>OZ053309.1:16037400-16399543 GCA_964056655.1 Arabis hirsuta
TATTCGATTACATTCGGTTAGTTTTCTTTGTATTCGCTTTGATTTGATTTAATTTCAACACAAAATTTGTTTTTTTAGAAACCCTAGTAGATTAATTTTGATTCGATTATTTGTGATTTTTCACATGTTTTCGGCACCTCTTGCGACTGGTCTTATCCTAGTCTCATGCTGCCCTGGAGGACAGGCATCGAATGTTTGCAACCTACATTTCCAAGGGGAACGTAGCGCTTTTGTACTCATGAAAACATATACTTCTATTTTCACTTGTTTTTTCTTTTTTCGTTCTTGAATGTGGTTGGAGGCCTCAATTTCTTTTATACCATGTTCTCTACTTATTAGGTGTTCAACCATCGGGGCTATTATAATGACTCCTCTTCTCAATAAGCTTCTTGCTGGCCAGCTTGTTCCCGTTGATGCTGCTATAAGTTTTCTTTGTAACTAATTTGAATCAATTCATGCAAAATTGTAGCTTATAAGATACATTTCATTTATGCCAAAATATGCAAAATAGAAGTCTATAACAAGATAGTTTCAGCCCGCCAAACAAAAGCTTATGGATCCGTTTTTTTTTTTTATCACGGACTTGCTATTAGCACTTTTCAAGTAGTGTTGGTGCCTATAATTGGAGCTAAGTATGGTTCTAAAACTTTTCCAGAACACAATGAATTTGTTTATAATTCTTTGGGGACTAAAGTCTTTTTCTACATTGTGTGACAGTTCTTGCCAATGAGTTCTTTCCTAAATTTACGTCGAAGATTATAACAGTGACACCTCTAATCGGAGTCATTCTGACCACTCTTCTCTGTGCTAGTCCTGTAAGTAGTTCATATAACCAGAAATACTTCTTTATTGAAAATTATAGTAGTATTGATTTTTAAATTTTCTTTTGTGACAAGATTGGACAAGTTTCTACGGTTTTGAAAACACAAGGAGCTCAACTTATACTCCCGGTGGCACTCCTTCATGCTGCAGCCTTTGCTATTGGCTATTAGATTTCAAAGTTTTTTTTCGGCGAGTCCACTTCCCGCACCATTTCTATAGAATGTGGAATGCAAGTAAGTTAATTTATCTTACACCAATAGTTTGCCGTTTGCTTAGTTATAACTTCATTTTCTAAACAAAACTTCATATCTTGCAAACTGCAGAGTTCAGCACTCAGGTTCTTGCTTGCAAAAAAGCATTTCACAAATCCTCTCGTAGCAGTTCCTTCTGCAGTCAGTGTTGTCTGTATGGCGGTAAGTTTTCATAGCCATTATTTGACACGAGGGTATAGAAAAGGTCACATGTTAAATTGCAGTTTGTAATCATGTTCGGTTGCATTCTGCAGCTCGGCGGGAGCGGCCTAGCCGTGTTCTGGAGAAACCAACCGATTCCAGCAGATGACAAGGATGACTTCAAAGAGTGAATGAAGTAGGAAAAGCAATATGTGTCTCCCCTCCAAAAGATGGGATTTGTTGTAATGTTTGTAGACATGCTCCCTTATGTGAATTGAAAAGACATTAAAAATAAGATGTGTGTTAAAAGACAAGCAAGAGCGTGCATTTTGAATTTGTGGTAAACTTTTGTTTGTTTATCTCAACAACCAAACCTACACAAATTCAACGTAAATCTAGCACCGTAGATGGAAAGAAACAGGTGCTAATGAAGAAAAAACACGGAGTAGATCACCGAAGGTCTCAAGATACAGATTTGATCCCAAGTGCGTGCATTGTGACGAGAGTTCCCGTTGAAACTGCTCCCTGATACTAGTATTGGCAGACAGGCAGAGCTACTGATCTTTGCCTTTGAAACCTTCCATCGCGAGGCTGCAGTAACGAAAGATATCCACAAATTTCGAGCCCCCCTTAAGCCCATGATGTCTGTGCGTCTTTTAAGAGGCATCCAACAAGCAAGAATCATATACCAGAATGAAGTAGTTTACTATTTAGTGATTTTACCAGTTGCGTGAAAATCATGCATGCACTAAAAGAGAGAAAGAAATGAAAACTCAGATACAAAGTAACAAAAAAAGTCGATGAAGAAAGCCATCCATTGTCATACAATGTTTACTTTTCCCCCATATGTCATTTACCACTTAAACCATAATTTTAATAAAAAAATTGTAGGATTCAGAAAAAATGCAAAATTGTGTCACCATGTGACATCGAACTCGTGACTTTGGATCTAGGTATATGCGTTTTTGAACCAAGTGAGCAATAGGTATTTAATCGAACAATGAATCAAACCTAAACATTACATTCATATATGTTTTTCATTATATTCAAAAAAATGAAAAAGTGTTTTTTCCAAAAACACTTGAAAAGCATTTGATAAAAAAAATTAAATTATTTTTAGTGGAAAAATATTTTTGGAAAGTAAAAATCGAATAAAACATTTTTGAAAAGTAAATATCGAATAAAATATTTTTTGGAAAGTAAATAATTAGTGTTCCTAGATTTAGGGAATTAAAACTAACTTTGGTAGAATATCATTTCTACCATTTGGTAGAAGATAGAGAAAGCGGTAGAAAAAAGGGATAGAATATGTATTCTGCGTATCGTAGAACACAGAGTTATTGGTAAAAATAGTATTCTGCGGTTGGTAGTACTAAAGAAAATTGGTGGAATGTGCAATCTGCCACATGTAAAACTTGAATAATTAGTAGAATACTTCCTTCTACCACTCATAGATTTATACAAATTCGCAGACACCTAATCTACTAGTAGATTCGACCATGGTAGATGGAAAAATAAATAATTTTCTGTCATGATTTAAAAAAAAAAAATATAAACATGAATCCATATGCTTTGTATATTATTCTTTTGTATTTTTCTGATTTTATAAAATTATAAAAAACATTTATTTATAATTTCGAATATTAATCAAAGGGTAATATAGAAAAAAGTTGATAAAAAAAACAAAGATTATTGAGACAAAACCAATTTTAGTGTGAGTTAATTTAGCAAATTTTCCATTTTAAAACAGGTCTTGTACAACTGGACGAATCAGTTAACAATCAATTGATTTTTGTATTTGATAAAAAAAAAACAAGAGTAAAACAATTACGAAACATCAAACAAAGAAGGCCAGAATACGAAGCCTATCATAGTTTAATTAAGTAAATAAAATATAATTTATTAATTTCTAAGTAAATAAAGCACGATTGAAATATGGTTATTGAATTATGAGTGGCTCGAAGAGGACATTTGGGCCAAAAAGAGTTGAATAATGACTTTTGCACCTCTCCCGCCAAGTAAAAGCCGTTTTAAAATCTTCTTACAAACTCGCACGTGTGACGCGTGTGTGTGTCTCCGAGGATGCCGGAGTGGCCGAGAGTTGACTGTTGACTTTTTCAATTTTCCACTTTTTTTAAGAAGTCTTTATAGGGAGGTGGCTCTAGTTTTCCAATTTTTAAATCATTTATTTACATGACGTCAAAAAACTAAATTATTTACATTGAAAAACTAATTTGAAAGAGATTGACACACACACACAAAAAAAGCTCATAAAATAGTCTTTTCCTCCGTCCCGTCGGTTAATAGTAATACACTTGTCTTTTTTTCTGAAAAACATACGTGCCAACTTGTGTTTCTTTTTTAATACACTGTCTTTAAATGTCAGTTTTGACGGATTTTAGTAAAAAAAAAAACGATAAGTGCACTTGTTTTTTTTTTTTCTAATTTTGATAACCGGAGGTATCCGGGTTTTTACCATCCGACTAATTTCCCAAGATGAATGTAGCTGTCGAGTAGCTTATTCACCATATTTTTTAATGGGTCTAAAACATGTCACTATTTCGACTGGCCAAAATAGAGATAAAAGTATTATCAGAAAAAATTAAATTCAGGTTGGAAGGGTTTACTCTTTCCCTTAACCAAACCACCAATAAATTAGTGCAGACGTAACGAATCGATGTCATTTTTGGGTAATGGGGTTATAGTTTTTTTTGCATGAGTTTTTTATTTCCGATAGATGTCTTTGTTTTCTCAACACATTTGGAAGAGTTCACAAATCTGTCCTTTCTCTCTTTTGGGTTTTTCAAATTTAAAGAAAATTTTAAATATTAGAATTAAGTGGTTAATATATAATGTTAGAATTCGTGCTTGTTATTTTTGTTTGTAGATTCTGCATTTGAACATTTTATCTGAATGTTCATCTAGATGTAGTTTTGTTAGTTTGGTTAGTTCATGAAAAATTGCATTTGCATCTAAATGTATTTGATATCAAAATGACTAAAATAGACATGTTTTCACCTTAATTACAATTTTAATATATTTACAACTAAATAATTTTGAAACTAATTTTCTTTACATTTATATATTTATGAAATATTAAGATTTAATAAATTAAATTATTTTCTTATAAAAATAGTATAAAATCATTTTAAATACCTAACAAATAAAATAAATCTAAAAACTAGATAGTTTATTCACACTACTAAATTTGATTAATAAATTCGATATACTTGATTATCAAAATTTGATATTACAGAAAATAATTTAAAAACGATAAAGATAAAAACAATGTCAAATACAAAACAGAAATACAAATAAATCATAGAAATTTGACATTACAAGACACAAAACATTATGTAATTTTTGTTTTAAAAACAACAAAGAGAAAAACAGTGTCAAATACAAAATACAAGTACATGATAGTTTTCTCGTCTAAGATAATGCTAATATGGAAGTCAATGTCCTCTCACTATCTCTTCAGTGATCGAATCACGTACAACCTCCATCACTTTATCACCAGGAGGCATGTATGGAATATGATCATTGTCTTCTACCACTTGATCACCATGTTATTCATACTCTGCCATTGCTTACCAATGTACAAAATCGCGATCTTCTTGATGTGAATCTCTGATATATCTTTATTTTTATGGTTTTTGATATGATTTTTATTATTCTATCTAATGGTTTTTGTGGGAGTCGAAACTCGAACAATATAATTTGTCTTAGGGTTTGAGAAAATTTCTAAGTGCAAATCACGGAAAGCAAATAATAAGAAAAAGGATTTTTATTGATGTTTCTGTGAATCAATGTTTACAAGTGTATGCGAAAAGTTGCGGATCCCACTCTATGAGGGTTAACAAATGTATATATAGCCTTTCTCCGCGGCTAGGGCTTCTGTTGAAAAGATAGAGATGTCATCCTGATTCTGCGGGATTCTCCCACCGCGGAGTTGGTTACATGTTGTGGACCTCTTTTCACGCCCCGACCCACTTTTGGATACTGCGGCCCATTCCTACGGTTCAGTCCGCTGCTTGCTGTTATCATCTCGCGGGTTCAATCCATGGTTTAGCCGCGGACCGGGTTAAACCAGAAGGTGAGGTATTTCCGCGGGATAGCTGTTAAGAATTTTCTGCGGAAAGCCAATTTTTGAGGATTGACTTGTAAGGGGTGGATTTTGACCCCTACTAGTAATGGTGATGGCGAGATATAAGCGATCAATGTTAAAATTGGCGATCAGATGCTTTGGAAAATCCGTTAATCACAAATAGCGAACCCCCGCGTTGTTAAGAGATTGCCATTTAACAGTGTCTGGAATATTCCGAACTGCTGCGGATATGACCCGTTCTCACCGTTCTTGTTTGGCTAAGAACGATTTCGGCTAGCTGTAACATGTTTGCATCGGGCCCTAAGGACATGGTTCGGACTTTAATTTTTTATTTTGACACGGAAAACGAGACGGAAATTAGGTCAAAAACCCATTTCCTATATAAAAGGAAAGAAGGTGAAGTTTTGCTCACAACTTGCCTTCCCAATCTCTTTCTAAGAAAAAAGAGGTAGCTTTCTCTCTCTACCTTATCCCTTTTTTTTTGTCTGTTTTTGTTTTTTTTTTGGAAATTTTTTTTTCAGTGTCGGCTTCTTCTCCGACAATCCGCCGGTCATCCCCTTCCATCCGCCGGCCGTCTTGATCGTTGTTCGGCGAGTTCCTTGTCGCGACACGGTGGTCGTTGTCCTCCGCTCGGACCTCCGTCAGATCTGGCGGAAAAAGTTGCTCGTGCCCCCACCGTCGGCGTCCTATGAGAAGCTATAGAGTCACCGCCGGTTTGGAGTTATCCCCTGGGTTCGAACCACACGCCTTGAGCCGCCGACTCGCCGGATATCGTGTCGTCTATATCTCGGTAACGAACCTTCTGATTGGACATTACGGAGTAGGGGGTATTGCGCTTGCCGGATACCGCGTCGGTTCATCGGACTAGACATTTGTTAATCTGAACTCGCGGGATCTGTGTCGTCGCTGCCGCCGGGGTCCGAACCATAGACTGTAAGATTATTAAGTGGGGTCGCATATGTTAATATTAAATGTGTTAGGGTCATTAATTAATTAGCCTAATTCTATAGTGATCATATTTATAATAAAGTAAAAGGCTATGGGCATAAGTGTTATGAAATATTAATATGTGGATACCTTTAGTAATTTCTAATTTGATGAAGGGCCGAATTAGAAATTAATACTCTATATAAATAGAGGGTTATGGTCCCCAAGCAACCCTAGCCGAAAATACAGAAACTCTCTGCATCCCATCACCAGAGAACTAAAGTCACATAGGGTTTGTTTGGAAGAGCCATTCCTGGAATTCAGAAAACAAGTCATGGATCCAAAAGGTACGCTTCCGCTCCTGTTCTTATTATTCAGAGATTGACATGAGTTTATGGTTTATGTGAAATCATAAAATATAGTTCTAACAATTGGTATCAGAGCATCATGTTCAGTTTCTGTTTAATAATCAGGTTTATGTCTAGATTTAGTATTCTGGAATCTGTGGATTAAATTTTGATTAGATCTAAAATATTTAAATGTTTAGATCTATTTCTAGCATCAATGGAATTAAGTTTTTGATTAGATCTGGATTATATGCATGTTTGAATCTGGATCTGGATCTAAAAATTGGCTCTTGACGGCTGATTTTTTGTGTTTAGGAAAACCCTAAGTCAAAAGGTTGAAGACAAATTCGTATGGGCCTGTTTTGTGGTCTGGCCCAAATTAGTTTTCTGATTTAATTATTATTCTGGGCTTACAGATTTATTTTGGCCATTTTCTTTAGTTTTAAATCAGTTGGGCCAGATTTCACATAAAACAGTAAATCAGGCCCAGTCCAGCTTTTAATCAGAAATTAAATCGTTGAAGCTGGGACTTGAACCCAGGTTGCGTGGTAAAAGCTTGTGCCGCTTCAACCATTCTGCCACTTCGAAATTCTTGCATAAAGAGCCCTCAGACTTATTATTATATGTCTGCGCAAGAATAAAATTCAGTTTTAAATCAATAAATAAATTTGATTGTATAAGTTTAATATTTTTTTTTATGGATTAATTAAATCAAGATGTCACCAAAGTGATCTCTTTTGAGGATATTTTTCCATGAAAATATTAAATAAAATACGTATATAAATTTATGCGAATATTAAATCGGCCCAAAGGAAGATTTATATTTGGCCGAATTTACATATGTATATGCGTGTATATCCATGCGAATATTAAATCGGCCCAAAGGAAGGTTTATATTTGGCCGGATTGCATACATACATGTGATGATAAACATGTGACGATTATTGGAAAAACCATGTGAATAATAAATCGATCCAAAGGAAGGTTTATTGTTTATTGTGCATTATTGTCAATGTTTGATCATTACAACAAGAGTACCGCTAGCAGTTAATATTACTGTCCAAAGACTTGATGTTGATAATGCACTTGGTATCTTGAGATGGGTTATACAATCGTTTGTTGTTTATTATTGATTTTTCATTTTAGTAGTGAGTTACTAATAAAGATTGTTCTCTTTGCAGCAAATTTTGCTACAGTATCTGCAAACTTAGGTTCAATTCCAACACTTTCTGGTTCCAACTACAAGGAATGGAAAAGTAAAGTTAAAATTGTCCTTGGGTGTATGGATCTTGACCTTGCGTTAAGGATGGAACAACCTGCTTCTCCTACAGATACCAGCACTGCTGAGTATAAGACGGTTTGTGAGAAGTGGGAACGTTCTAATCGTATTGGTTTAATGATCATTATGGACCTCGCCCTTTGCCTCGCCTCCTCAGCTTTTGCGGAGAGCTCGTTCATCGCCCGGTCCTGCTCAGCGATCTTTTCCTTTAGACCGGCTACTTTATCGGCCTCCGCCTTTATACCTGGAAAACCCCTTAGCTTCTCGGCGAGCCTCCGGACGCGACGTTCATACCTCAGGGTAAGCATGTTCGCGTGGGTAACCATCTGTCAAAACAAAACGACGAAAAGCCCTCGGTAAGCGGGGTTAGTATGGAAAAGAGAAAAAATTCACGAGGTAGGCGCCGAGAGCGAGCTCACCTCCATCAAGCTCCTCGCATACACTTTGTACGCATCTTTCTCCACCAAGGACTCCGGCTCGGGAAAATCATACTCCGGGTCGCAAGGGATCCTGGAAAACAGGTCGACAGATGCTCGCAAATTGTCGCCAATATGCTCTCGCCCACTGTAAGTGAAGGTCAGATCATAGGCTTCTGCATCCTCCTTGTTAGAATCGACCTCGGCTTCCACCCCTCTCACTTCCTCAACTCGAACCTTTTTCTTCTGTCCGCCAGGAGTCCCCTCAGACGGCCTTTTCTTTCCCTCCTTTTCCCGAATTTCCTTTGCGGCCCCCTCAGATATCACCGCCATCTTCTTGCCGGCTATCTTTTTGGCAAACAAAGCCCCGGCCTCTTTTCTAGCGTGGTCCTCGACCTGTTTGTCAGACCGAGGACTGACCCTTTTAGCTGTCGCAGCAATCTCCTTTGAGCCCGCTGTCTTTTTGGAGCTAGCCGCCCCGACTTCTTCAGTATAGTTCACCTTCTTGAATGTGGCTCTCTTCGAAACCATCTTCGCTTCTTTCTTTTTGCGAACTCTTTTTGGTTTGATCGGTGGAAAAGTGTAGGGACGCAGTGGAGCGAGCTCCAAGTCAAAACAGCCTGCAAAAAGTAAGAAAGTTTGTCCGACTGGATTGCTCGATCAAAGTCGACACGTAGCAAGGAAATAGAGCACCGACCTGTGAGAATCCGACCTATGCACCGCTTAATCCGCTGCTCGAGGAATTCCGGCCAAATCTGAGGCGCCACGCTTTTCAAAACGTCGGTCAGCAAATATTCTCCGGGCTTCGGCGGGAGAAAAATCCTTGGAACGACAGAATCTGCAAGCAAAGGGAAAGATTAGACGTCAGCCCGGACAAGAAGAATATGAACACACCAGAGGTCAAAACGTTACTGTATCTAATATTCCAGCCAGCCCGGATAGGCCATCTCGGATTCGCTACCGATGCCGAGTTTATCTTTACAAAAAAATAGTATCGCTCCCAATCCTCAGACTTGTCACTATGGGAGTCCGGATCGAGCAGTTTGAACTTTGGGCGGGCTGAGACATAAAAGCGACCTGTAGGCTTCCTCCACTTAAAGAGAGTCATCGCCTCAAAAGAGTCACAATCACATTCCAGCCCGCGTTCAGTGGCCAGCGTCATGCACACTACGAAATTACGGATTGACGCATGAGTAAGCTGGGATATGGCTATGCCGCGTCGAGCACAATACTCAATCAACAGTCGCGACAATGGAAAAAACAGCCCGCTGTCCAATAAGAAAGATTCGTATAGACACATGAACCCTTCAGGAGGCGACCAGGGACGATCGCGTTTACCCGGAACCACGAACTCCACGCTGTCCGGCAAATCCCGAGTAACTCGCATAGTGATCAGAGACGACTTGTCGGACAACGTCTCGAAATCGTCACAGCGTTTTAGCTCGATGTTGCGACCTAGGCCTGGCCCCGGGGAGTCCATCGCTTCCTGCGGGAAATCCGACAAATCGAAACCGTCGGGGTTCCCTGCACCTCCGATCTGACCTCCACTAGTCGGATCGCGAGTGAGAGGTCGACGCCTCACCTTGCGAAGCTTGGGGTTAGCAAGCTCGGAGGTCCCGGCGGGCCCAGAGGTCCCGGCCTCCTCGCGGTCCAATCCCCTCTGAGGAGTTCCAACGAGCTCTGTCTCAACTTCCTGCTCCGATGTAGCCTGATCGGTCGAGCTAGATACGGCGGAAGAACTACCGAAAGCTTGCTCAGAGGAGAAATCATTCTGGGAATCGGTGTTGGCCGGTGAAGCCATGGATCATACGATGGGACAGTAACAAAATCTTTCAAGGGTAAGGACCACAAAAGTTAGAGAGAGAAGTGAAGAAAATACCTTAGAGAGAGAAGTTGGGCAGAGGAAAGTGAGAGAAGGAAGAGCGGGGACCTCATTTTATAGATCCAGAGCGGAAACCGAAGCATCGCACCTCGAAAACTCCGAACTCACGGCGACAGACCAGTCGATCATCGACACGTGGCAGAATTAATTCGCCCAAGATCCAGATCGCAGACCCATTAGCAACGAAGCTCGACCCATCTCATTTCGTTGACTGGGGGGGCTACTGTTGGGCCAGGACCTGCGGCCCAAGCGATCTGGAGGCCCGATAAGCCTATAAAGCCCAACTCATGCTCTAACCATGGTATAGTCAAGCAAGGGTCAGATTTGGCAACTATAGTTAGATAAACCTAGAATTGTACCCCCAACATTCCACTATAAATAGGGGGATGATGTGACAATTCAGGGGACACTTTTTCCTGAGGAGAGGACAAGGGACCAGAAATATTCTTTCGGACTCTGACTCTCTAGAAGGGCATTCAGCAAAAACTTCCAAGGACCAAAACAACTAAAAAGATACTCCTTACAATAGCCCGCGACGACCTAAACAGCTCGGGGCCTGTCCGATCTGTTGTTTCTCTTTTAATTCTTAGGCGATTTGTCAGTCCGGGATCTGTCCGGACTATCGATTCCGGTCTACTCTGTAACATTTCATAGCCCGCGAACTCGTTTCCTAATACACGATATTCTCCGACCACTTATCTTATATAAATTCATTGTTCCGATTTCGGGATACAACACTCACGAATCTTCTTCTGTATATGCAACTATGTGAAATAATGGATGAGTTCCTTCAAGATTAGAGAATGCTAGTTAAATTGGTTGATTAAGATTTTTGTTATGAGACCATTTCTGATGTATTTTTCTATTTATACTCTAAAATAGAATAAAAAATAGCATTTTTCTATTTTCACTCCGATGTACTTTTATATTTTAAAGAAATGCTATTTCTTCTTTTATTTTAGAGTAAAACAAAAAAAAATCTCTTTTTGTTCTCCAAATGTAAAATAAAAATAGCAATCTCTATTTTAGAGTTGGAAATAGAGATGAGTTGGAGAGATTTAACTCTGAATTCTATTTTAGAGTAAAAAATAAAAATAAAATAGAGGTGGGTTGGAAATGTACTGAGATGTCATGTTGAATATATCAAGGAACTTGATGGATGATAATTTGTCTATTCACTGTTTGGTCGCAATGATCAAGCAAAACAAGCCCAAAAAGAAGAAAAAAGCAAGTACTCATTAGAACAAGAATAAGGTGTATATATATTACAAAAGCAACTGAAGCATAGTAGAAACAACAACAAGGAGAACAACATCAAAGGACAGCAAAAGAATAAGAAACATTACAAGCATGTGCAAACAAAATGCATGAGAGAAAGATAGCAATGTGTCGTATAGCAGCAGCTAAAGAGCTTAAGTAGCTTCTCATTTGGAAGGTGGTGGAGTGAAGAATGGGATGGTAGGAATGCTAGTGGGAAGATTGAATGGGAAGTTGTTTGGAATAGAAATTGGGAAATTAGGAATGTTGATTTGTGGGAAGTTTGGGATACTAATGGGTTGTGTTGGGTTAGGCAAAGTTGGTATCTGCGTGCTCGGTAATGGAGGAAACGCAGTGGGTTGAGGAAGAGTTGGTTGAGGAAGAGGAGGAGGCATAAATGGTGGCATTGTGGTTTTGGGAAGAGGTGGGAATGTTGTTGTAGCCGGTGGCTGAGTCGCTGGTGTTGATTGGAGAAGATGTCGACGAGCTGAGAGACCGGTGAAAAGGCTTGAGAATGTCAGTGCAAGGACAAGGGATGGTAACCAGTGAGCCATTTTGGGGATTTAGGGTTTTAGTTTTTACTAGAGAGAGAGGTATATGTATTTTTGAGTTTGATTGTGAAGGAGTTCGTGTGTGTATATTTATAAAGGAAGGTTTGAGGTTTGATGAGAAGTAGTTGGAGGAAAGCTTGAAGTGGTTTAATTGTTGGTGCAACTTATTGATAGTTACTTGTTCCACAAGAAAGCTGCAGAGTCACTAGAAGCACCCATTACACATGAGTCACTTTGTCTCTGCTTACCAACCCCACCCTACAAAACTTTGTTTCTAAATTCGATAGAAAATCCTGTTTTAATTTCTATTTATTTCCGACATAAAACTTTAAAAATTACCAATCCGATGACTTTGGTTTGGTGACTTTGTATACCGAAAACATTTAGTTTATTTTTTTGTTGTGGTTACTGGTTACTGGTTACATATGTTTCCATTTTTCTTGTTGTTACATATGTTTCCTTATTGTAATTAGTAAAGATAATCCTTTTTCCTTTCTTTAATTGGTCTACAAGTAAAGAGCTGAAACATTATAAATAACCTTTAGCCCTCTTCATTATTTCACAAAATCCCTCAGTTAATATATTAACTCGTTTAAAATATCACACAAGTCGTAAGAGATCAAAGAGCTACTATTCTTCGTTATCATTCGATTAAATTATTAAATCGCTCTTGAAGATGTCGAGGATATTAAGACACCGTTACATGGTCAGATATGTTTTTGCCGTTCCGTTTCTTACAAAACAAGGAATTGGTTTTCACTACTTCTCTCGTAAATCCGTCTTACATGTTCATCAAAAAGTCCCTATCTCTGGCTTGAAGCGTTCTTGTTACTCGCAAAAATTTCCTTTAAAACCAGCACATTCTAAACTGAGTCCGGTTCATGAGAAGCCGGTTCAAGGTACGAACAGGATCAAGACTGTTCCACCGCAGAATCAAGAACGAGAATTGTTCGATGGTTCAGTCACAGTGGGTGCTGCTCCGTCGCCAAGACACGTGCCGATTCCGATATTTTGCGTATGAGAGACAAAATATTGACTATTAGTTGAGAATTCAAGTCTAAAGACTTGAGTGATAAGAAAGACAAAACTTTCAAGAGTGTTTGTTTAGTTTTGATAGGAAATTTTAATCTTTCTTTTGTGGCAAATCTTTGTAGTCATGTGTATTGACTATCGAGTATATGTTCACTAGCTATTAATTGTAAAAGATCCACAGATGATAAAACACTAATTTCTTCTTTTTCAATACTTAACAACTAATAAACTGGTAAAAAAAAAAGGATTAATTTTTTTTAACAAACAATGGTAATCATTAATTTAAGTTTTGGTTAGTCCAATTCGGTTGTAGGTTTTAAACAAAATCTTATCTTTGTTTTTGACAAATCTTTGTTCTACGTTAGTGTATGTAGTTCAGTACTCACTACTCAGTAACCGTACTCGAGTCACACACATTAGGAGAATTAGTAAAGTAAATTTGTATGATTTCCCAAAACAAAACCTTCTTCTTCCATTCCATATTTCCATGTCAGTCATCTGTATGGTAATTAACGAGTCTTATCAACACTAGGCTAGTAAAAGTGATGGATGAGATGAGAGATAGTAGTAACTTGTAACTCTTTACAAATTTATAAGAAGCAAAAAACTGTTTTTTACTTTTGGTTGGGGGGACAATAACAAAATTTTGAATTCTCTATCTTTAAATCTGATTCTGGTCAAGAAACTCTTCATAAGCAGAAGAACCACTAGAAGAGTCGCTTTCGTATCGATCTTCTTCCTTAGGAGGAGACAGAGTAGGCGAGACTTGGGGCTTCTTAGAACCTGCAACACAACACAACAGAGAGAGAAAGAGAGAGTTGTTTCTCTTATCTTGATTTTGCAACTCATAACTTGACCACAACAAAAGACTAATTTGTACCTTTAGTAGTGTTTTGGTTTTGAAACTTCTTAGAGTGACGCCTAATGAGTTTCTTAGCTTTAGTAATCGTCAATTGTCTTGCGAAAGGAGAGAAGTCCGATTCGTTATCACTCCACTCCCCTGGGAAGCTGTCTTCTGTTTCACCTCTCATTGTCCGAAGCACGAATTTTTTGGCCTTTCGCCTTTGCGTATTGAAAATACCTCTAATCGATGTGACAAATCCATCACCTGCATTGTCACCAGGACTCTTCACCCACGCCCCTGAATCCTGATCTGATCTCCCTGACTCGTTTTTGTCTCTCAAACCGATATCATCTTTTGGAACATGCGTTTTGTCTTTGAATTTTTTCATCTACAAATACAATCAAACGAACAGAATCAGTCAGGGACTCACAATCCATATGCATCTTTATTTATCGTTGATGTAAATGGTCTTACTTGCATCCCGGTTACCGACTTGAGGACTCCCCAAATAATGTGCTTCTTAACTCGAGAGAAGAGTCTCCTCCATGTGCCGCTGAATTCAACACGATGAAATGTGTCCATCAACAGCTTCAAATCGTTCACAACAAATCTTGAGCCCTCGTAAGTGATCAACAATTCCACCTAGCTCAAATTAAACCATGTTATGACAAGTTTATTATAAAGTTTGGAAAAAACTATGGACCTTCTGCTTATAAATGAGTTAATCAATTGAACAGACCTGACTTATCTTGATGGTCTGGAATTGCATAATCTTTTTAGGCCTCGATTTCTTGTCTTCCAATGACTTTTCTGTCTTCTTTTCTTCGTGAACTGAACGGCCAGCCTTGGTAGTTTTTGAATCCTTCAGCTTGTTTCTTGAGGATTCACTCTCCATAGAAGATAGAACAAGCTCATTAGCTACAGATTCCGCCACCGTCTCTTCCCATGTTCTGTCAAAAGAGGATGTTCTTCTCAGTTCTGACCCTGAACTACGGATTGAGCTTGACTTTGAGCTTTGATTCTTTGAACTCTGAAAGCATTTCAAGAATAACAAAGAGAAAGGCAGAAGTTGTTGAGAAAATTACTCATTAAAACTTATAAAAGATCCATGAATAAAACAGCAAGAGATTCACCTGGCTTAGATCAGATGTAGAGAGCAACGCTGCCGCTTCTTGGGCGAATGAACCTTTCCTGACTCGCCTTGATCCTGCGGTTGTTGACACCTTCCAAACTTCCTGGGAGACAAAATACAAGCACGAGTCGTAACTGCTTTGAACCAAGCTATATTCCACTAGCTAGCTGACAAGTAAAATGGATAAAGAAACAAACCTCTCTTCTCTGGGATTGTTGCTCCTCTCCTGGGAAGATATACTCCAACATCATTGTGTACATTGTTTCTGTCAAATGGATTTTTAGAGGATAGATTTCGACCTGTCAAGCAAACTCCGCATAAGTAATAGAATATATACTAAACTTCTAACTTGCTGGAAAACTTTTCTAAGCTCAAGCTTCTTTAGTCTCATATTATTAGTTTCATTAGAAGATATAAGATAAAGAACGACTTGCCTGGAAAAGTTCGTAAGGGGCCTGTCCGTCTTTTGGGATTCCTTGCCTTGCATCTACCTGTAACATCACTTTCCTGTATCCAAATATATTTAACTCTCAGATTTGCAGCCGTGATGCGGTAAATCTTTTTGTTCTCCACAGTGACTTTCTACAGCTAACAAAAATTACAAATGGCTCCACAAGGTAGTGTGGCAAGAGCATCTACCAATTACAAGCATACAACCATTAATAAATTATGATATCTGTAAGTCCCCAAAGATGTGTAAAGCAAAAACTACATAAACAGTATTAGCTGAATGTGCAAAGTGAGAGCCAAGATTGAAAAAGAAATCTGTAAAGGGATGTATGCAGGGGAAGAAATTCACTGGCGCAAATACAGGAACTCACTTGCCCCATTCCGGAGGAGGATTCCACGCTGACAGAACAGTATCAGACTTGGCATTTGGCAGACAGTTCCGCAGGACAAAGTATCTTGTTGTGAATTGGGCAATACCAATGTCTCTGTAGTCCCGGTTAAAATCATAAACCTGCAAGCAATGTGAAACATTTTAGAGACTTTAACAGAGTTGAGTCTAAATACAACACCCAAGGCTGACAAGTAAACAACAGTACATTGAAGATAACTTATGTTCAATGATTGGTTGTTACTAAAGATCCAGAAAAAACTTTTCATTTAATTATAAGGATAGAGATGTAATGAATGAACAAAAAGCTCGACCGGCCATCCCAAGGTACAAAAACGTCTATAATACCGAAGGACTTACCATATTGTCTATTTCAACCTCGGCGAATGTTTTGCCATCTAAAAGCATAGACCAGACGACTTTGTTGATTTGTAAGGAAATGCGCATGGCAGAGGATGGTCTTTTGTTCTTATCTTTTTCCAACAACCTTAGCTCTGCAGCAGTCTTCACAGAAATCCGCAGTGTTGTATACGCTGTCTTCCTCGATTGTTGCACATTTAGATACGATTTCCTCAGTCCTTCCACCTACATATGAGAGATACTTAGTTTACTAGATATCGTTTGATGCGGACGAATTTTTAGTTTACTTCTTATACAACTTTTTTTCTCACCAGTTTTGGCCTCCCACCAGTGATCATCCAGAAATCGCTTTCCTTTTCGAGACTTACGCTTCCTGAGTTACTTTCGTTCTGCGTCAATTTTCTGATATCATCAACAAGCAACATCCTATCCCTCTCTTTATGTTCAAGTTCGATTTTCGCGAGTTCCACTTCTTCAACACCATCAGGAACTACCTCATCAATTTCCTCTTCAACCTCATCATCTTCTTCACCGGAGAGTTTCAAACTATCGTTCTGAGGCCTGTATTTTCATATGCATTTTTAGTAATAAAGATATAGTCAGGAAGCTACATTTCAACCACAAAAAGAAGTTAAATTCTTCTACAAAGAAGAAAATTCAATAAGTGTTGATAACTTGCCCGCAGCTACACTTACTTTGGTAACCTTGCAAACAAAAGATTGGACAAAACATCCAACATAACTTGAAACTGACGTGATGTCATCGACGCTGTAATATTACGAGAATTGAAAGTAAGCTCTTTCAGTGGCTTCACCTGTAGCATATAATGGTAACATAAGTCTCGCATTCAAACAATGTAACAAAAGAAAAACGAAAAATATGCTTCATAGCTAATGCTGACTGCTGAGTGCAAGAGATCTTATTTACCTTCAAATCTGGAGTCACACCTTTGTGCCTGGTGTATTGAAAGTACATGTCACACGGCATAAAAACCCTTTCAAGCAGTGCGCCAGTACGCTTTGCCTTTGAGGAGCTTCTTTTAATCTTTGGGAGCCATTGCACACCAGCTCCTGGATCGACATCCGTAGGTGCGACATGAGCTTGTACATGCTCCAACATCATGGACACTTCCATGCGTGTCCATGTCATGTCAGTGCCAAATTCAGGATTTTGATCATTCTCATTCTGAACTGCCTTCTCAATCATTTCATACCCAACATGAACAACTGAATGAAATGATCGTGCCAAAACACGGCCACTAGCAGCAGCGAGCAAAAACCTACCCTGGTAGATGAAGAATAATGATGGCAATGAAAAAACACCGCAAGGTATCTGGAAACATTTACAGATACAAAATCTACCCTAGAGTTTGGATTCATATATTTTTCAGGCATATTCTCTTTTTTTCAAGAAATGGTGCATAATAACTTTAATGAGTAATTCAAATTGACATGTATTCTTCTGAATTTCAAAGGCATGCCGGAAGTAATAGTTTGATCTATACTTACATTTACGTCTTCTGAATGGAGATTGAACTGTGGCTCAATAACATTCACCATAAAATGCCGAGTTCCGTCTTCCTCTGAACCATTTGAATTGCCAGTCTTTGTGGCTCCTGCATCAAGACAGATAAGTAGGATGAAGCACAAGTGTACGAAAAGTAAATTTGCTTGCTACAAATAAGGGAAAGAACATGGTGCATAGGATTAAAACAAGCAACAAATTCAAATTTTAACTTCCATTAGCTTAAGATACTATGTGTGATAGCCTCAGACAGACATATTAATGGGAGCCAGCAAAACTTACCAAGTGGGAAAGATGCAAAGTTCTCTGTTTTAATTGGTTCTGATAAAGGTGAAAGAACTTCCACAGGTTCCTTAGATTGGGTAGTGAGATTTCCACTGCCTGTGGAAGGCGGTTTAGCCGAGTCATCTTGAGGAACTTCTAATTCAGATTGCTTCTGACTGCCCTCAAGTAACTTTCTCTGAGAATACTGACGTGATGGGGAAGGCTTGGGAGGTTGAAATGCTTTGGACATCCCACCAAAAAAAGACAAAACAGCATCTCTGTTTTCTATGTTCCACAGTAGTTTGAGTCCATAAACAAAAATACGCTGACAATTGTCCGCTATCACGACATTGTATCCATCATCATCGCTCGGATCTGAATGTGAATTCTCCTCACTATCACTTTCTCTCTCATTTGTAGGTTTTGCATCTACTTTTTCGCGGTATATTTTTCCTTCTTCTTTCCAGACCATCAGTCTTTCAGGGTCAGCCTTAGGAGCTTGCCTCCTGATTGTGAAATAATCTGACGAAAACAGAAACCCGTCGTCAGGATGCTTGTCGGCGCAGTCACTGACAGAACTCCCTTTTTCAGGCGTGACTCTATCCGTTGATCCAGATTGTGAACTTGTTCGCATAACCTGAGATGGCTTTGAGCAATGCTGATCCCTTTTTAAATAGGCTTTAGGCACATGGAGGTCTATTCCCTGGTACACTGGATCAAGAGTTTCACGCTTGCAATCAAAAGTGAACTCCTGGTTACCACGACTGAAGCACATTTCATATTTCAGCTTGGTCATATTAAATGTCAAGCCTCTTGCAGGATTGTCAGAGTCCAGTGTCATATGCTTTATACATATAGGTGCAACATCAATGCGGAGCATATATTCTGTCATCACTCTGTCTAGGGACAAATTCCCTGATCTTGGGATTCTTGGAACTCCAAAGCGAGGCCACCGGGAAAAAGTTCGAAGTTTGTAAGGAGGAAGATAATTCATGTTCCAGAATCTGATCAACCATGCCAAATCATGAGCACCGATGTTTATTGTAGGTGGGGAAACAGACGGTTTCTCACGCTTACACTCGGATGATCCAACTGCAGATACAGATGGGTTATGTCTTAAGGAGAAATCAAAGCGTAGTGAGAGAGAAGTAGACCTGAAAGGATCATAAATCTTATCACGAGCCTTTCCTTCAACAGGTAAAGCAAACAGATAATGATTTAATGGACTTCCAGACTCGCACTCCCAATCCATCCTGACTTCAAGACTGAAACGTGGAACCTCAAGGAACGGGTAGATTGATGGAAGAGTTGGAGAGTTTGGATAATGTCTAGCCAAACTTTCAAAACTGCTCATGTAAATCTTTATGTCCTCGGCAGAGAAGTGCACTCGACCATCTGTTTGCTGGATTTCCACGGAGGACGAGTTCATCTGAAGCTTGTCAAGCTTTTCATAAGGGTCCGGAGTAGCAAGAACAATCCACTTTGTCTCAGAAAAGGACAAGGTTATATTTCCATGGATGTAATTTCTCATTTCATCCCACCATGGTAAACTTTTCTCCTTTTTCGGAGGCAGAACAAGACCAGGACCCTTTAGACTGAGATTAGCTCTTCGAAGAGCCACGGTGAAGGCATAACTGATATCAGCAAGTACTGGTTCATATCCAATTCCAAAGGAGATCTCTCCTCTCTGGAAATGTAGCGGCAAGTCCATGTATGTTTTCATTGCAGGTGTTGTTCCACCGGCTGAACGAAGCATCTGCACTTTCCTCCATCTTCCTACATACACATCATGGAGTATTTGGGGCTGAAAAGCTGTTGCCTATGTCAAAATAAGAAACCAAAAAAAGATAAGGAGCGCAAAGTTCCAGTGCATCTAGATTTAGCCGAAAAATGTGATGTACAAACGAGCTTAAAAAGAGCATAGGTTTGAATCAAATGGGAAATGAGAAGGGTAGTCTTACCTGCTGAGCCAACACAAGACGGCCTTCGGATTTACCCAAAGTTGTTGAGAGAAGAGGAAATGTGTAATCTCTTAGTTGAACAGCAAGAGTTCCAGTGTTTAACCGAAGATTGAATCCATAGAGCCGTGAAAAAGGTACGTCTTTTTCTTCACATAAAGGATCAAGCTTCTTAACCAATTCTATCATACCAACTTCACCTCCTTCAATAGCTGTAAGACTTAGATCCAGATCAGTAACAGACACAGAAAGAAGAGATGTCCTAGAAGTGCTCATCTTAAAACCAGACTGAAATCCTTCTTTACAAGCACCTGAACCATCTGAAAGTTTTAAACTTTGACAAGACCTGTAATATGAATCGAACGATTGTTTATATAATTTTTCATTCATCATCTGGATAATGGCAGGATCTTGCAAGTCGATTTCTTCTCCCTCGAAAGAAATATTCTTTTCGCCGTCTGACTCATCTCCCCCACCAGTTTTAGGAACCTGGTTTCCACTGGAAATTAACTCATCAAGGAACTTCGACCTCACGGCTAATTCATGCGCTTCTTTCCTCATAAGATGATAATGCTCATCAAGCCAACCTTGGAGGGGTTCTTCCTCAATATCAAATATTAACTTCCGAATGCAGAATCTTACACGTCCGAATTTCTTCGAGCCAGGTTTTTTAGGTGTTGAGCTTACTTCCTTTTTGATAGGAAAATTGAGTCTGTTTTTGGCATTGGTTACAAGCTTTAAAGCCCTCAGCATTTCTTCGACAGCGTCATCAATAGCACGGAGTTGTAGCCTGAAGGGCATGCATATATGTATATCAAGTCCTTGAACTACCCAATCCCATGGAGTTCCTGCTCCTGTTGCATTGGATGAAGTGGAAGACATGCTCGGTATTCGTGATATCTGTACCCGACTACTTTTGAATATCCTACATCCACAAAAACCAAGCATAAACCCTTCTAGGAGTACTCCGATACGCACATTCTCTGAGAAAATCGACTGAATCTGCACCTCAGCTTCTACCCCATCCCCTGCCTCCGCGGATATACTTAACACCTCTACATCAACAGCAAATATAGATTCCTTCTTCTTTTGCTTATCAACAGAATTCTTCGGACTAGAAGTTGGTTCTTCCTTGTGTTTATCTTCTTGGTCTCTGTCACCATGTTGCTTAAGTTTCTGAGTTAAGACAAGGGACTTCAAACGCAGACCAAGCTCAACCATTGATATATGCACATCAGGCTCCCATCTCACAGCAATATTAGAGGCGCTGAAGAGAGAACATATTGCGACTTCCTTAACACCGCCATTACGACGTACAAACTTAGCGTTTTGTATGTCACATAGTGTCACTCTTGAAACTGGATGAGGTTCCTCTAAAAACTCCTGGTAGACCGACTTTGCTTTCTCAAAATCTACCTGTGTAGACTGAATATCCTTGTTTAGAGTAAAGCCGAATTTGAGTAACTCGAACGAAATAATGTACTTCAACTTCTCATGTTCCTTTGACAGATTAGACATAACGCTTGCGGTTCGAGGTGATCCATCAGCCGAGACACTAATTATAACTCTTCCACCTTGTGATCCATAATTGACACGTTTAGGATCATCAATCACTGTATTGTCCAGGTTTGAATCTCCAGAGAAATTCACTGAGAAACGTTCAACATTGAGTTTCATGAGTTGAGTCCCTCTGCCTGATGGTTTCGATTTATGTGCCCCTCCTTTCTCCTGTGTGCTCTTCTTATTACTACTAGCACCGGTTAAACTTTTGATGAATGCCTGAATTGACATTGCATTTACCACAAGCCCTTCAAAACTCCTGAAAGAAAATAGCAGACCGATTTCCGATACGTCAACCACCAGTTTTTGTTTACCTTTAGAACCATCATCCTCATCTTTCTTCCCCCATTCCAGTCTCACCTTTCTTATATTGATTAATGATCCCTTATGTTCATCTAAACCATAGAGGCTTTCTTTCAAACATCCCTTATGTTCATCTACCATGCATAGATTCACTTCATTGACCTCCATTTGCACACCTGTTCCCCTACTTGACATATTATTTGCAGTGACCAGTAATGAATCTGAGCAGAACTGCAAACACACATGCAATTAAAATCAGTTTTCTAAATTGAGTACTTGCTAAACCTTGTAGATGCTAATACAAAATATGCATAGGACTTCTAAATGAAACACACAAGTTTTGACAACAAGATAGTAGCAAACCGCACGCCGTGTACTTACTTGGTATATAGGAGAACTGCCAGGATTGTATAGCACAACCGTCACATCAGGAGCTGAGGTGACACATTTCCATACCACTGCCTTAAAACCAGTACTAGGTTCTGATTTTGCAATGTTAGGTCTTTCCTCTTTGAGAACAATCTTTTTCTTTTTAGAAAAGTGCAAACGCAACAACGGCTCAAATCTCGTCATTATAACATTGCACATCATACCTCCCAGCTTAATCTCAACCTCCGCTCTAACAGGGAAAGATTCCTGAGAGCAACACCAAGATCAGGTAATACATCAAATCATGAAAGCCCTTTCTGTCCGAATTACAGATGCAGCACATATGCAAAACAGATATCATAGCAAAAGGAGTACACAAACATTATATATGCAGTATTTTCTAACCATTTTTTAGTGTAAAAGCAACACAAGTCTCTAATCAGAGGACTCACTTGCATTGGACAATACACCTTGGAGGAAACCCCGATCTTTGACATCTCCAAGACGGAAACTTCAGATTCTCTAATAAGCTGAAATGAGTGTGAAATTTAAAAGACAGCATTAGAAGATGGTACATCAAAACGAAAACTTTCGCTGGATTGTTACTAGGAAAACTTCTCGTTTAACATACATGTATTTTCCGGAGTTCCATGACAACATCAAGACATGGCTCTTCCTTGCCATCTTCACCGGATGGAGATTTGGTACTTCTCAAGTGAAACCCTGTCATGCTATTCGCGATTGAAAAATCATGCTCTTGATGCACAAATCTGATATCAAGCTTCGACAAATCAAATGATACCTACCACATAAAGTCAAAGGCAGGGGTAATGAGTTGGCGATACACCATATGCACTAACACATTTCTTGTAGAAGCAGATATTAATCTTACATAACTGCTAATTGTAGCTTAAAGAAATGTAACTTTTTAGCCATTTTAATCCAGTGTGGTCTAGAAGACATGCATAGTCGTGTAAACAAAAGAAAATAGGATTTACTGAAACATACTTGCAGTTATCTTATCTCAAGCTTAAGAAAACAATTACTCACTTTCTCCGGGAATTTTGAAGCATTCTTTGCAACCAAAACATTCACTGGTTGCTTTGGAGGTTTTTCTGAAGCTGTGACGCCAGAACTTGATCCAATCACTTCACCTGTGGAAGTAGCACTTGTGGAGGGGTTTTTTTTCAAGAGCAGCTTCTCATTGAGGTTTAAAACAGTATCAGCTATATCAACTTCAACATTCTTTATACTTGAACTTGATTGTCTGCTCCAAGAAGATCACAAAATAGCTAAATCATATGAGTATGTAACTATATGAGTTCAAGTATAAGAATTTTATCTTTCTCAATAAAAGAACACATTAATCTGCTAAATGTAGGAAGTATGTCAAGCAAAAAGTACCTATTATGACCAAATTCACAGGAGAAGGAAAGTTTTTCGCAATGAAAAGAAGAGTCCTCTGCGATTTTGGAAGATGTCTGCTTATCGAGGACAATACCACTGATCATCTCAGGTGAATGAATGGAAATAACATGTGGTTCACCAATCTGTACAAATATCGGCAATAGGTACAGTTTGATGAAAAAATTCCCGGACCCTCTTTCTTTAGATAAATCAAGCTCTAGCTCCTTGATTTCTGCTCTAGCTTTAGGTGTCTGCAGTTTTACAAGAAACAGCAGTTAGTATAATTCTAGAAAGGCCTAATTTTGTTTCACTCTAGTCACAGTAGTCTCTGAGCTTTATGTTAACAGTCATTTACGCATAAAGCGTGAAATAAATCTTGGCTTACGGTCAATAATATGTTACTACTATATATTTAAAATAGCCAGTGAATCTTTCACTATAATATTTTTTTTATGGTACCAAGGATTGGAACTAGTTGGCATCACTATCATTCATTCTGGGCACATTAAAACTAGTTGAACAAGACAGGATGAAAGGAAAGTTACCTGAACAACCAAGTTAGTCATAGAAACCGAAAAGAATCTACCGACATTAGCGAGTAGCATCAACTTCCCCTTGCCACCTGTAGAGGGCGATTTCCGAGTTTTGGACTTGCGTGGGCCTTTACTCGATTTGGAAGGTCTAGTAACAATTTTGAGGTCACATACAGAGAATATAACTTTAGGATCATGGATAAAAGCCTTAGCAAAAAGCTCAACAAGGGATTGGCTTAGATTGGCTTTAAATTCTCCAACGAATATAGATTCAATAGAACCCTGTAAATCAAAAGAAGCATAGACTCAAGTAGTTGAAACAAGAAATCATTAAGAACGAAATTGATAGACTTCAAATTACATTACCTTGTTGAATAGCAAAACAACATCTTTCAAGCAATTCCAACCATCAAACTGAAAACTAAGAGTTATTCCAGCAGAATGCCGAAGAATCCAAGGGAGTGACCTATTGAGGTTACAAAAGATCAAAACTCAAACTCCGATTAGAGAAACATCTATGTAATAACTTGACTATGTACCAAAACTTGTCTTAATTCCAGCAATAGAAACGATTTAGCTAGCAGCTTCCATTAATTACCCAAAAACAGAGAGAGGGAGAAGGGAACGTACTTGAAGAAAGCCCAAACGAGGGCGAAGAAGACGATCACAGCGATCGCGAAGGTAAGCATGACGATTACAGAATCATTAACTGGAAACACAAGAGATTAATTAATCTTACAAAACCAGGTCAAAATTGTTGCATAAGATTTGTCGGAAACCAGAAGCAAAACGGAATCCTCATCGGGAAAATCTCATTTCTCTCACAGATCCGGATCAAATGGAGAGAGAGAGAGAGAGAAGCAGAAACAGCCCTTAACGCCACTGCACGTCTTCCTTTTGAATATTTTTGTAAGAAAATGGGTAATTAATTTAAGAAAATATTAAATTTGAAATTAATTGCAAAATAATAATAATTGTGATGTAATTTTCTTTGTTTTTTTTAACACTTTCTTGTGCTACGGCGCGAAATCAGTTACCATCATTGACTTTGTATTTTATAGAAAGGAAGAAAAAAACAATTACGCAACAAAGAAGGTGAAAAATCATATACAGTACATCATTACTAATTAAGCAAATAAATAAACGTAAATAAAAGCACGATTGAAATATTTGAAGTTTCAAAAAAAAAAAATTTGGTTAAAGAACTCGTTTTGTACCTTTCCCGCCAAAGTGAAAGCCGTTTCAAATCTTCTTACAAACTCGCACGTGTGACGTGTGTTGATGGAGTAGGCCCAGAGTTGACTCTTGACCTTTTCAAATTTCCACTTTTTATGATTATAGAATACGTTATAACTTTTTATATATATATATATATATTTTTTTTAAATCATCATCTGATGTTATATTATAATAATCGGATCGAAATCCATAAGAGAACTATAAATGCCGACAGCATACAAAGAAAGCTTCGGAGACTAAGCCGACAGACCACCAGATCCTCGGAGCCTAAGCCGAAGGACTACAAAATCCTCAGAATCTAAGTCGTGCAAAAGGGAGACATGGATTTTGCCAAAACACAATCATAGTAAAAACTAATGGAATCACAATTCCGAGTATAAACCAAAAGAGCCACACCTAGAGAATGAGCCTAATCATAAACAAACCTCGCCGAAAGTACAACCTATACGAAACCGGAAACCAACGCGAAAGCATATCGAAAACAAATAATAAGCAGTTCCTTCTATTGGAATAAGCTTGAAGAAAGAAACTTAGGAAAAGAAATACTAATCCTATTATGTTGTGATTCCTGGATGGATTAGGAATTGATATTATTAGGAGTTATCTAATAATATACTAGTTTTTAATAGGATTAGAAGTTGATATTATGTTGTCTATATCAGCATAAGCCGAGTCATGGTTTAATGTGTGAGAGATTTTGAGTTTTAGAGATTGAGAGTTTGTGTGATTAAGTTTTGAGTTAGTTTCTTAATCTAATAAAGAGAGTTATTCTTTTGAAATTCTTAATCTTCTAAAACAAGAATTGGTATCAGAGCTAAGTTTTCTCAATGTCCGGATTACGAGGAATTAGCCAAGCTATGGGAGACATCGTACCTGCAGCAGAGAAATCAAGAGAAGGAGGAGGACCATCTTCGATCCAATGTCCAATGCTTAATGAAACCAATTATACTGTGTGGGCAATTAGGATGAAAAGCACACTCCGAGTTCATAAGGTTTGAGACATTATTGAAACAGATCTGATTAACACATCAATTGATGGAGACAAGAACGACATGGCCATTGCCTTATTGTTTCAATCTATCCCTGAGACTCTTGTTTTACAAATAGGAGAACTAGAAACAGCCAAAAAGGTATGGGAAGCCATTAAAACGAGACATGTCGGAGCGGAGAGAGTAAAAGAAGCCAGATTGCAACCCCTCATGACTGATTTTGATCGCCTGAAGATGAAAGATACTGAAACTATTGATTTGTTTGGAGGAAGGATAGCCGCGATTTCCTCCAAAGCAGCAGCCCTTGGAGAACCGTTAAAGGAACCACAGCTGGTTAAGAAGTTTCTATAGAGTCTTCCCCGAAAGAAGTATATACACATCGTTGCATCGCTTGAACAAGTGCTCGACCTCAATTCCACCAGTTTCGAAGATATCATAGGTCGTCTAAAAGCCTATGAAGAGCGTATTTATGAAGAAGAAGATGATTTGAATGAAGATCACAGCAAGCTCATGTACGCAAACATGGAATCTCAAGCAAATCATTTTCCGAACTATTCTTTCAATGGGAACTATAGAAGGAGGGGTCGAGGAGGACGGTTTTATCCTTGAGGAAGAGGACGAGGAAGATTCAATGAAGGAGGCAGAGATATCTCAAAAATCACTTGTTATCGATGAGACAAGACAGGACATTACGCCTCGGATTGTCCAGATCACTTGCTTAAACTACAAGAAACCCAAGAGAACACCGACAATGATACCACTCAAGAGGCGAACGAACTCATGATGCATGAAGTGGTATTTCTGAATGAGAAAAGGTGTATACCATCAAAATATGAAACAAATATTGATGAGCAAAATGTGTGGTATCTCGACAATGGAGCAAACAATCACATGACCGGAGATAAAAGGTATTTCAACAAGCTTGACACAATAATCACGGGGAAAGTGAGATTTGGAGATGATTCGAGAATAGATATCAAGGAAAAGGTTGTGTTGTTTTCACAAACCTGAATAGAGAAGCAAGAACGATGCTAGATGTTTATTTCATCCCTGATCTTAAAAGCAATATTATCAGTCTGGGTCAAGCTACGGAATCTGGTTGCGATGTTAGGATGAGAGGTGAATATCTGACGATGCAGGACCAAAAGGGAAAATTACTAGTCAATATCAAAAGATCAAGAAACCGCCTTTACAAAGTTAATATGGGACTAAAGGATTCAGAAACTCTGCATCTAACAATGATGAGTGAGTCAAGCAGGTGGCATTCCAGACTAGGACACATAAACTTAGATACGATGAAGTCTATGGTGACAAAAGAAATTGTCAAAGGAGTTCCGAGTTTTGAAATCAACAAAGAAATTTGCAGATCATGTTTGCTTGGAAAACAAACAAAGAAAAGCTTTCCACAAGCTACAACATATCAAGCAAACAAGATCTTGGAACTCATTCATGGGGATCTCTATGGTCCTATAACTCCTGCCACACCAGCGGGAAACAAGTACATCATTGTGCTCATCGACGATTACTCCAGGTACATGTGGTTAATTTTATTAAAGGAGAAGAGTGAAGCTTTCGGAAAATTTAAAAGTTTCAAAAGTTTGGTTGAGAAAGAATCTGGAAAGAGTATTCAGATTTTTAGAATGGACAGAGGAGGAGATTTGTGTCTCACGAGTTTAATTTTTGGAGTAACAACAACGGGATACACCGTCATCTCACAACTCCATACAGCCCTCAACAGAATGGGGTGGTAGAAAGACGCAACCGAACTTTATTGTAGATGGCAAGAAGTATGTTAAAGCACATGGATATGCCAAACTACCTACGGGGAGAAGCTATCAGACATTCTACCTATCTCCTGAACCGAGTAGCTACAAGGGCACTAAAGGATACGACACCATATGAGTTGTTTCGTGCAAGACAGCCAAAAATTGGTCACTTGAGAGTTTTCGGGTGTATAGGATATGCTAAGGTAGAACGACCACATCTAAAGAAACTCGATGATCGGACATATGTTAATCCATCTAGGAACAGAGCCGGGCTCTAAGGCATACCGATTGATGAATCCACAAACACGGAAAATCACAGTAAGCCGTGATGTTGTTTTTGATGAAGAGAAAAGTTGAAATTGGAAATTAAATGATTCAGAAGAAGCGAACTTTGGAGGTTTTAGTGTTGTTGTTATAGATTACAGAATTCATAATATTAAAGAGATTGCAAGTGATATAAATAAAGAGCAAGCGGATGAGAATGAAGAAAGTAACGATACTGGAGTAATGCAACAAGATAATGATGTGTTTGAGGACGCGAGTGTTGAGGATGCAAGGGTTGGATTACAACCACCAACTGTTTTGCGAAGGTTAGAGAGGCTGAGCAAGAAACCTACGTATCTTGAGGACTACGTCTTGTTCGCAAAAGAGGAAGAAGAGAGACTTTTACTCTGCTTAAACAATGAACTGAGAGATTTTTGGGAAGCAAAATACTCAAAGGAATGGATGATTGTGTGTGATGATGAGATTGGTTCGATAAACTGACACAAAACATGGAGTTTGGTAGACCTGCCTTTGGGAGCTAAGCCAATTGGTCTAAAATGGGTATTCACGATCAAGAGAAATTCCGATGGAAGCATTAACAAGCATAAAGCTCATCTAGTTGCAAAGGGATATGTGCAGCGTCATGGAGTTGATTTTGAAGAAGTGTTTGCCCCAGTGGCTCGTATCGAGTCAATAAGATTATTAGCTAAACTAGCAGCTACAAATGGATGGGAAGTACACCACCTTGATGTGAAACAACATTTCTTCATGGAGAGCTAAAAGAAGTTGTGTTCGTCACACAACCAGAAGGATTTGAGGTAGAAGGATCTGAAAGAAAAGTCTATAAGCTACATAGGCGGTGTATGGTTTGAAACAAGCGCCAAGAGCTTGGAATAATAAATTAAATCAGATTCATGTTGAGCTTAAATTCAAGAAGTGTCTAAAGGAGCCATCGGTTTACAAGAAGGAAATAAGTAGTGATCTGCTTATTGTCGCGGTAGATGACTTATTAGTCACGGGAACTAGGAGAAGTCTTATTGATGAGTTCAAAGCAGAGATGGCTTCGAAATTTGATATGACCGATCTTGGTAAGTTAATGTATTATTTGGGAATTGAAGTGGATCAATTTGAAGGAGGGATATCTCTAAACCAGAAACGATATGCACAGAAGATTATAGAAGAAGCAGGGCTGGAAAACTGTAACATGACTCACACTCTGATGGATTCTAGTCTAAAACTTTCAAATTCTGACGAAGATAAAGATGTTGATGTAACTTCTTATAGAAGAAACGTTGGGTGGCTTAGGTATCTACTTCATATACGACCTGATTTGTCGTATTGTGTAGGAGTGTTAAGTCGCTACATGCAAAATCCGAAAGAATCTCATGGTGCAGCAATGAAGCAGTGTTTGAGATATTTGCGAGTATCTACAAGTCTTGGACTAGTCTTCAAGAAGTCACCTATATGTGTGCCAAAGCTTATAGGTTACAGTGACAGTAGTCACAATGTTGATCTAGATGATGAAAGGAGCACAACATTACATGTTTTTTATCTGGATGGAAGTCCAATATCATGATGCTCACAGAAACAAGATATGGTAGCCTTATCGTCATGTGAAGCTGAGTTTATGGCTGAAACTAAGGCAGCGAAACAAGCGATTTGGTTGCAGGAATTGCTTAGTGAAGTTACTGGAGCACTGTGTGAGAAGGTGTTAATTCGGATTGACAATCAATCGGCAATTGCTCTTACAAAGAATCCAGTTTTTCATGGTCGAAGTACGCACATACACACAAGGTTTCATTTCATAAGATAATGTGTTGAAGACAAGTTAGTAGAGGTAGAGTATGTTACTGGAAATTTGCAAAAAGCAGACATTTTGACTAAAGCTCTTGGAAGGTCCAAGTTTAAAGATATGAGAGATCTTATTGGTGTTCAAGATTGGAAGAGAAGAGTTTCAAGCTTAAGGAGGAGAATGTTGGGATAAGCTTGAAGAAATAAACTTAGGAAAAGAAATACTAATCCTATTATGTTGTGATTCCTGGATGGATTAGGAATTGATATTATTAGGAGTTATCTAATAATATACTTGTTGTCTAATAGGATTAGAAGTTGATATTATGTTGTCTATATAAGCATAAGCCGAGTCATGGTTTAATGTGTGAGAGATTTTGAGTTTTAGAGATTGAGAGTTTGTGTGATTAAGTTTTGAGTTAGTTTTTTAATCTAATAAAGAGAGTTGTTCTTTTGAAATTCTTAATCTTCTAAAACAAGACCTTCTATAGCGAGTACTCTACCTAATCCAAAGAAGAGCTCCAAAGAAACTAGACCGGCAAGATGGAAGAACCGAGAAGAAACTGGATCTTCACACAAAACTTCCGGAAACGGCGATGCAGAGCGAACCGGACTTGTTAACGCCTAGGTAGAATCTTCTGAGCAAACCAAGATCCCGATTAGATATTTACTGTAGTGACAAAAAGCAAACCACTCAACCCGGATCATACCAAGCTCGAACTCCGAACAAGACACAATCGGATCCGAGAAGAGGCGAGAGAACCCATAGCAAATAGGATACACAAACCGGCGAAACAAGAAGAAAATATGCTCAAAAATTGGGCCCACTGGCTCAACACAGAGAACCATCAACCCACAAGGGAAAGAAGCTTCGACAACAAACCACAACCAGAGGAAATTTACAGACCATAACTCATCACTGCAGGAACCAAAGCCGAACGAAAACCACCTCCGGAGACAAAGACCGAACCAGAACTGATGTCGATGAAGATCATAACCAAGCGATAACTTCAAGAAATTTACTATATGCGGAGGCAGAGCTTGGGAGAAACTAACAGGGAAATGTGATTCCAGATCCTCAATTATTATTTTGATATGTCTTCTATTTTACTACTTTTTAAGCAATTTTTTTAAAGATAAAATGCACACTAATTTTATAACAAAACCTATAAAATAACAATCACAACCCTATTTTTATAATAATGATCAAAACAAGAATCAAGTAATTAATCATTTTGCATAAAAAAATACATTTTGCATCAAAAATTATCAAACAATATTTTTTGGCTACAACATCGTTTATGGGAAAAGATGACTTTTTAAATGATGCTATCAAAATTTGATTTTCTAACACCGATCTATTATTCTATTACAAATTTTAGAAAATTGTTACATCAACGATTCCACAATGAACAAATCTACCACTTTGATCAACGTCAAACTATTTCATTTTGCACAATGCTGAAAATATCATATAAATTTGTTTTTAGAGAAATAAAGTAAATAAAATGGTTTCTTCATTAATGAAATAATTTGTACATGATCAAGTATTTATACATTGATTAATGAGAGTAAACCATAAATAATCTGAGCCTATTAACCGGAGCTTAACCGAATTAAACCAACTATATCTAACCCCCCCCCCCCCCCCCCTCCCTTTCAAGATGGAGCTTCATACAGGTTAAGAAGACCCATCTTGGATATTAAGGCATGGAATTGAGCAGGATACAGTGCTTTGGTGAAAGCATCAGCTAACTGATGTTCACTGCGAACATGTAAGGTTTTGAGAAAACCAGAGGTGACACATTCACGAACTTTGTGACAATCCAAATCCAAGTACTTGGTACGCTTGATGTGTGTTTAGTTTTACCTCGAACTAGACAAAGACCAGCCGCAAGTGCACGGCGATCAAAGTAGTACTTGAGGATCGAATCCACCGAGGACTGAGAGGGCACTCTAAGTTTACATGATTCAAGTTAAGCTAGATTAAATATGGATTAGTTTTTTAGAGTTTTGTGTCACTAAAATCGGAATGCAAACAGTAAAATCAAATAAAACAAGTGTTGGGCTTCAGGGAATTCTTTGGAGTTCACAGATTAAACTATTCAAGAACGAGGAACATAGCTCTTTTTAAGTAAGCAATCCAGTCTAACATCAATCATAACATTCTCATATCAATGATTAAACATGACTAACAACCTAATTCAGTCAGGTTATGAAGGTAAAAAAGGTACGCAGGCATGCCGCAGAAGTTGATACAAAGCTAATCCAATACTAGTTTATATAAATCTAATCAAATTGTCAACAAGACTAAACCAATGTATAACAAATCACTAAGGTTCTCAATCAAAGCAATCATGTAGTAAGCATAGATAAGTTCCAAATCCTAATCAAGTTCCTAATTATCAAGCCATGAAATCTCCTTTGAAAACTCCTTTAACCCAACAAGAAATATACTCAGACGTGATAGCAAAAACCAAGGCAATAGCAAGAGAATTCATTATCATAATCATAAATAAAAAGAGTTCATAATAGCTTCTTTAGTGGTTAACAAGAGGTGAGATTTTTTCCTTTATCGAACAAACATGTAGAAGCAATCAAACAAGTGAATAACTAAGAGACTTTTGTGTGAAGCTTTAGCAGCGGCGTGGGTGACTCTCTTGAGGCTGATGAGTCTGAAGTTGGCTAGGGCTTATTCCAAAAGATTTAGGAGATATTCTCCAAAAAAGGAAGATTTTCTCTTTTTTCGGGATGGATAATCGATCGATCACCTTGATAAATCGTCTCAGTGTGAAAAACAGTGAGTTGGTGATCGGTCGATCACCATACATGATCGGTCGATCACCATACATGATCGGTCGATCACCAATGAGTCTTCTATGCTGGCTTCTCCTTCGAGACTCCACGATCGGTTTTCGTTAAATTGAGCATATCTTGAGATCTAACCGTTGGATTTCTACGATCGAATATTATTTGTGAAGCTAAGATCCTTGTCTATCTCGTGGCAAAATATGACGGTCATCTGGTGAGAACATCTTCATCTGGAGCAAAAGCATCTAACGGTCAAAATCTTATCCTTCTTTGAAAAGACTTGTTTTCACTCCTTTTAGGCCCAAAATGCTCTAATATCTTATATTGATTTCAAAACCCACGAAAAAACTAAAGTAGCATATAAAGCCCAAAAGTTATTTATTTTTTTATTAAAAACCTATTGAAAATATAAGAAAAATGAGTAAAATATCGTAGATATCAATGCTCATGAACCACATGATTCTTAGCAATATTCAGGATTGCAGTGCTGTCATAAAAGAAACTAATAGGAGATGGGTCAGGCAACATCAAATCTTTAATAACCATGGCAATCCAGAGAAGTTCCTTGGTGCCAAAAGACATGGCTCTGTATTCAGCTTTTGTTGAACTATAAGAAACTGTAGGTTGCTTTTTAGACTTCCATGAGATCAAAGCATCACCTATGAGCATACAATAACCAGAGACAGAGCAACGAGTCTCAGGACAAACCGCCCAATCAGCATCTGTGAAACCAGTCAAAGCAAGATCAGGTTGAGATGAATAGAATAAGCTTGTGCCAATACTCCTTTTTAGATATCTGACCACCTTATGAGCTGCTTGTAGATGTACTTCTCTGGGAGCAGAAGAGAACTGACACAATTTGGTAACTGCAAAGGAAATGTCTGGACGAGTATGACACAAATAAAGTAGTTTACCAATGAGTCTCCTGTAAACTTCAGGGTTAGAGAGAAGAGGAGTATCATCCTTATGAAGAGAATGATTAGGTTCCATTGGAATAGAAGAAGGATTGCTTCCAAGAAAACTAGTATCAGCCAACAACTCAAGCACATACTTTCTTTGACAAATAAAGATACCTTGAGAGGATATGGAAATCTCTAGGCCAAGAAAATATTGTAGAGGACCTAAGTCTCAAAGCTTGAAGTGATGGTTGAGAAGACTGATAAGATGTGGAACCACAGATTCATTGCTATTGGCAATGATAATATCATCCACATACACTAGCACAGCAACAAAGATGTTGTGTACGAAACGAGTGAACAAAGTATGATCACTGTTATTCATTTGAAAACCCAAGTCACAGAGAGTACTAGATAGCTTGAGGAACCATTGCCTAGAGTCTGCTTTAAACCATAAATGGATTTTTGAAGTTTGCAGACTAAAGGACCACCATCAGAAGAAACACCATCAGGAATCTGATAACCCGGTCGCAAAGTCATATAGATCTCCTCATCCAAATTACTATTCAAGAAGGTATTAGAAACATCAAGTTGATTCAAACTCCAGTTCAGTTTAGCACCAATTGCCAAGAGAATCTTCACAGTAGTCAGTATAGTAACAGGAGAAAAAGTGTCTCCAAAGTCAAAACCTTCTTCTTGAGTGTATCTTTTAGCTACCAAACGAACCTTGTATCTCTCTATACTGCCATGAAAAGATGTTTGATCTTGTAAACATATCTGCAGCCAATGGCTTTCTTACCAAGAGGCAAAGGGCAAACAATTCAAGTGCTAGTCCGTTCCATTGCTTGAAGCTCAACACTCATAACATCACACCACTCATTCAATTGCTTAGCCTCAGAATAGTTACGGGGTTCAAGAGTAAGAGTAATATTTTGAATAAAAGAGCAGAAGGAAATTTACTATAAGAAAGAAAATCAGATATAGAATAAGGAGTAGAACATGAAGTAGTATATACATAGTAATCCTGTAATTGTCTACTCCATCAAAAGATAATTTGGTATGTTTGCAAGAGTCTAAAGCTAAGGGCAATAGACCTTCAGAAGATGTAATCTCAAGATTAGGAGATTCATCAGAAGATGATTGTGCAGAATGCAAAAATCATCAGTGGAAGCAGGAGAAGAAATATGAGGAAAGAAAGTATGTGTATCCTCTGTCAACGTAGAGGATAAGAATGGGAAAATGTCCTCATGAAAAAACAACATGTCTTGAAATAGAAATGGAATTACTCTCCATGTCCAAAAGTTTATAACCCTTGTAACCAGAAAGGTATCCAAGAAAGACACAAGCTTTGGCTCTAGGTTGAAACTTATGCCTATTCTAAGTTGAGGTAGACACATAGCATAGACAACCAAAAGTTCTAAGATCATGATAATCCGAAATCTTATTAGTAAGTAACTCAAAAGGAGTTTTATTATCTAGAACCGGAGTTGAAAGTCTATTAATAAGGAAAACAACCGTCATGACACAATCACCCCAGTATTGTAAATGGACATGATACTGAAACATTAAGGACCTAGCCACATTTAAAATGTGTTGATGTTTTCTCTCTATAATAGAATTTTGTTAGGAGTTTCAGGGCATGAATGATAAGCTATGATTCCTCCATCTTCATAAAATTTTGTAAATTTCAACTCTAGAGCATTATCAGACCTAACTGCTTTAACTTTTAATGCATATTGTGTTTCTACCATTTGTATAAAAGCAGGTAAGACAGTCAAAACATCATATTTAGCTTTCAATAAATAGATCCAAGTTGCTCTACTATGATCATCAACAATTGTCAAAAAATATCTAAATCCATCATATGTTGGTTCAAAAAATGGACCTCAATGTTCTATATGAAGTAGTTCAATAGAAACATTGCATTTTTGTGGATTAGAAGGAAAAGACAAATGTTTCTGTTTAGCCAATGGACATATAGGACAATGTGGAGTTTTATTAGATTTCGACAAATTCAATACATCATGCAAATGATCAATTCTAGAAGATGATGGATGACCTAGTCTAGAATGCGAGACAGATGGATCGACAGTTACAATAGAGCAAGATGGAATGACACTACCTGGTTGAATAGAAAAAAGCAGATTGCTTCTGATTAAACTCCAGAATATACAGATTGGCAATTTGACTACCTTGACCAAGCATCAACTCCTGAGTAAGATCCTAAATGAAACAAGCAGTGGAAGTGAAACTGATGATAGAATTCAACTGTTTAGAAAGCATACTCACACTTAGAAGATTAAATCTGAAAACTGGGATGTATAAAACTTCATGTAAAACTATACAATTACTAAGTTGAATAGATCCTACTCCAACAATGCTAACAGTGGTTCTATTAGATAGGTTCACAAAGGTATTGACTAAGGCTCGAAAGTCTGGGAACTATCTCTAGAGTTAGACACATGATGTGTGGCATCTAAGTCAATAACCCATGAACTAAGAGAGATATCCATTTCTGTAAGTCATAGTAAGTAGGAGGATATAAAGAGAGGAAAGTACCAGATAACTATGAGATATGTGGTACAAAGGTTGAAGGTGAAGCTTAGGCAATTAAAATCGATGGTGTAGTATTAGGAGAGATGAGTTTTGAGCTAAAGAAAGAAATAGCATCTTGAATTTGTTCCTTTGTCATATTGGATCCCAACTTATTCGATCCTTTGACCAAGGTATGATCAATATTCTGCATTGATATCATGTTTGTGCTTGGAATAGTAGTTGGCTGAGAAACCTTAGAAGCCGAGAGTGAAGTGGAAGAGTAAGATTTCTTCTTGCCAGAATAACCAAGGGATATCCATGGACCTTATAACACCTCTCTTTTATGTGACCAACCATTCCACAGTGACCACAAACATGTCTTTGTCTTTTTTGATAGCTAACAGCAACTCCTCCATCAATCTTGAGTGTAGACTCAGAAGGATCTTTAGTTGTCAATTGAAAGGCAACCGGAGGCACATATCCTTTAGTAGTAGTACCAACCATTCTCTGACTTTGATCTTGGTCAAGCATATTGTAGATAGCAGGTAAGCTTGGCCGATTCTTCTTGTTAATGATCTGACCTCGAATGTTAGCATAAGAATCATTTAATCACATAAGGAATTGAATAATCCTACTGGTTTCAGCATCCTCCAACAGTCCTCAACCTTTCCACACTCACATTTACAAATCTTCTGAGATTTGGTACTGGATAATCATTGCCATAGAGTCTTCATCTTGGTGAAGTAAGTAGAAAGCTCCATGGAACCTTGGCGAAGGGACAGAAGCTCTTGTTCTAACTGATAAATGCCAGGCAAATTACTAACATGAAATCGATTCATCAAATCCAACCAAATTCCAGCTGCATCATTATAATAAAGGATACTGTCGTAGATCTCTTGATTGACAACATTTAGAAGCCATGATTCGACCATGCTATTACAGCAATTCCATATTTTGTAGATTGGATCAGATTCAGAAGGCCTAGGTAAGGCTCCGTCAATAAAACTCCAATTATTCTTTGATTCTAGAGAATAGTCATAGCGACTTTCCAGCTATTATAATTTGTTCCATCTAACTGATGCGAAATGAGAGATAAACCATGATGATCGGCCGATGTAAGAAAAAGGCTATGAGAGCTATCGATCAAATTCGTACCTGAAAAAGCTTTATCAGCTGATCCTTGAACAAAATAAGTGTCGGTTTGTCTTCGATTTGTATTGGCAACACGAGAAGCTCCATGAATTGGAGATCGAGTCATCGAAGAGTCAATCAGAGAGTGAAGAACCGGTGAAGTAGTGCAATTGCGAGTTTTAACATCGCGTTTTAACATAGTAGTAGAAATTATCAAGAAACAGATGAAGAAGATGAAGAATGAAGAAGAATCGGCAAGGATCGATGAAAAAAAACCTCAAACTCGATGTGCAAAGCGGAGAAAGTTTGCTAGGGATTGCTCTAATACCATTTTAGAGTCTAGTTTCTTCATTAATGGAATAATTTGTACATGATCAAGTATTTATACACTCATTAATGAGAGTAAACCATAAATAATATGAGCTTATTAACCGAAGCATAACCGGATTAAATCAACTATATGTAAAATTTGTCTCCGTTAATCTGCATAAATCAAAATAAGTCTCATTTTATGTGATCGTACCTAATATTTCCTAGTGTATAAGCATTAGCGTTGATTAATAATTGCTGAGCAACTTTTCCAAATTAGTATTGTTTGATCGGGGTCCTAAATTCTTAGGTAACATTGTCATTTTCCTTGTTTATTGTTAAGCAACAGAAAGACCTTCCTAATTTTTTATGAGAATAGTTCATGCAGGTCGGCTAATTTTTTTATGAGAATAGTTCATGCAGCTCAGTGTAAAACTGGACCTAGTGCTAATTTTTTTTTGCCTTTATATATTAAAAACTAGAGATTGTCCACGCGTTACATGGATTTAAAAACTAACATGATAAAATATACATTAAATTTAGCTTATTGATTATTTGTGTATTTACAGAATTTGATTCTTATATTATCTAAAGTTATAAAGCCATTTGGAGATGTTCACAAATACCGCGATCCTCCATCGACTAATCTGGAAGAAAATCTTGGCAAAGTACTGCTTTTGCATAATGACTCTTCGCTACCTATTGTGGTTAGGTTGCTTCCCCTTTGGTTGGTTTGGATAATTTGGAAATCACGGAATGAGTATCTCTTTAATAAGAATAATGTTCATCCGAATGAAGAGGTAAATCGTAGTAAGGCAGCAGTTTGAATGGATTGTGGCTAATGATCTTGAGAGAGATGAAGTGCAATATAATGTATTTACCCGATCAAGTTTATGGGAACCTCCTCCTGTAAATTGGCTTAATTGTAACTTTGATAGTAGCTTTCATCAAGGAAGAGATTCTATGGAAGTAGGATGGATTATGCGTGACCATTGAGGTAAGCATATCAAGTCTGACTATGCTAAACTTAGTCAAGTTGGTTCTCCTTTACAAGCTGAATCGATGGGTTTTCTTCATGTGGTTCAAGTAGTGTGGGCTTTAGGATTTCGACAAGTTTGGTTTGAAGGTGATAATAAGGAATTGGTGGCTTTAATCAAATACGAATGAAGATAATGTGGAGATTGGAAATGTACTCTATGATATTCGGTATTGGATTGCAAAGTTACCTTTATGCTCTTTGGAATACGTCAATCGTGAGAGGAATCATGTTGCGGATACATTGGCTAAGAAAGCTATAAGTTCTGATTTATTGTATGTATGCTTTGATTTGCCTCCATCTTGGTTGTTTAACAGTTTGTACTATCCCTTTACTATTTAATAAAGATCAGATGATAAAGTTATATAGCTTCTACAATTTTTTAACAAAATGATAGTTTTTTATATAAATTTATTTTTTATTCATGTCTTTATGAGTATTTACATAAAATACTCTATATAAAAATCAAAATTGTATGTGACATAATTTTTTTTTTTAGTTTTTTCATAACTATTTTTTATCTTATCAATAAATGAAGTTCATAACATTTTTTTAAAACATACATTTTCTAATATTAGTTGCATAGAGAAAAAATCTAGTACAAAATTATCAATGGTTTGTCAAGATGAGTTAAGTTTGGCATAAACTTACAAAATTTTTGTATCAATTATTGATATTTAATACCATACGTTACAAAACGTTACAAAAAGTTAAAAATATATTTTTTTTAACTATGATAGTTTTTCGGAAGTTTTAATTAAGAAAATTTTGTAGAATTTGAAAAGAGATATTGAAAAATAATATTAGAATATGGTTTTACATATTGTTAATTAATTTATGAAGAGAATTTGATGTTAATTAAATGTTTACTTTAAGTTAATATATTGATATCACATTTTTATTTTAAAGAATCAATGAAAAAATTCTAAAATCTAGAGGGACAAATGTCAAAATTAAGTAAAAATAAGGTACTAAAAATTAAAAAAATTTAACACTAAAAGTGACACGTGGCAGCCTCTCAAAGCTTCACTTAGAAGAAATCTTAAAATATTATATTAGATTATAAAAATGGACATTCCTTTTTAGTAATAATTTTTTTTTCGGGGCTCTATTTTGTAAAATAGACATCATAATATTTTTTTTAATTAATGGGCCATGTGCAAATGCACTTCTTGTACATGCTTAAGGCCTGGTCTAAGCTCATGCATGGAATATTCAAATGCGTTTTTTATGCAAACAGTTCAGGGAACTTCATGGATGATAATCCTTCAGTAGTTTACTGTTGCAGAAGTCAAGCGAAAACCAGGCCAAAGAAGAAAGCAAGCCCTAGTCATAAAATAAAGCTTTGTACAAAGCAACTGAATCATGGCAGGAAAAAACCAAAACAACAACAACAACAAAGAGAACAACATCAAACAAAAGCAAAAGAATAAGAACATTACAAACATGGAACTAAGGAAACAAAGTGTATGAGACAAAGATAGTAATGTGTTGTGTGGCAGTAGCTAATAAAGAGCTCTCATTTGGACGGTGGTGGAGTGAAGAATGGGATGGTAGGAATGCTAGTGGGAAGATTGAATGGGAAGTTGTTCGGAATAGAAATTGGGAAATTAGGAATGTTGATTTGTGGGAAGTTTGGGATACTAATGGGTTGTATTGAGTTAGGTAAAGTAGGTATTTGCGTGCTTGGTAATGGAGGAAACGCCGTAGGTTGAGGAAGAGTTGGCTGAGGAAGAGAAGGAGGCATAAATGGTGGCATTGTGGTTTTGGGAAGAGGAGGGAACGTCGATGTAATCGGTGGCTGAGTCGCTGGTGTTGATTGGAAAAGATGGCGACGAGCTGAGAGACCGGCAAAAAGGCTTGTGAATGTCAGTGCAACGAATAAGGATGGTAACCAGTGAGCCATTTTGGGGATTTAGGGTTTGAGTTTTACTAGAGAGAGAGAGAGGTGTGTGTGATTGTGAAGGAGTTTGTGTGTGTATTTGTAACGGAATTAGGGTTTGAGGTTTGATGAGAAGTAGGTGAGTGAAAGTTTGAAGAGGTTTATTGCTGGTGCAACTTATTAACAGTTACTTGTTCCACAAGAAAGTTGTGTCAAGCAACCATTACACATGAGCACTTTGTATCTGCTTACCAACCCCACCCGACAAAACTGTGTTTCTAAATTCGAAAGAAAATCCTGTTTTCATTTTTATTTTATTTTGGCGATATAAAACTTTCGTTTGGCCTTTGTTTGGACTTTGCTAACTTTGTAATTTGTATCACGAAAATAATTAGGTTTTTATTTTCTTGTTACGTTCCGATTTTTCTTATCACTAGGTTCTTTACCCACGCTATGCGTGGGTTTGTGTTACCAATTTACGCGTTTAATATATATATTTGGACTTGCTAATTTAAAATTAGGTAGACGTAGACATTTACGAATAAAAAAGTGTTATCGATGAGTTTAATATAATTTAGACTCTATAATTTATAAATTAGCAAATATTAATATATACGGATGCAAAAATACGATAATAAGAAAATGAAGCAATCGTAGAGTATTAGATAATTAATATAAATAATTTTATCGGTAATTTGTATTTATTTAGTCCACACTTTATTGAAGTTAGTTGGGAGGCATTTTCGAACTCTTTTTTTTTTCTATACTATAAACATTCTCTTCTTGATATATTTCCTAGACAAAAGTCTAGACTCAGATTATTTATAATTTTACACATTTACTAATTTTGTAGTTTTTTTAAAACATTTTTTCAAACATATTTATTTAATCAACTTCAAATTTAAATATATTAGAAGAACCAATTCATTTCATTCCACATGACGTCTTCAATTTTACTTTCTCACCACATAGGGTTACTTAAAAAGTTTCCTCCTATACATCAAAATCAAAGTTTCTTCTTCATACTTACCCAAAAAAAAAAAAATTCTTCTTCATTTCTTTTCATCGAAACTGGAAAAGCGTAATAAGATTTTGGATTTATCATCTGCAGCGATGGGCAATCTCAATCTTGCTGTGGTCATCAGAAACCCTAGAGACGACGCCGAGTTCCTACTCCAGAAGCTATTACCGCCGGCAAAATTTGGGGATGAAGCGTACGATTCCTTCATCGATTCCGATCTCTGGGACTTGACAGCAACTGATTTTCTGCTTCTAGAAGGACGAATCAGCTCCGAGATTGCTGCGTCCATAGTTGAATCATGCTCGGAGCAGGTCGATTTGAAGAATTTCGACGTAGAATCTACTCTGAATCGGGTAAGTTTTGCACAGTCCCCTTTCTCGCGATTTCTTATTGTTTCTGCCAAGTAATTTACCCAAAGTATATGCAGCTGTTGGCGAATTTAGAGTTTGATTTTAGCGATGTAGGAGAGTGGAGTTTCGTCAGGTATGTAGAGGAGCCTGAGTTTGGACTTGATTCCTGCGTCTCTACTTGTTATATCGCCGGGAAGCTCTTGGATAAAGATCCAAGTTCTCAAGGTTGCCTTTAATTCGATAGATACACAATCTCAATACTTTGGTTGAGGGCAACATAACATTTATCTTTCTCTAGGCTTGACGACACTTTTTATCTGTTTTTTTGTAATATTGGCAGCAATAGTAACCCAAAGTAATACACGAACGACTGTCCCGATTGTTAAAAATTTGTAAGCAAGGATGGTTAGAGTTTGATGTTTAACTATTTATTTTTATCTATTATATATATATATATATATATATATATATATAAACTTATAAATTAACATTGAGCTTGTGGAACTCACTCGTTTTTTTCTTTTAGTGCAGACAACCATAAGTGGATGTCCATGGAAGCATGCTTTGACTGTCTTTTAGATGTAAAACCGGGGAGTGATCGTATTGGACCACTGGTACTACTCGGACGTGGGGATGGTACCCTTCAGTCCATGAAGCAAAAGTTCTCAAATTCTCTGCCTATCCAGGTCTGTTGTTGCGTTGACAGACTTTCTCATATGACTTCGTCAAAGTGGTTTTAGCTTATTATGTTTATCTTTGTTAGAATCCTACTTTTTATCTCAAGAATATCCATCTGGTGTTATGATTGTGCCAATGCCTAGTAGAACACTGAAACCTTTCAAGACAACAAACTTGATTGTATTTGCTCCAGAAAATGGTTCAAGGGACCATCAAGGGACCGATTTTGTAGATTTTGTACCTTATGGCGTGGCTATAAAACCGTTTTGAATAAATAATTTAAGAAAATTTAACTAAACTTTAATAAAACTTGTTTATTGAGATAAGAGTAGAAATAATCTTCTTGATTATTGGATGGGGTCTTATACTTGATCTGATTCTATTTGAAGCCGGTGTGACTTGATTATGCATTGCAGTAGGTAAGACTTTTGCGGCCAGCAAAAAAAATGCATTGAATCATAATTTGCAACTATGTAAAAAACTTAAAACTATGTTTTTTTTTTGTAGCTTTACATGGGGATTTGTAGCAGCCTGCTGAGTTTGCTACGAAATCTAAAGTTGCTTTTCTATCTTCTAATTCCCTGGAAGGTACAATCAAGCATGCATATTAAATTTAATGGATGGATGTTTTTAGATAAAGAAGATTGATATATATATATATATATTGGCCTTACTATGTATGTAGCCCATTGTATATTTCTTTGTAGACGATATTTTTAACAGTCCTCTCTGCATCATTATCGGGTTTTAAAATAGTTAGACCTTTAGGAGAAGTTACGCGTGAAAGCGCCACGTACAATTGCACATGGCTGAAAACTGATTGAGGCAGATAGAGAAGCACTGATTTCAAGCTTTGTCCTTGGCTTTTGTTAATGGTCATTGCATAGCATACTCTTATAGGGAATTGACGTCTTCAAAGTGTGAAAGGATGCTTTGAGTCAAGTGGTGGTAAAATTATCCTAGGTAGTATAACTTTTTCACCAGCATGTGTGCCCGTAACTATTTCACCCTCAACCAATCTATCTCCCAATCGAGTCACAATTAGTCTTGTACCATTGCATAGACCCCCCTTTTGATTAATGTTTCGAAGCAGCATTATTGGAACTCCAACTTTTAAAGAAAACTTATGCTTTGGTAGTCCAGAGAACTCTAAAGAGTTTAAGTACTCAACCGTATATAGCGTCTCGTAGTGTGTAGATATTGTGTCAACCTTGCCTATGCTATCCGAGCTTAGATATTCTCTTGACGTCTCTGGTAGCTGCGCTAACATATATGCATTAATCTCATCAACTATATCATTTCGTGGAGTTAAGATTGCTCTTTCTGTAATGCTTGCATGAGTACTTTTTGATAGACCTTTATCTCTATTTATGGCTTTAAATATATCCTGCAAATGATTTCCACTTGATTTCATTAGGAATCTGTGATCGACTTCCACCATCTGACCATCATCTTCATGGACAGCTTTTGAGTCATTTGTGGGTGCTTTTCCATCTCCGACACTTAGTAGCCATTCAGCAAAACTTCCTTGCGATTCTTCAAGTCTCAGGTTCTGTTTGAGAGTGAAGACTTTGCAAAAGTCCCACAAGTATGATTGTCTAATTGATGCTAAGACTGTATCGGCTCGAGAACCTTGTGGAATAACTGGTAGTGTTTGTCTGAAGTCGCCACCTAGTATCACAGTTTTGCCACCAAAAGGTTGGTCTTTAGCTTCTGCTTTTTTCATCGACATCAAATCTCGTAATGTTCTGTCAAGCTCTTCAAATGCGTACCGATGTGTCATGGGCGCCTCATCCCATATGATTAGATCAGTTTTGTCGATTAATTCTGCAAGCATAGTTCCTGGCATTATATGACATAATGAATCTTCATTGACATTTAGAGGTATCTTAAAACGTGAATGTGCTGTTCTTCCTGCAGGTAGAAGCAATGCTGCGATTCCTGATGAAGCAACTGGGAGTACAATTTTCTTCTCTGATCGCAACTTAGAAATGATGGTCTTATAAAGGTATGTTTTCTCTGTTCCACCAGGACCATATAGAAAAAATAATTTTCCCAAACCATTTTCAGCTGACTCCATAACTGCATCATAAACCTGTTTTTGCTGTACATTCAGACTCATGAAACGTTCATGGTGGTCTTCTCTTTCCTTTTGGACATTGTACTGTAACTCCTCGGTTAACAGTGTGTTACCTAGTTCTTTTAAAAACTGTAAATTTGGTTGTGGCATATCTTTGAACTCAGATAGTGAACGTTCATGTTGTTGCATTACTTTCTCTATCTCAATCAAAGTGTACTGTTGGATGTCATTTTCTTTTAAATCTAGGTTTTGAAAGTCGAAAGTCTTGCGTTTTTTCTTAAGCATGTCTTCACCTAGTGATTTCCAGCAGCTGTGCCATAATTTAAGAGGACTCCCCACTTCACAATATATAAGCAATAGGACAAATAGTTGTCGTAGCTGATAACATGCCGATTTGAAATCTGGATATATTTGACCTCTAACTGTTAGGATTTCATCAAAACTTCTTGGTCCTTTTAGTTTGTTGATGAGTATTCGTAAATAGTATAACTCTCCTGCTGATGGATGGATATTAACTATTCTACCTATCATTTTCCCCTTCTTTCGTTCACTCTACACTTTGTTGTCGTTGTTCCAAGTAAATCTTGTAGGAAATTCCAAATAAGTTAGTTGGCGGACCTCTTCAGATTCTCTGTTTTTTTCCATCCAAGCTGTGAACATTGTCCTCTCAATATCTTCCCTAGACAGAACTCGACCGAGATCATCTGTAGCTTTATATGTTATGTTTTGCTGTCTAGGTAGATGAATGATAAGTTTTTGGACAGCAGGTTTTCTTTGGTGTATGTGGAATCCAAACGTCCGCCACATGGCTTCACAAGCAGATAAGTATCGACAATCAACATACTCTTGTATCTCATTTCTTGGGCTCTTTGTCTGTCCACTACATTGAGTGTTGTCTGAAGCATTAAGACTTTTTTCTATCACAATCGTTGCTTTATCAACTCCCTTTGTAATGTATTTGAAAAGGTACTTGACAGCGTTGGTTCTGTTGCACCACTCCACATTTATGTGTGTTTGATATTTTTTAAGAATATCCAAGTTGTGTGGGACAACAGAGCGATTATCTAACCTTGTTTTTCCTTTCATAACAAAGTTGTTTTCATTTCGACGCCGACGATATATTATATAACCAGATATGTCGATAGATGTTTGCTGAGTATATTGTCTTGGATATTTCTTTGAGCATTCTTTATTTTTCATGCAGGGTGATTGTGATCTATCCAATCCACATGGACCGTGCATCATATATCTCTCCACAAGCTCAAAGCCTTCAAGATCGTTTTCTTTGTCTGGTAATTCTGCGGAGATTATTTTATCAACTTCATTGGGTGTTGGGATTCTTGATGCACCATCCAGCCAAAGTAGTATGTGTGCATGTGGCAAACCACGCTTTTGGAATTCTATGGTGTGGAGTGTTGTTGTGAAAAACAGGTTAGTTTTCGACATAGGAACAATATTATAGATTAAACATGGAACTATTTTTAATATATAAGTAAGACTACAAATATATACCTGCAATGTATGGTTTGAAGAACATTCCTTTTTTTAAATCTTCAAGGAGTTGCTCTAATTTCATTTTGAAAACTCGGCACTCAATATCTGGTCTATCATTTCCCGAACCTCTTCCACATGCTGTCAAATGTTCTTTTATTTCTTTCCAATTTGGATTGGCTGTCATAGTTATGAACAAATCTGGATTTCCATATGTTCGACATATTGCCATTGCATCATGATATTTTTCTATCATATATCGTGGGCCTCCAGTAAAGCTTGAAGGAAGGATAATTCTTTTTCCATGCTGTTTTGCATTAGTATCACCTTTACCAACTGCATCACATACATTACTGTATAAATATGCTCTTAGCTGTTCTTGGTTGTTTTTGTTCCATCGCAGCCTCTCTGCCTCAATAGCTGTGTATGCATCGACGACATACTGATGTAATAGACGCCCCGCTTTGATAATCGTCTTCCCTTCTTTTAGACGGGTTTGGATCTGATAAGCGTAAAACTCTCTAATGCTAATAAAAGACTTTTTTCGTTGTCTAAATTCTGGTGCGGAATAAGGTATCTCAGTGTGGAAACCATACTCGCCATAAGGGAAAAGCAATGGATACTGCAATGACATGAACAAAGGATGATCGTCCCGTATTTCCTGCCTATGTTTAGACTGATATTGTAAGATAACGTCCCTGTGACCGGTGGTGCTCGACAAATCACCAACTATTAAACCAAAAACTTCACTGGTATCTGGTAAATCATAACTTTTCCCTTTCCCTTGTTGTGCTATCAGTCTTATAGTAAACTCTTCGGTCTCGTTTGACTCGTATCGGTCTCGAGCTTTACGAAAAACTTGGCAAAGATGGTTGGTTGAATCTAACATGTCGATCAGTTGTTTTACAACTTTTTCTTGTACAGATGAGGAAGATTCCGATAAAGTCTTCATGCGGTTGGAAACTTCATTTCCTGTGTCGACAATGTATAGCTGGAGAAATCTTGGTGGTTCACCTGTCATAGGAAGTAGAGAACCAATGCGGTGGTAATTTTGCCCTTGTATTCTAAAAGTAGGGGGGCCAGGTCCAGATGAGACAGTGCGATCTATTTTTGCTCCCATTGATGTGAATGCCAAGAGAGCATTGTATACTCGTATGTTATTGCGGAAAGCCGAGCTATCTTCTAGAAGTTGTTGAAGCAGAGGTGGTGGGTGTTTTACTGGTGGCAGTTTTACACGGCCTTGTTGACAACAAATTGTGTACAACGGATTCCCATTATTTGGATCTCTCCCTGTGTTTTCATAATGCCATACTAAAGCATCGCAATAAGGGCAATGGAGAAGGTCATCAGCTTCTTCAATAATGGCAGAGTTTTGTGGACGTAGGAATGTAAATTCCGATTAGATTTATGTATCAAGGGTAAGTTATTTATCATAGAATTAGAAATTTATGTATTTACTTACTTCTTCGTGTTATGATTCTGGATGGCTGAGACGTTGATGTTGTTGATTGTTGAATCCCTGTTTGACACATAATTTTGTATTTAAGTTTCTTGTATATATAGTTTTGTATTTGAGATAGTAGTAATTGAACATGAGTTATGAAAGTGTACCAACGATTTTCCTAGATGCTCGTTTGGATAGTAGGATGGCTCTCCGCATTGCTCGTGAATTTTTTGGCCAACTGTGTGTGAAAAACATATTAGATTAGGTTAAACATGTATTACTTTTTGTTTAAACAATCTGTTAATTTTTTTAGAGTTTTTACTTACCGAACTTTAAGCAAATAGCACATCCACCTACGCCACAGTAGATGTTAGAGATTGTTAGTTTTTTTTAATTTTTATTATATATTTTCTGAGGACAAAAATATGAATTGAAAACTCACAGTTATAGTGTACAATTTTAACCCTAGCAGTAACATCATTTGTTTTTCTCGGCCTCCCACGTTTTTGAGATACCATGACAATAGCTAGGTTGTTTGTGTTTGTGTTTAAAAAAAAAAGTTTAGACAAACGTTGATAATTGAATGGAGATAATTGTTCGAATGAATATATAGATATAGATGTGGTTTGTTCCTTTGTTTTTCTATTTAATTTAGGAAAATTTCCTTTCTTAACTGGAGAAATTAGTAAATATGAGAGGAGAAGATAGCTTTTGACGTTACAGATAGATGCTTTGGTTGGTTTTTCGGTTGATCAATGTTAGCCTTTGGATTGAAAAATAAACCAAAACGGTTATGGATTGCTGATTTGGCAATCTTCGAAATTGGTTTTTGAGATTGTCTTTTTCCTTTTCTTTTCAATGTTTTTCCTCAAATTTCAGATTTTAGAATAATGATAAGTGGTAGGTTGATATTCAATTCAGATTTTAGATCGGTTTTTGGTTTATTTGTATTAATATCTAAAATAAAACTGATTTTTTTATGGATGGTTTGATTTAGATTTTCATGAAATAAATCCTTAATTGTTTTTGTGTTCTGATTTGTTTTTGTTTTCGGATATAGAAACAATGAAGTTATTTAAACTATATGGTTCAGTTTTAAAATCAATTATCTCGATTTGGTTTAGATCGGATCAATTAGTCTTGATTAATTTAAACTCGTTTATCTAATATAACTAATTTCCTTTATTAAATGTATCTTCCATATTATGTGTACTCGTGTGATAGGACAACATTTTTACCTAAACCAAATTAGACATGTAAACCAATTTCATGGTAATTACAGATTTACCTAGCTAAAGGAAACGTTAGGTAATTGGTATAATATGTTTTTATTGTTTCAACTCCAATACCAATCGAATCGAGCCCAATTCTAAACCGGTTCTATTATTTCAACTCACTCAGAAAATTATTGAACCAATCTCTAAACAAACCAATCAATCAATCATGTGGTTTACTTTCTGGTCTGGTTCTCGTGAGCCCCATTTTATCTTCATCAAAATACACATTTTTCTCTTTTTTTGGGGGTTTAATTCACAAATTCTTTTTCGATACTAGCTCGGCTAGATTGTAATGGTTTAAGCAATCACCGAAGCTCTTACGCATTGAGCTAAAGAACCAACTTTTTATTTCCAAATTCAGAAAAACCATGAGAGAAATCGTGACGATTCAAGTTGGAGAATTCGCAAACTTTATCGGTTCCTACTTCTGGAATTTTCGTCAAATAGGTGAACTTTGCATGTAAACAAAACGAAGATTAAATATCACAAACGCTAGAGTAGGAGTCATTAAAATATAGATTATTAAAGTGTTAAATAAAGATTAACATATGTTAATGCTCTAGTAAAGATTATTAAAGTTGTCATGAATCCAAAATTTAAAGCGAGGGGAATATAAAAGCGTTGACGTTGTACACAAGTCAACTACGACGGATACGTTTTGCTTTGTGGTTGATGCTCACCATGTCAATATCTTGACCAGCTCCCTTGTTATTATCACCGTCTCCACCATTATCATGGTCTCCACCATTGACTTCTTCTTGGATAGCTTCGTCACCACCATTAACTTCTTCTTCGAGAGCTTCGTTAGCAGCATTGATTTCTTCTTGGATGCGTGAAACTGTGATAGTTTGACGGACATCACTAAAGTTATAGGAGGTAAGTGTTATCTGAAATTTATAAGTGCGACCTACAATGTCTAACAAACATTGCGGTATTAAACTTTGATTTTCAATGGCTCCACCATCATCACCCTGCAACTACAAAAGAAACGATGATTAATAATACTATAAAATGGTGTATGGAAGAAGGTTTTTTAGCATAAGAAGTAACCTGCAAGTGTGCATCCAATACATCTGCAGCCCTCATATAAGTTAGTTTTGTTGCATCACGATCAAAGAGTACGAAAGTTGCGACATTGTCTTTGTCACAAACAGATATCTCAACTCGATACCTATTTATTGATAAAAAAAATTGTCTTATTGTTTAATACTCAAATTTTAACTGGATTAAAAAATTATGATAGAAGTGAAGGAATAACAAACCTAACTATACCAACAGCATTGTTGTTGTTGCACGAGTTGCAAACTAAAGCCGAGTCTGTTCGTCGTAGTTTACATGCGCATTTAGTGCATGCAATATAGTGCCAGCCATAGTGTGGAAGTATGTCTGTGATGGTGGCAATGCAACAAAAAGTGGCTTTCTGCAAGAAATAAACATAATCGTCAAATAGTATAATGGTAATTGAATAGCTAAACTCTATTGTTTATAAATTAGTCTAAAACAGATTTACTATTTACTATCGACTGATCTTAGAACAAATACCTGTGGGTTGTCGTTCTCTAGAAATCGATAAAGTTCAGCAATAGTTAGAGTTTCTGACTTTGTAACCTCAGAGGCGAAGTTCTTTACCATAACAGAGTTATTGACATCTTTACCCAACCTGAGAAAAGGAATAGATGGAGATCAGTTTTTGTACATTGTTATTTACTAATATAACATGGGTGTAGATAAGTATGTGAACGGGTTTACATACCATGTCAAGAATTCAGTCGTTGGTTCAACATTGTTGTCGAAGAAAACCCGAGTGGAAGACATGGAGGAAAGACTTAACATACTTACATTAGACAAACAAAATATGGTTGTAAGCATAGAAAGTTTATATTATTAGTGGTAATTATATGTTTGAGAGCACAAACCATCTCTAAATGTTCTTGGGTTCACAGTAGTAGCAAGGAGTACAACAGGTTTGACTGCACTTGTAGTCAGCTTTTTCTGGAAATTGGCAGCAATATTTTCCCAAAGAAATAGACGAACTACGGTCCCCCTAGGAATACATATCGGTTAGTAAGGTCACGAAATTTGTATGCAATGTGAGAGAATAAAGGAAAAACGTGCTTACTCTTTCAGTTGGAGGTGTATCTCTATTTTGCTTTTACCCTCACATTTTGCTGCACCAAGAGTTCCATCGGTTGGAACTGGATCAATGAAATTCTCATAGTTGATGAGGAGTAGTTTTCCAATGACATCTAGATGAAACATATGTGGAGTTATAACATGATGGTGTTATAATTAAAATAAAAACATGGAGTAGAGAAATATTTACCATATAGATCTTGGTTTAGGTCGGTTAATTTTTCGAACTCGTCAAAAGAACAAATTCTAAATTTTTGCCTTGCAATCGAGTGATCAGCCACAGTAACCTCATCCAATCTTGTTTGCTGGGTGAACTTGAGTATGAACTTGTGAGAAGATACCCTGTAGTTCGTCTTGTTGTCAACAATCAAGAAGTTTTTGATCTTGTAGATGACATCAACCTTAAGTTTTGTCTCATAGCAGGCTATTCGGTTAGCTGCTATGAATGCTTGGATCACAGTTGACTGGAAAAATAAATTCATGTTAGAGAGAGTTTAGTTGTTTAACTTTAAGATAGTGAAGCGTAAATAAAATTTTGAACTACCTTTTCGTCGATGAGTAGTAGTTCAATACCCATAAGTAAGCCACCTTTTGTCGGATTTCTTGCTTCCCAGAAGTGGAGGACCCTAACAATGACTTCTTTGTTACTGAAACCTATCTGAAGTTTGTCCAGAACCAAGGGAGAAGTTGGCTGGACGGATGAAGAAAGAGTTGCAGAAGACATAGTAACTCAGTAAGCTTTCTAAAAGAGGATAAGGTTTCTTTCAATGAAGAGAATGAGTTGATCTGATTTGATTATTTCATCTGTTATTTATAGATTAGATGATTGATCTATCCTATTCTATTGTGATATTGATATATTGTAATTATTTTCCTGTTTGGATTAGGAGTTTTCCCTTTTTATAATTAATTGAAAATGAAGGTAATATCCTATTCTATTGTGAATAAAGTAGCAGATTAGAAATAATGGAATATAGAACAATGAAGAACCTTCGTTGTCGAGCTCATAGAGCCTAGTGACCCTGAAAGATGATAAATAGCAGACATACATAGAACCACAATCAACAAAACCAAATGCAGAACCTTGCTTATTCAAAATAACTCTTACATTGGAGTCCAATAACCATAAAGGCTAGATCTTCTAATCAAGAGCAAAAGCTAAGATCATTTACCTTTGAAGTTGACCGAAAGCAGGGGAGGAGTGTATGTAGAAACCCCCTCTACAAATTTCCACCATATACATTGAGATTTACACAAATTGGTATCAAAAGTTCATGAAAAATCTCAATCTCACCTGCAGGGTTTCAACGGAGCGGTAGAGAACGTCCATGTCGAGATTATGGTTTCGAAAGATTGGATCGCTTTCTGGGTCACTGGCCAATCCAAGAAATTCATCCTCAACATATTCAAAGAAAAAAAAGTCATTAACTTTAAGCAAAAGGCCAAGACTTTACGAAACCCAGACACAAATTTGCTACTACTAACCTGGAAATTCCAGAAGTGGGAACCAATAAAGTTTGCGAATTCTCCAACTTGAATCGTCACGATTTCTCTCATGGTTTCTCTGAATTTGGAAATAAAAGGTTGGTTCTTTAGCTCAATGCGTAAGAGCTTCGGTGATTGCTTAAACCCTTACAGTCTCGCCGAGCTAGAATCGAAAAGGAATTTGTGAATTGACCCCCAAAAGAAGTGAAAAATGTGTATTTTGATGAAGATAAAGATGGGGCTCACGAAGACCAGACCAGAAAGTAAACCACATGATTGATTGAGCGGAAGTAGCCATATGTAACCTGGAGAACGACGCTGGGGCGGAGGAGGCGTTGGAGCCGCCGTGGCAGATGATGATAGAGACTGAGCGGAAGATTCATCCTCCGGAGCCGCCATGATCAAGCAAAGGAGACGGGAAGATTCAATTTTCCTCGGCAAAATCAATCAAAGGGGAAAAATATAATTGCAGTATCACTGTTCGATATTAAAAAAAAAAAAAACCAGTTGGTCCATATATTAAACAATAAAATATTGTTATCTTTTTAATTGTCATTAACGTCTACCCTAATTTAAATTTTGATTTGTATTACTTGTTCGGTTGTCTCACAATTCAGATTGTAATGACTTGTATTACTGGTTCGGTTGTTCTCGTTATCCAGAAAGTAAACCACATGATTGATTGAACTGGTTGAAATCATAGAACCGGTTTAGAATTGGGCTCGATTCGATTGGTATCGTTTTTTCTTAAAATTTATTGGTCTATTTTGTATTATATAAATAATAATTAAAAATTAGTAGAAATTATTTGGAATTATGAATTAATGATATAAGAAAATCATGTTTTATTTTTCAATCATTATCAGCTAAAACAAAATTAACATAATTCTAAATATTTGACGTGACACGCTACTACTGGTTGATTTAAATCCTAGGTGGAATTATGACCTAATGATATAAGAAAATCATGTTTTATCTTTCAATCATTATCAACTAAAACAAAATAACATATTAATATTTGACGTGTCACGCCACTATTGGTTAATTTAAATCCTATGTGGACGGCCTCAGGAGCTAGTAGCTTCAACTTTTATATAGTATAGATTACCTATGTTTCGTAATTGTAAAAGAGAATCCTTTTTCCTTTCCCTGATTGGTCTACAAGTAATTAAGAGTTGAAACATTATTCTCTGTATATTAATTGAGGAGACATTAAGTGAAAAAAATCTTATGTGTCACTCAATGAAGATTCTAAAAAACACATCAACTAAATTAATTAATCAAAATATTATAATCTCTTATATAGTAGTTGAGAAGTGATTTTTTATAAAAGCTTATGTGTCCTCTTCATATTCATTCTTCCAAAAAGTATTGTGACATGTCAATCTTTAAATGTGACATTAGCAAAGCTCTTTCAAACATTTGACCCATTAATGATGTTTAAAATTTTCTTCAATTTAGCCCACTAATTAGTATACTTTTAATCAATAATGATTCTTTAGATATTTAAAATTCATTTCTTTATTATACAGAATATTAAAAATACAAAATCTCATTAACATGACTATTAGATTTCCACCTTTAATAAACCTTTTTCGGATCTCCATATTAAAATATTTAACAACTCCAAAATTTTAGTGAATTCACCTTTAATACATTCAAGCCTATTGTATACCCCAAAAAGTATACACAGCCCACTAATTATAAAAAAAATTGTATCCAAATTTATAAAAAATATGCAGTAGAAACTCTATAAATTAATAATCTTAAAACTATAATATTTTATTAATTTATCGAAAAATAAAGTTTTCAAAATCTTCAAAGTTTTTCTTTTACTTGAAATTTTTATTTTATATTAAACTATATATTCTTTTAAGTTATTTTCCTTCTTTTGTTTGTATTTATTACATTCAATAATAATTATAACAACAAATGGAAATTTTGATATGTTTTATGAAAAAACTTTTCAAATTTATAACAACAAATATAATTATTTTTTTGAAATGTAATTTTTAACACAAGACAGTTTGAAAGTGACAAAAATATTATTTAATTTGAAAGTAGCAAAAAACATTTTTAATCTGTGTTTTATTATAAGATTTATGTTTATATATTTTAATATTTTAAAACATTTGGTAAGTCTTTTTGTATTCTAAATTCTACTTAAGATATTTGGACAAACCAAAATTAACATAATTTATACTTATGATACAATTCAAATAATATGAGTTGTACATATTTATTTAACAAATAAGTACTCTTTAAACTATTATTCTAAATCATTTCTATTTCAATAGTAAACTTCATATTTTATATGTAAAGTTATAAAACAATTAAATATCAATATGAATATTTTTTTAATTTAAGGAAAAAAAATTTAATCTAAATGTCAAAATTTACTATTGAATCTAATAATAAATAGTATTGATCTAAGATTTATTCGATTAAAGGATATTTAATTAAAATGCAAACACAAACCAAAATAAACCATACAATATTACTCATAGTAGATATTTTCAGTTTAGATATTGTTATTTAAAAATAGAATAATTCACACGGGGTTAACCATATGAATATTGAATACAATTGATCACAATATGTCGTGTTTTGTTTTGTCAAATTTTCAAGCTTTAAAAGAATTCACACATAGTAATAGTAGTTTGGTGCAATGTGTTAACGACAAAGTCGACACTACAACATCAATAAAAATAAAGAAACTTTTAGAAACGACAAAATCTTACTTGGTTATTACAATATAAAATTGGATCTAATGATCAATTCAGTAGTTTTATGTTAATTGAATTATAAATGAAGTTATGTCAATGTTATTAATGAAAATAAAATTAGTACCAATAAACGGAAATGAAAAAAAGATATTATTTCATATAAATAAAATTGAACTCAAATTCAAATTGAACATCATTAGCAATTTTTAACCACAAAATAATATTTTTTAATTTATTTGATTTCTAAAAAATATTTAAACGCATAAAACGCGGGAATCACCTAGTTAATTCTATATGTCATGTTGAAAATCTCTACATTTTATATTAATTTTTTAACATGAACTCACAACTACATATGTTACTAATCTAAATCTAACTAAAATATAACATTTTAATATTTTAAATGTTATATATAACATAATATTTTAACGATGAATCATTTACTAATATCAATTACTTATTTATGTCCATTTGGATACTATATGTGATTGATCATACAATTATTTTCTATTATATCGTTTATTTGTATCCATATTACTCTAATTAAAATTTCTTTTTTTATAAACATACAACTTTACAAATCAAATAGTAATGCTTGAATTTCGATAATCATCATTTTTCATTTTTTATTGTTTTTTTGATTTTTTATTTAAGAAATTTATAAACATACAACTTTACAAATCATATTTTTTTGGTTTGGTGAGTTCAAATAAGTTTGAGAGAACCTATAATCTCAAACATGTTCGATTTACGTTGAAAATGCTTACATTCTAATTTCTCCCGTATATATTATAAAAAAATTATGATTTTTTATTTTCAAATATTATAATCTAGTACCGTAAGTAACCTTTAACCCTCTTTTCATTATATAAAAAAAAATCCCTCAATTAATCTCACTCGTTTAAAGTACCACATTCTTCCATATCATTCGATTAAATCACTAAATCTCTCTTTAAGTGTCGATGATATTAAGATACCGTAACATGATCTCAGATATGTTTTTGCCGTTCCGTCTCTTACAAAACAAGGAATAGGTTTTCACTACTTACTCTATTTTACACAAAAGGTTCCTCTCTCCGGTTTGAAACGTTCTCGTTACTCTCAAAAGGTTCCTTTTAAACCGTCGCAATCTAAACCGGAGTTTGAGGAGAAGCCGGTTCAAGCTCTAATCATTGCCACACCGCAGAATCAAGAACTAGAATTGTTCGATGGTTCGGTAACAATGGGTGCTGCTCCATTGCCAAGACACGTGCCGATTCCAATGTTTTGAGTTATAAAGAAGATCAATTAAGGAGTCTTCAAAGCTAACTAACTTGAATTAGAAGAAAAAGAAGAAGATGAAGATGAAAGACGAATCTTTTAAGCTATTTAGTTTTTGTTAAGCAATTATTATCTTTTGTTTCTGGCAAATCTTTGTTCTGCTTTAGTGTAGATCAGTACTCGATGCTAATTGTATTACGATTCAAGATTCGTCTACCTTGTTAACTCAATTCAATTTAGACGGTATACTTGTACCTTATTGTTATGATAATGTTATTACAATTTCAAAGTTAGAAACAAGTTTTTTTAAAACGTACAATATAGATTCTCCGGTTATGTTAAATCAAAAAACGGGATTCAGTGTTCTTTCTACATCAAATTTTTGTCAGGATCACATTATCTCTATAATTCTCTCTCTCCCTACATAGAGAAAGACCATAACTACGAGTTGCTGTGTGTGGTTGTTGTAAGGAAAGTAGTGACAGAGACTGTGTAGGTTACAGTAACAGCGACGATACGTGTATGTGCAGAGAGTGGTTGCACACACATACAGATACCTGTTTCCATTGTTCACCAACAACAATCAAGATCTATACCGGCGGTGACCCGAAATAAAGAAAGCATGATGATTTCTAAGACTGAATGAAAGACTTACTTTGGAGAGAAGACGCTCCACACAAAGAGGTGATTCCTCATGAGTAGCAAGACCACAGTGTATGCGGTAAAGAATGTTGAATTTATACAGAGCGGAACAAGGCAAGGAAACCCGAGCTTGAGCTTCAAAATTTGTCCAAGACTCGTTTCCTGGTGAGCTGATGATACTGTTGAGTGTGAGCGGTTTCTAAGATTTGCACCAATGCACATGACAAGGGGTAAAAGGAACAACATGGGAGATGCATAGGTGATCAAGATCCCAGAAAGAATTGTAGAATGACTAGAGATTCCCTAAGAAAAAGGATTTGGTGAATGTGTCAGTGTTGGGGCAAAAAGAGGAAGCATATGGCTTACTATAAAAGCACCAGCAGCGTCGATGGTTGCTAAAGTATTGCTGTTTCCAACAGCAAAGTGACCTGCCATTCCCATGTAGTAGAGTACAGAAATCTACAAGAAGAGGAGAAAGAACAAACCTTAAAGCTTTAATTCATGACTTTGCTGCGTTGTAAATACCAGACAAAGAACAAACAAACTAACATCCACACACTCGTTGACCTGCAAACCTTTAGACGAAAGACATGAAAATTGCTAGGATTTGGACGCGTAGCAGAAGTATGGGCCCCGAGTAGAAGTAGAAGTAGCGGTAGAAGAACCAGCATAGTATGTATCCAGAGTCCATCAAATAAAAAACAATCACCTGCTTCAGCTACAAAGGACTTGTCTAGACCATGGCTGATGCGATCATGGACGAGCATGCTTTGGACGAGGAAGCTTTGATCATTCCCGAAGGTTCCGTGCCGCGGTCCAAGGCAAGAATGCTTGCCGGAGCTGTTCAGGAGTTACTTAGAGATGTTCGGATCAAGGAAAAAGATCAACTTATGCACAACGCCGTTACCTCAATTTCAGCTACGATATTTTCTTGAGGTTGGACGTTAAGTAACTCTTTTTCCTGTACTCGGTTTTGTCCCAATGGGTTTTCTGAGTAGAGGTTTTAACGAGACAACACTTATACTCACCCTTTACGATCCAACATCATGAAACATATCAAGAATAATTTGCATGGAATTTGCATGCTAAGGAGATTCATGAACGTGGAAGGCCAAGAGGGTGTTCACACCATGCATTATTATTAGTCAAGATTCAATGGTCTTAGTCTTATGAATTAAATTAGTTTTGTTATTTTCCATGCATCAATTTATGACTTTTTATTTTCATTTTCTCACTATATAAACCATGTAAACTCTTTGAGAATAATCATTCACTTTTTTATCAATCTTTTCTAAAAGAAGTTTCTCTCTTATTCTTTTGTGAACTTTCGATCTCTTGGTGGTTAGCCAACGAAATCAAACCGGTCATAGGGTGGTTAGCTCTTTGATCACAACCGATCACTAGGTGGTTAGCCTTGCGATCTCGTCGACTTCAAGGTGGTTAGCCGAAGAGTCCTTCGATCCCTAAATGGTTAGCCTTCAGATTAGGTTTACCGAGAGCCGATCATCACTCTCCGCGTAACCCGTGTAACCCACATAACTCGCGTAACCCGTGTAACCCGCGTAACCCGTGTAACCCACGTAACCCGCATAACCCGTGTAACCCGCGTAACCCGTGTAATCCACGTAACCCGCATAACCCGTGTAACCCGCGTAACCCGTGTAATCCGTGTAACCTGCGTAACCCACCTTGTTCATTCAAGGATCTATCCGTTCCAATACCTACAAGAGTGTGCGTTCCTTTGGGAGATCGTATCAAAACTAAAGCAGTTCCAAATGCAGATATCAAAAGTAGCAAATAGATAACTTTGGCTGTGACAGTGGCTCCATAGTCGGTTGACACTTCAAACATATCATCCTGATATCTCATGGCGTGCAGAAAGACTAGGAACCCACAAGTTGAGAAAGCAAATGCTAGGATGCAGACACTTTTTCTCTTAGTTCTTGTTCGAAAGAGAGTAAATAGACCCAAGCCAATTACTAGGAAGTTTGAGATTAGCTGAATCCATTTGACATAACCACTGCCAACTTGCTCAAGCCACTTCCAAATATCAGGAAGGTAAGTCCAGTTCACGCCCCCTTGATGCCAACCTCTTAGTAGTCTCCGAATATGTTCATCCCCTTGGAAAAATTGAACGAGTTTGCTGCCTTGAAGAGTAACAGAAGATAGAATTTTAATACCATGAAATGTCATATACAAAGCACTTCTTCCACCATTGAACTTGATCGCATACTGATAACAAGGACGGCCAAAATGAACACATGTTCTAAATTCAACCGATAACTAAAACTGCAGACTCGATCCTTGGTCTCATGGTAAACCTCTTTGAACGAGGACAGATAGAGAGTGACACAGACGAAGCATGGCACTCACTCCAAGACCGAGTAAGAGAACTGGTTTCTGCAAATATAGAAGGAGGAGTTTTGTTAAGAATTAGAAAATAGTAATATTATAGATTCTTACTAGATCTGGAAACTAGTGACAGTTGAAAATCATCATTTTCCCAAAATACGTTCATAGAACTCTAAGAGAAGATGTCAAACATACGTCAGTGGTTTTGCTTGCTAACCACTCACTTGCAGTTTTCAGGAAGGTGTTATATGCAACATAAGACCTATTAACATCAAAGCCATTATTGGAGTTAAATTTAAGGAGTTCAAAGTCCGCAAGTGTTCCTAAACAAGCAAATAAGTTGCTTCTCTTTATCACCAGAGCACTCACTAATTGCATGAGAAGCCTCCAAACAAGGAACTTGGTATCTGTGCTTGCTTTAGTCTGAGTAACAACATTAAAAGAGGTGAAAGATATCATGAACATTATTAGTAGCTGCAGCATAGTCAGAAATATTGCTACTCAAGCCAATAAAGAGCATCAAGGAGGATCCTCCGTGATTTCCATTCTCAGTCATCATGCCATGGTCACTGACTAGAATCTGTATATGAAACCCAAATCTGTCAAATGGACCTTCAACAATCCGAAAAGCATCCATCAAGGACTGGGTGGGGAAGAAAACGCACAAAGACCATCTTCAAACCAATCCTAAAGAAGATCATCGCCGACTTCATGACAAACCAACCAATTGGGCTTTGAATTGAGCTTTGAATCGGCCCAGTTTAAAAAGCCCCATTAGGATTCTTTTGTCACTACTGTTGTTTGATTCATGAAAAGAGAGTGTCAGTGAGTAGGGACTGTTGAGGCCTAAATATAGCGAAAAGGTTAGGGGCAATGTTACTTAGAGCCTGCAACGTCACGAGTCCAGTCAAAAAGACTGACACATTCACCAATCAAAACCCCAAATACACACACAGTATTGTCACGTGTGGTTCTTACAATTCAGTTTTCAAAAATCTTTGTGAATCGGGGTTTTATGGCGTTTTAAACGCACCAAATGCTTCAACGTTTCAATTTTTTTTTCCTTTTTTAATGGTAAAATAGTCTTTCCATAACATGAGCGAAGACCAACCAGAAATAATCCAAAATTTGGAACTTAATTATCAACCATAGGTTTAGTTTGGAATCATCACCATAAGTATATCAATTTTGGCGTTTTAAATGCATCAAACGCTTGAATCGTTTCAATTTGTTTTACTAGTTAAATAGTCTTTCCATAACATGAGTGATGACCAATCAAAACTAATCCAAAATTTGGAACTTAATACATATTGAACCAAAAATCTTATTGTTCAAATTTTAACTGTGTTGAAAAAATCTTACTCAAAACTTAATATTTTTTTTTAAGTTATTATAAAAGAACATGATAACCGGTTTGTATGACCAAAAGTTATTTAGGCCAATATGAATCAAACTCAAATATCTCTTTAAACCGGTTTGTATGACCAAAAGTTAACCCCGATCCTAAAAAGCTAAATAACTATATTTAAATCAAGGGCCGACGATTTATTTCCTCACCAGAAGTATAATATATGCCTATATATTGCCCAAAATATGACCTCCATCTATATGTCTATGGAATGGAAGTTAAATTTCTATATACCCACCAAATGAAAGTTAAATTTTTATATACCCATAAATCTGATATAGATCGGTTTTAGTAAAAACCCAAGACCAAACCGACAGAACCAAATTTTAAACCGAACTTTGAATCGAACCAGAATCCGATCCGTAAATCCAATTCTTTGTAACCCGACCCGACTCATCCAACGGAACCCTAAACCCCGATTTGATCGTGATTTATGTTAAATTCGATTCAGAGCATTCTGATTGCAACGAATCGTAGGCGATGAGTAACTCTGGATCTTCGTCGTCAACGTCATGTGACCGTCTCAGAGGAAGAGTTGTGGGAATACCTAAGAGATGTTGGTGTGGAAGCGTGATTGTCGCATTAATATCAAAATCCGAGCAAAATCCGTATCGGCGATACTATCGATGTGGCTATGCTGCAGGTCATAAGGTCTGTCGAACATTTTCCTGAAATTTTTAGTTGCCATTGTTAAAAATTTCAAAAATTTGATGAATCTTTCGTGTTTTGTTCCTGTGATTCAATTTGTAATGTCATCTTTGTGATTCGATTTGTAATGTTTCAAAAATTTCTGTTATACTGTGATTCGATTTGTCATGTTCTCTAAGTTTATCAAGGAACAACCTACTTATCACAGGTTCTCTTAAAAGTAGACACTCACCATTAGGAATACAGCTATGCTTATCTATAAACTTACTAACTTTCCACTTTGAGTTTTTAGGAAGAAGTGATGCATAGACTTGCCATTCACATCCTTTACCCTCTTCATCATTCCCACCAGCACATTTAAACCCAAGCTTCAACTTATCATACCTGTATTGCCAGATGTTTCGACCTGTTCTTAGTGTGTAGTCTACGACTGTCTCTTTGAAGGCAACACCACTGATGAAACTCTGCTTTTTATACAAACTCCCATCACCACATCTGACGTTTGTACGAGCTCTCTCTCTAACCACTTCATCTTCTTCGTTGTCACTTTTAGGCACAAAATCGTGTTGGATCGGCGGTTCATCATGAAATTCTAGTAACAATTGCTCAATGCAAAACTCATCTCGTTGCTCCGATCCCATGTTCTCGTTTTGCCCATCAAAAGGGACTAAAACCGTCGAATTCGAAGCCATGAAAACCCCTCTTTGTTTCTCAGTTTCGATTTGAGAGAGAGAGATGTCGATTTGGGGATTTTTTTTTTCTAGGGTTCTATGAATTTCGATTTGGGGAAACAGTTGTTGATTTGGGGATGTCGATTTGAAGATTTGGTTTAAATCGGGTTTTTCGGATCATAATCCGGTTAAGTGTTTTATCAAATGGTTAACTAATCATTTCGAAATATCAAACCATCACTAACCAATAATTGTGGGTTCTGAGGTTTAAAACTTTCATTTGGTGGGTATATAGAAATTTAACTTTCATTCCATGGACATATAGATGGAGGTCATATTTTGGGCAGTATATAAGCAGATATCATACTTCTGACGGGGAAATAGATCGCCGGCCCTTAAACCAACTACGCAAACCATATTTCTACCGTATAAATCACGTCAACCCGACCGCTTCATCTGTAAAACCATTTTGAAACGTATCGTAAATCTTAATATACAAAAAATAATGCGTACGATAAGAATCCGACACATAAATCGTAACATGTGTGCATTTTAGTTAGGATGCTGACATGTGTTAAAATACTTATATGTAAATTTAAACTAATAAAAGAACTTATTAACTTATAAAAAAAGTAAATCAAACCAATTAAAGAAAAAGAAAGCATCGTGGATAAAAAAGAAATAAAATTATTTCCAATTTATAAAAAAATAAAAATGTCATGATAATTAAAAGAAAAGCCAATTTTAAAAAAAAAATTGTACTTACCAAGAAACAAAAATCTAAAGTAAGTATCATGATATCAGAAAAAATTAGAATTAGAACAATATATATATATATATATAAAGTATTTGGTTGAAAAGAAAATTATCTAAATAAAATTAGTGTCTTTAAATGAAAAGTTACCAACATTATATTTTTTTAATTAGTAGTACGTTTGTTAATAACATAACATACCTAATTAATTTAAATAACATTGATTGATATCTTAAATTTTGTTTCAAAAAATTGTAGAATTGTTGACAAAAAAACAAAAAAAATTGTAGAATTAGATTACATATCTGAGTTTACCATCTATTGTATAGTTTTTTTTACTACACATCAAATTTCTATTTAATTATATCATTAATTTATGAGAAGTGAAATGTTATTTAAAGATATACTTACCATAATTTTGCATCTAAAGAAGTTCAAAAATTATTTAAACTGTTGTTTTTTAAATCTGCAACTCTTTAGAAATAACCATAAAACAGTTATATGGAAAAGACGCAATTCTTAACAAAACAATTATTGTGAACAGGCGCAACTTTTAAAAATAACTGTTAGTTGTTTTATGAAAGGACAAACCCATATGATACAACTATAAAGTGGAATTCGAAAAGACGCAGCCCTTAGAAATAACTATAAAGCGGTTATATCGAAAAAATGCAAACATTCAAAAAGTGGTTATATCCATAAGAGTCAGCCTTTGGAAATACATTAAAAAAAAAGATACAACCAAAAACGGTTATATCGAAAAGATGTGACCCTTAGAAATAACCAATGTTTTGAAAATCGGACCAAACCGGCCAGTCAAACCGGTTCAACAGCAAACCAGAAAGCTATCCGGTTTGGGTTATAGTTAAAAACCAGAATTGGGTAAAACCGAAAAATCCATCTATAAATCGACCAAAACCGGAGAACCGGCTCAAACCGGTGAACCACCAAAACCTGGTTTCTGAATTTTAAGCCTTTCTCCATTTTTTTGGTTTGATGTTTTCTTGCTATTATACTTTTTCGGTTGATCTTCTATCTATTTTGATTGATATTAACCTAATCTATAGATGCATGAAATGAAGAAACAAACAACTGAAAAGAATGATTTTACATAAAATTAGGATTTGGTGAAAAGAAAAGAGGTTGAAGGTGAACTAAGAAGAAAACAAATGGGCCGCGGCATATTTGGAGAGGACAAAAAAATATAGTTAATAACTTAATATTTTCTATGTATCAAAATAGATGATTGTTTAGAGAAATTTTTTTGTTTCATAATAGATGATTTTTTCAATTTTCTATGTAAAATTAATTGTGTTTTTGTTGTTTTTGACTGTTTAAATTCTGCATATTGTTTTTTAATTGGTTGAATTATTTTGGAGTTGATGATAAAACATGTTTTATTTTGAAAAAATAAAAAAGTAAATGATTTCTTAATCTATGTGCAACAACTTTAAAAATCAAGTAATACGAAATAGAGGGAATACTTAATAAAAAATTTATAGAGTTTTGTTATCGCATATATTTAATGTGAAGTAAATTAAGGTAAAGTACTTATATATGATAGTATATACACACACACCATATACATGTATTATATGAGCCCGGTTAGACCGGATTGAACCATGACTCCGGATGGACCCATGACTCAGAAGACTATTCGGTTCGTCATCCGGTTCGGTTTTAAAAACATTGGAAATAACCATAAAGCAGTTATATCGAAAAATGCATCACTTGAAAAAGTGTTATATTGAAAAGACGTAATCTTTAGAATTAGACATAAAACGGTTATTTTCAAAATGATACAACCCTTAGAAATAACTTTTTACGGTTATATTAAAAATAATGTAATCTTTGAAAAAACGGTTATATCGAAAAGACGCAATATTTGAAAATAGCCATAAACGGTTATTTTTGAGAAAACACAATCCAACAATATTCAATTTTAAATAAAAAGTTAAATAATACTGATTTATATTTAATTTTATTTTTAAAATTTGTAGAGTTAGATATGTGAGTTTTACCGTGAAATGTATAATTTTTCTTCAACACAACAAATTTTTATTTAATAAACTATAGTTATAAATTGGTTAAAGTAATAATTGCATTGATTTATGAGAAGTCGAGTTTTATTTAGAGATCTACTTGCTTCTTCATCACGTGTGTGATGTTTGTTTTTTTAAGTTTTGGTTGTATATTTTCTATTATTATGCCAATATGGTTCTCAAGTAATGTTCTTAGATTTGTTCCCATACAGAGTATTTTTAATAATCAATCATCGTTGCATAACATTGGTTGATATTTTAAAATTTTATTTTTTAAAATTGTATAATTACAATTACACATTATAAGGCAATAAACACTCACAAGATGATATAATTTTATATTTAGACAAATGAATAATATCAATGAAAAACGTTTTTCCTTCCACCCGCATTTCGATGATTGGAACCATAGCTCTTCGTCTAACTGGTATAATAATTTTTGGATTTGTACCCGTCTTAAATCGTCCAATGCATATAAAAATATAGTTGATATCCAAATCGATTGTTGTTGTCTTTTCATCTTGGTATTTTGTAGCAATATTAATGCAACTTCAATGTTTCGATGTATGCAATCTATAAACACTGCTTTTAGATATAAAGAATCAACGTTTTCGTAGACAATTGTTAAATCGAAAAACTCACTACATGCACTACCCCTTTCCGAAAAATATATAGTTCGAAATCTTTATATTTAAAATTTGCCTTGAAATCTGTATTCTCTGAAGAAATCCTAAGCTCTATACACAAATAAAAAAAATTGGAGTTTCATCAATAGTAAAAAAAAATTATGCAAATAAACCTTTCAATTGGTTAGAATTTGCGATTTTACCCTCTAGGTCAATTAAATGCAGATCAACCCTTCAAATAAAAGTCAACTTGCAATATAACCCTTATAAATTTGTCAAACCACAAAATTTACATATCAAATCGAAGTTCAAATGGCCAAATCTACTCTTATTATTTAAGAACTCTAAGGTTTGTAGGTGTAAATGCTCTTCAATGTTTCATATCCAAAGGGTTATATTGCGGGTTGACTCTTACTTGGAAGGTTGACCTGCATTTAATTGATTTAGAGGGTAAAATCGCAAATCCTAACCACTTGAAAGGTTTATTTGCAGAAAATCCATAGTAAAAGTATCAATATTTAATAATTTAAAAATAATAGAGTGATGTTTTTTATTTTTCTTTTGCTTTAAGTGAATTATATAACCAACAACCATGATTAATGTTCAATGGAAAAAAGTTAAAACATATATAGGCAAAACAATTTTTTTCCAAAAGATGCAACCTTTATAAATAACCTTAAAGCGGTTATTTTGAAAAGACACCATCTTTGAAAATAACCATAAAACGGTTATTTCGAAAAGACGCAACTCTTGATGAAACAATTATAATAAAAATACAAAACTCTTGACAAAAGAGTTACAATGAAAAAACGCAACTCTTAACAAAGCGGTTTTATCGAGAAGATGCAACTCTTGCAAATAACCATAACGGTTTTTGTCAAAAAGACGCAACTTTTAAAAATAACCATAATGCAGTTTTTTCTGAAAACTCGACCCTAAAATAAACTTATAAATACAAGACGGTTTTTCGAAAAAATACAGTCCAAAAGTATTCATTTCTTTGAGTTTGTTATTATATATAGCTGAATTGAATTCCGCTTATATATATATATATATATTATTTTTTTTTGTAGGATACACATGATATAGATTAGGACATGAGAATTGTTATATAAATTGATTTCTAATAATTTAATATATGTGTTTAAATAGTATTTCAATTTTTTTTTATTAATTCTATCAGTTACTAATTAAAATTAAAATATTTATATGGTTATCTATTTATCAATGTGGGTCGTAATTTAGTTCATAATAAATTAATAATTGAACACGAGATTCTCGGCGAAAGAGAGCAAATAGGGGAGCGAAAGATACGAGCCACATCTAAATGGGTAAAAAACTAAAAATAATTGTGTTCTTCTAGTAATAAAAGTAAAAGAATTGTGTTTGAGAATTGAGAGTAGTTGGCTTGTGGAGTATCTCGTTATTATTTTATTTGTTTTATAAAATTTTAATAAAACTAAAACTAATAAAAAATCCGCACGGACAATGGATCGTGTCCCAATCAGATTTCTTTGTGGATGCTTGGGGTCTGGTTTTTGGGTCCTTTGTAGAATTTTAAATGGACGACACTGTTCGAGCCTCGAGGGTCCCCTCTATTCACCATTTATTCGCATTAAGGCAAATGTTAAAAAACGTTATTTAGTTTTAATCCCTTTTTAAAAAAATTTAAATTTTAAACCCCTTTTTGATTTTTAGTCTATGGAAAGATTGGTGTGTGAGTGTGGCGATTGAAATTATACGTTTGGTGTGGTTAATGAGGTTAATGCAGTATTATTGTGGTAGTTAAGTAAGGTTGACGTTATGTAGATTCTGTTTGATACTGAATATTGCGATCACTTCGGACGACAAAGTAATAATATTATATACTATGTGTTATTTGGAATCTAAGAATGTGGAGAACATGATATGGGAGAGGTTAAGGCACAAATTTTTTATCACCAACAATATCAAGAGCATACTCAATTTCAGATTAAATCAACACAGTTTATTATCTTCTTAATCTCATCGTTTCGCCAATATTGTATTCATATATGCCGTCGTTATAGTGTATTTTGTGTCGTCGATTGATGTCCTAGCAACTTTGAAAGTAACATGATTGTAACAAAATATTAAATGGTAAATAAAATCCTATAGAAATTTCATTCAAACCTTTGTCACATTACACTTTAACCAAAAATGAAAATATTATAATTGTATCAAACCTTACCAAGTAGTTCTTGGTCTAATATTCTCGAACCTTTTTTGTGGGTTTTCAATCTCAAATTTGATCCTCACTTGAATACTATACATATGTTTTCTGACAAAAAAAGATTTATATGTTTTGGCCTAAAACTTCTTCTTGATTAACCTTTTTTAAAAAACTTATCGTAATTTCTTTTCTTTTTCCTGAATTCATTTCTTTTCTTATTTTAGCTACTACCTTATTTGATTTGCACAAAAACAAAGAAGCTACGCTACGAAATTAGATATTTCCATATATAAACTACATCATATAGACCTAACTAAAGTCCTAGCAGAGTCTTTGATTTTTTTTTTTTACAGCATATACGACCAATTAGTTACTAGAGTTGTAAGTGACAAAGTGAGACAACTCATTTTATGCTCCCCTATAAAAAGAAATTCCCCACTGACCCAAACAAACACTTCTCTTCTCATTGGAGACTTATACATCCTATTTCTCACCATATCCAATAACCACCACACACAAACCAATATCCATATAAAATAGAAAAAATTTAAAAATATCTTCTCCCTTCTAAAAATTAATCATTTAAGAAACCCCAACATGTTGATAAATTATTAAATAATAAACTCTTCCCTGCAAAATATCTAAATCTTTACCAATCAAAACCCTCTGATGTCTACTACTCTCCTTGACCTCTGTGGTGGAAAATTAAAATTATATATATTCCCTTTTAACTTTTTTTTTCTCCTTTATTTTCCTATCTACTTTCAGAGTTTTTGTTTGATTCCTCTCACAAAATCTTAATTTTCCTTGTGGATTCATCATCATCTTAAGATCTGAATTCTCAACCAGATTTTGTATCCTTTGTTTCAAATCTTTCAAGAAACTAGGGTTTTTTACTGTCTTGAAAATCATATTTATTCTTCTAAATTTAGCAAAAAGAAGACGATTTGCTTTCCATTTCAGTCGTCTTGTCACTCTCTCTCTCTTCTTTAAAGTCTCCCTTTTTAGCAAAAATTCTCTCTCTCCTCTCTCTCCTCTCTCTCCCATTTTCTTTTTATCTTTCCTCGCTCTGGGTTCTTCTCATCTCTTTACTTTCTCTTAAACCACCACTCTCGTTCTTGAAATCTTGATTTATCATCAAGATTAACTCTATCTTTAGTTCTAGGGTTTTCTCTCTCCTCTCCCTCTCTCTTACGATGGCGAGAGAGAAGATTCAGATCAGGAAGATCGACAACGCGACGGCGAGACAAGTGAAGTTTTCGAAACGAAGAAGAGGACTTTTCAAGAAAGCTGAAGAACTCTCCGTTCTCTGCGATGCCGATGTTGCTCTCATCATCTTCTCTTCCACCGGAAAACTCTTTGAGTTTTGCAGCTCCAGGTCTCTCTCTCTCTAAAACTTCTCTCTCTAAATCTATCCCATTAGATTTCTCAAACTCTTCGAAGGAATCGTGTCTAGATCCAGATAAAAAAAGTATACAGTGTTTTTTGAGATGTACTCATTTGTGATAAACAGAAGTTTTACTGTATCAAAAACCTTTTTGGACCACTTAAACTACTTTAATAAGAAATATTAATGACCATCATGTTATAGATAAACTGTAATTAGGCAAAAATAAGGTATCTAATTATAGTAATATTATTCAAGAAACTTTAATTCCTTCTTATACTATTTCTTTTCCCTTGTCTTGCATAAATATATATGTATATTGTGGATGATATGTAAAGCAGCCATCAGTATCACATTGATTAAGATATTTTCTTTAGAAATATGTGGTGACTATATAACATAAGGAATTTAGGAGGTATCTATATATGTATAATAAAGCTTTCCCTTTGACGAAGTAATAGTAATGAGAATTATAAATAGGTTCGGAATCTTTATTAGTATTGGGAAACGACATAGAGAGTTTTTTTGGATGTGTTATTAGTATATTGGGAATCTAAAATGACCCACGAGTTATTAGTTCAGTTCCTATCTTCGGGGTCATCTATGCACACACACATTTACAGATTAGTATATATACATTAGTAGCAGTATGTTGTATCTGAAACAACAGTGTTTAACATGAAATAATGTGTGTTTTGTGGATAAGGTTTTGTATCTTTTGATTTTTACATAATTTGGTATATTGTCTATGTTTATATGTAAACTTAAATGATACAGGGAGATAGCAACTAACTGTTTATAACATAAATAATAGAAAATGATTGTTACAGTCTTATATAAGAAGATATTTATTGGAATGTCTTTGCATTATGAAATGAAGCATGAGGGAAGTATTAGAGAGGCATAACTTGCAGTCAAAGAACTTGGAGAAGCTGGATCAACCATCTCTTGATCTACAGGTTAGCTACATTCTCAAATTCATCATACATTTTCTTTCGCGATTTCCTTAACTTACGAAAGACAGGATTGTTCCTTTGAATTGCTTATTTTTAGATTAAAGGATACTCATGTACAGAAGATTTATCAAGAAACTGTTTAAACAATGTATTAATAGGCCTAAAGAATTATATTTATTGCACACGATTAGACTAGATTTTAACGAAATTACTCGATCCAAATGAACTAAGAGTATTAAAAAGACTTGAGACTTGGACTGTTAGGTTTCTGTTATAATAATTTTTACATGAATGGATGTGAGCTTTCTGTAAAGCTACACATGTATATTTAGAGATTTGAGCTTAGATCATTGTGGATTTGATTAAGAGATGAAGTCAATGTTTTATCTGTAGCTCGTAGAGAACAGTGATCACGCCCGGTTGAGCAGAGAGATTGCAGACAAGAGCCACAGACTAAGGTACAATTATATACATGCATATTCTATGAATTTTGAAATGAATATCATTTTCTAAGTAAAATATTTATTTATGATCATATATAGGCAAATGAGAGGAGAGGAGCTTCAAGGGCTTAACATTGAAGATCTGCAAAAACTAGAGAAGGCTCTCGAAACTGGTTTGACGCGCGTGATTGAAACAAAGGTTCTTGAAGAATTTAGATATTAAAAGATATCATGTATAACATTTATCTAAGCTTGCGACCATGTAACTAACTATTACGAGATGTTGTTGCAGAGTGAGAAGATTATGAAGGAGATCAGTGAACTTCAGAAAAAGGTGAGAATCAAAGTAACGTTTGAACTAATACGTATTGATTTACATAATTAATTTTGGCCAAGAAGAGTATAAATTTATACTTTGTGGGGTTAGGGAATGCAATTGATGTATGAGAACAAGCGGCTGAGGCAGCAAGTACGTGTCTTACCCTTTGTCTATAAATCATATCTTTTGAATCTAATTGTAAGCATTTATCTAGTTACTCCCTGGGGTTTAACATATGACACTAATTGGTCCTATATGGATTTGGTTCGGGTTTTCTTTGTCTGTTTTCATATGTTTTTTTTGGATTTATGGAGTATGAAAACTGAAATGAATCTAAATTTCACATGGTTTGGTTCAGATTCTTAGTAAAACTTAATATTTTCTTTTGAAAGATTTATTTTTTATAAAGTAAAGTTGGCCTTTTGTTTTCATTCAATTTAGTTTGTTTTGGTGACGGCTTGTTTCGATATGCTAAGCATTGGTTCAATAATGTATTCGAGGATGAGTTTGCTTGAGAGACTTCATGTCAAAATTTGCTCATACCGATATTAGTAGATCTCTAGAGAAAACCAAGACACTTGGTGCCAAGAAAAAACTCAAAATGCTGATAATTAGAGAAGTTAATGAGAACGTGTTTTTTTTCTTCTTTTCTTATCTTTTCTATTCATCTTGATATTGCAGGGATCGCAACTAACGGAAGAGAACGAGCGACTTGGCATGCAAGTACGTAAATTATAGTCGAATCTTCTTTTTTATTTTAAAAAAATTTGGTTTAATGTTTAATTTTGAAAATATTGTTTGGTTACTACGGTGAAGATGTATAATAATGTTCATGAGAAATACGGTGTTGTTGAATCGGAAAACGTCGCCCTGTGCGAGGATGGACACTCGTCGGAGTCCATTACTAACGTCGGAAACTCCACCGGAGCTCCTGTTGACTCCGAGAGCTCCGATACTTCTCTTAGGCTCGGGTTAGTAATTAATTATTCACCATTTCTCTTTTTGTTCTCTTGATTTAATATTTGTTCATGTTTTATATAATCTATAAAAAGAAGCATATATGCACTGGTCATTAGGTATATATTCTTCTTTTTGTGATTTAGGTAGATTATATAGTACACTATATTAGAGATCAAATTTTGCAAAAGACAAAAATAATATCGTAAATAAAATTTGTTTTTCACATAAAATTTATATAAATAGCATGATATGAGGTAAATAACATTAACAACACACGCGAAATGTATGTTCTTTTAAAAAACATGCGTGAACCAATTAAATAACTCTTATAAGAACAAATTGATATAATGTTTGGTTTTGGCGTTTTGTGCAGCTTACCGTATGGTGGTTAGAGATGGAACAACACAACGAAGTTGATGGAGTAAGGAGATTAATGTAAATCTTTTTAACTCTGTAATAACAAGAGGCAATGTCCAAATAGTAAATTCTCATATGTTTGTTGCAAGTCTATGTATGAGGAAGTGATTTTCATATTGTGATATTCAGAATGTATTATCTCTGTTCTGTCATCGACAAAGTGTATGGACATGCTAAGCTGGTAAATGAGAAATATCTGAGAAGTTTAGGTTATCGATATACTTACTCCATTCAGTGTAAATTAAATTTCTTATAATGGATAATGATCAATCAGACCGTACCATTTTATTGGATATTGGTCAATCGGGTTGTACCGTTTTATTGGACATCCATCAATCGGGTTGAGTATCGGACCCATAGTGTACGTTCTTGGTGACAGGCCTTTTGATTTAATCTCACCTAATTAAGAAGCCTCTAAGCCAACATGTATGGGGGGAGTAGGCAACGCTCAGCGCCAACTAGAGAGAGATCAAGGTAGAACGGAACATGATATGCGCTTCTCCCAAAACGGTATGAATATCACCAATTCACCATTGCCTTAACTTATGGGCACGCTTGTTATTTTGAAAGCATTTATAGTCATGCCGAGCCACGTGGCTTATGAGGGAGTTCGACAACTGGCAATACATTCACTTAAATATCTAAGAACCAGATATCCAAAATCAAGGTAAAACATTAGCCTCTAGGTTCAACACAAAAGGGATTCAATCCCATCGGAAAATGAAATCAGTGATTCTAAAGATTTACAAATAAAGCACCTAAATAAACGATAGAACATGATATGCGCCTCTAAACGTGATTATTTTTTATGTAGTGCACGTTTATTTACTCTCAAACAGTAGTTCTTCAACAATTCTTGACCAATCCCATAATAAGGATACCCAAACTTTTGCATATGTATAACATGCAATTTACATTTACTTTAGTATGACAAATAATAAAATCATCAAGCTGAACTTAAAATAAATAACAGAAAATACTTTTACTAATTTGAAGTCATTGCTATTTGTTTGGTTCATCTAATCAGTAATCTCAACTCTCAAGTCTAAAATATGATCAACAGTCACTAAAATGAACCATGGTATTAAAAATAAAAGAAAAATAAACAAACTATATATGGTATTCGGTAAAAGATATCTCCTTTTAAGGGCCTATCCTATGCATAATAACTAGACTCGAATACCCGAACATATACCCAATCCGAAAATACAGGTTTTGGTTGGATATGGATATTTGTGTTTTACCCTTTGGATATGTTAGAATGATATCCGTGAGTACAACTTCGGATACATGTTCCTATCCGAGATCCCAAAAAAATCCGAATGTTTTGTTACTTAATACTTAGATTATACATGTTTTGTTTAGTTATAGTTTATAGTTTATAGGGTCCTTAATGTTATGACCTTATGGGTTTCAAATGCATTTTATGGTTATTGGTTCGGATATTTGTTGTCTTTACATGTTATTTTTTTGTAGTTTTAGGTAAAAGAATCTGAATCCGAACCTGAACCTGTACCCAAAAATTTTACAGGTACAATTAATTGTGACCTGGTCCGAACATGTACTCGTAAGATCCGAACTTGTATCCGACCCAAAACTTTACATGTTCCTATATGGGTGTAAATTTTCTAAATCCGACAGAACCTATACCCGATGAAACCCGACCCAAACCCGACCCAAATACCCATTTACCCAGGCCTAACTTACCTAAAGCCTATGAAAATGAGGCATATGTGGTTTCAAAAATGTCACCCCACAAAGAAAATCATCAATCTAAGTTATATATGCATCTTCAACTTCACTCTACTTTTTACTCAAAATTTGGAGTGTTGACAAAAAAAGAAAGAATTTGGAATAAATTTTCTTCGACCATACTCTATTCTTCTATTTATTATCTTATATTAATTACCAAACACCAACTAAAAAAACGAAATTAACAATACAAGAAAAATAGAGATTAGAAAAATTAAAATTGAAATATTAAATATTAGATATATGTATATATATATACACTATTATATATATGTATATATATATATATATTTCCAACTTTCATATGTATACAGCAAGATATAATTTTTCTCTCCATCTAAGATTTCTACATAAAAAAGACAAGTATTAAAGTATATTCAATAATTTTAACTTAATCCATGTATATTTATATTTTATATTCATTTAATGAAAGATAATAATTTAATATAAAAGTGTGTGAATTTATGAATTCAAGATACATATTTTTTTTAAGATTCTTAACCCAACTATAACTATATTTGTTTGGGACAAATTTGTTATTTGGCTTACTTTCACACAGTTCATCTCGGTTTTAAAAAATCAAATAAATGAATTAGTCAGTTTAGTTCAAATGTTTTTGAACATCTTTTTCAGCTAATCAATATTTAATCTACTTTTTTCTAAAATTTAATAAACAATAAATTAACTATATATATATAAACAAACAAAACGTGTAAGAGAAAATTATATAAGAAAAATGAATTATTTTCCAAAAAACAAAAATCTATAAACTCATGAAACAAAGAGAAAAATAAATGATAAGAAATTATCTTTATATAAAATAATTGATAATTTTTATTTTCAACATATTAATCGGTCCTTTAGATAACATGATTTATTCAATGACAAACTATATGTAGATGACAAAATTTTAAACAAATATATTTAAAATAGTTACCATGGTATTAATATGATTGAGAATCATTTGATATTTTTATGCAGTATTAAAAAAATAATATATTATTCAAATCAAATATTATTTTTGTATATAAAAACAATTAATTTTTTTGTCAAAAATAAATACTAAACTAATAAATAAATCGACTTTTAGTCACTAAATTTAATAAAATTGTACAATTTAATATTCTAGTTTATGTAAAGAGTTATCTTTTTATTCTTTCTAATCTCCTATGTCATTAAAGAATGTTGAAAGAGAAAACAAATTGTGAAGGTTGATTTCTAAATTATCAACCAATTCAAAAATAAATGTTTTGACTAACAATAAGTAAATGATTAAAACTTCAAAACAGTATAGTACATAATGACATAACAATTGTGCTACAATCTATCAAACCAAATATATATATGTGTGTGTGTGTTACAATCTAATAAAAGGTTTACCATACTCGCTGGTTGAATTTAATTCACATGTTCAAATTATAGTGTTCATAATTTTTTCTTTTAGAAAGTTGAATCACTCAAATTTTGCCGAAAACTACAACTTTATCTTGGTCTGAAAAGATTTTCTTAAAGAAAGTTAAATGATCTATCTTGGTCTGATGAGATGATGTCTGAGTTTCCAACTTCCAGAGATCATTGGGACAAGAAAGAAGGTTCTGGTCGGCACACCGACCTCTGACCGGTTCATCAAAACGTGTCCGGTTTTATGGTATGTAAAGATTCAATTAATTAATGATTAAGAAAAAGAAAAACATAGTTTGCTTGCTTGAGCATCTTTTTGTTACTAAAGACGACATTTTCGCATTCCTTTTTTCCATCCTTATTTAATTATGTTCATTCGCTAAGATTCTTTCTTCAGATTAATCTAATCTAATTAACGTTTCTGACATGTTCTCTTAACGCTTGATACAGAAGAATAATCGGAGAGAATGCTTCCGACTTCTCCGACCACGACGTTGGCACTATAAGATTGGTACATTCGTCGAATTCAATTTTTTATAAATTTATTTCAAACAAGTTAATTGAGTATTAATAATAGTCTTAAATAGAAAGAAAAAAGAAAAAAAAGTATTTTTTACAAAAATATTTGGTAGAGAGAAAGAAAGAAGAGCGAGGTTTGCTCCCACCCATGATCAATGAAACAGCTCAGCTCAAAAGTCCCTACCGATTAAAAAGCAGATTCATTTCTTAATTTGCTTGCCCACCTTCTTTCCTCAATCCAAACCTTTTTTTTTTTTTTGTATCAAAAAAGAAAGAAAAAAACCTTAACTTTCTTTGTGGGTCTCTGTCTAACCGAAAATTTTCTCTTTCTTTCTTGGGAAAATTTTCCTTTTTTCTTTTCTTATTGAGATCTAGAGAGAGAGAGAGAGAGAGAGAAAGGGTCACACACATAAACATTAGAAGTTTTTTTCTTTCTTTCTTTCTCTGTCTCTGTTTTCTGGGGATTTGAATGAGAAGGCTTAAAGAGAGTTGAAAAAAGAATAAAGCTTTTATTTTATTTTGTTTAAGTGTGATAATTCTCGTAGAAGAAGACGATGCTGCAAAGAGCTGCGAGTAATGCTTATTCATGGTGGTGGGCGAGTCATATTCGAACCAAACAATCTAAATGGCTCGAACAAAACCTTCAAGGTCTCTCTCTCTCTCTCTCTCTCTCTCTCTACATGCATATGTCTCTGTCTGATTGTTATGGGTTCACCACGTATGATCCCTTTTTCCTCTTTTAAGACAAAATTTGAGGTCTTTCTGATCTTTGAGGTTGTCTATAAATCACAAGCTTTTTGATCTAAAAGGATCTCTTGTGAAAATCTTTTCCTTTGTGCAGATATTGAAGAGAAGGTGCAATACGTGTTGAAGCTTTTACAAGAAGATGGAGATTCGTTTGCGAAGCGTGCAGAGATGTATTACAAGAAGAGACCAGAACTCATAAGCTTTGTTGAAGAATCTTACAGAGCTTATAGAGCTTTAGCTGAGCGTTATGATCACATTTCCACAGAGCTTCAAAACGCTAACACAACCATTGCCTCTGTTTTCCCTGACCAAGTCCCAAACTTTGCAATGGACGATGATGATGATTCCATGTCTAAGTTCGCCAAAAGACCGAATTTTTCGGGTGCTAATGTCCCTAATGTCCCCAAATTGCCTGTTAAAGACTTGAAGAGCGCGGTTAGAGTGGCTACCAAGAAGCTTCAGCCTAGGAAATCTATGAAGTACACTGGCGGTTCTGCGAATGTCGCTGTTAAGAGCTCCGGTTTGAGCAAGCCCGAGGCGATGGGGGAGATTGATAAGTTGCAGAAAGAGATTTTGACCTTGCAGACTGAGAAGGAGTTTGTGAAAAGCTCTTACGAGCAAGGTTTGGCTAAGTATTGGGAGTTTGAGAAAGGTATTAAGGAGAAACAAGAGAGAATCTGTGGTTTGCAGGATGAGTTTGGTGAGAGTGTCGTGATTGAAGACGATGAAGCTCGGAGATTGATGACCGAGACTGCGATTAAGTCGTGTCAGGAGAAGCTAGTAGAGTTGCAGGAGAAGCAAGAGAAGTCTTACGAAGAAGCTAGAGAAGAGCATATGAAGATTCAGGAGTCTAAAGAGAAGCTAAGATCTATCGCGAGCCAGTTTCTAGGAGACGAAAGCGTCTTTGCGAAAGACGATGGTTATGAAGTTAGAAGAACCGAAGAGTTGGAGCATGAGATCAAAGAGATGTCTAGTAAGAAGAAAGAGTTGGAATCTGTAAAGGAGAAGATTAGAGAACATTTCGAGTCTGGCGTGAATTCTTCGCTCAACGCGACAGAGATGGCTGAGAAAGTCGATGAGCTTGTGAACAAAGTGATTAACTTGGAGAGCGCGGTTTCCTCGCAGACTGCGTTGATACAGAGATTAAGAAACGAGACCAACGGTCTTCAGACACAGATCAGTACTCTTGAAACCGATAAGGCGATGTTAGCAGACGATAAGACTGATCTGAGGAACAAGCTGAAGGAAATGGAGGAGAACCTCAAGGCATTGCAGGATTTGGACAGGAGTGTTATGGATAAGCGTAGCAATCTGCATACACATTTTGATGAAGCATGTAATAATCTCGATAACCTCTCTGGTGGGAGGTTGCAAGAGGTGAAGCCAGAGAGCGAGTCTGGTAACTTGGCGATAAATATAGAACTGGAGAAAGATCTGGAAGGTGAGAAGAAGAGTTTAGATGTTTCTCAAGAGACAGAGGCACATCAAAAGGAAATGGCCGCGGAGAAGAAAGAAAAAGCCGAGACGAGTGAAAGCTCTGAACAGACCCGCGATGCGACAACAGTTGCAGCAGAAGATATCATCTTCCAAAGTAAAAGTCCAGAAACTGTTTTGAGATCGACTGAAAAAGTAGATTCTGATTCAGAGAAGCAAGCTGCATCTGAGAAGACTGAGACTGTTCTTGATGATGTTTTAGAGAAGCAAGCTGCATCTGACAAAACGGATACTGCACCGGATAATGTTTTAGAGAAGCAGATATCTTCTAAAGAGTCTCAGATCGCTTCCAATGGCGAAGATCAAGAGGATCAAAAGGAGAAAGAAAGTGAACCAGATTGGAAAGAGATGTTCATGAAGGGAATGGAAAATAGAGAAAAGCATTTGCTTACGGAGTACACGACTATTCTCAGGAACTACAAGGATATGAAGAAAACTTTGGATGAAACAAATAAAAAGATGAAGACAGAGAACGCGACAAAAGATGATGAGATCAAGCTACTAAGAGAGAAAATGAGCCTCCTGCAGAAAGGTCTTGCAGACAGTAATGACTTGATGGAAAACCAGTTGTCAAAGGACGACTATTCCATCGGATTCATGGCTTCAGAAAATGAGCACATGTCCCTGGTTGAGGAACAGTTCAGGTTGAATATTGATGAGCTTCTAGAAGAGAACTTGGATTTCTGGTTAAGGTTCAGCACAGCATTTGGACAGATACAGAGCTACGACACTTCAATCGAAGATCTACAAGCCGAGATATCGAAGCTCGAGCAAAGAAGAAAGCAAGATGGAAGCAGCACAGCTAAATATGCACTGAGATCAGATGTTAGACCACTTTATCTGCACTTGAGGGAAATAAACACAGACCTGGGTCTCTGGCTGGAGAAAGGTGCATCCTTGAAAGAGGAACTGAAATCCAGATTCGAGTCTTTGTGTAACATACAAGATGAGATAACAAAAGCCCTGAAATCAAGTGCTGAAGATGATGATTTCAGATTCACAAGCTATCAAGCTGCTAAATTTCAAGGTGAGGTGTTGAACATGAAACAGGAGAACAACAAAGTGGCAGACGAGTTACAGGCCGGGTTAGATCACATTACCACGCTTCAACTCGAGGTTGACAAGACTCTAGGAAAGCTGAGCGAGGAATTCGCTCTTTCGGGTTCAAAGAACAGATCCGATCTTGATCTCCAGCATTCGGATAGTCGCTCAAGAGTGCCCTTAAGGTCATTCATCTTTGGCTCCAAACAGAAGAGAGCAAAGCCGTCGATATTCTCCTGCATGCATCCCTCACTATATAGAAAGATGAAGACTTCTACATAGGTAACATTTACGTATTATATAAGATACATACCATCCAGAGAGACTTAATTGATTCATATACTGTAACTTATCAGATTCATGGAGGATTTGATTCATTCGTCTTTTTTATCCCCCTGTTTGTTTGCGAGATTGAAAAAGATAGTTTTGTGTGTTGGTTATCCTTTTTGAGTATTGTAGATTGTTCACAGTTTGTAACTGGTGAAGCAAGAGGAATGTCTCTTCAGTTTTTTACATTATCTTCTTCAAAAGTTGTATGTCCAGAACCATTACAAGAAACAGAGTGTGTTATTTTATCTGTTCATTTGTGTTTTCATGATGGCATAAAAATAGACAATATTTCTGCAACAATCTTACGAGACTATGCTAAGACTCTTAAGAGCCATTATCTATCAAAAACTGAGTGTAAAATTAGACTGAAAATTTCATTTAGACAGATGAGAAATTAAATTGTTTGTCAATCTGAAACAGTATACACAAGTGTTGATATTTAGATAACAAGCCTCATGAACAATATACAAAAAAGAAGGCAAACTCAAACAATTTACTGAAATATTCGAAATCAAGAATGATAAGTTTTCTTGCGAGATAGTATTTCAAGGATCAAAAGAAATTTCAGAGACTACCTTAGCTCCTCTTCCTTTAGCCATGTATAAACCTACATGGTGCATCAACTCCTGGTAAAAAGAAACACAACAGAAGAATAAGAAGATGAGCCTATTCAGAAGCTAACAATTGTTGTACAAACTAACAATGCTAATTTCAGAAGCATCAAACTTTTCATCAAGAGCAATATTATACCTGAGGATGAGCCTGAGCGCCTTTGATGTCTTTTGCAACACGAAGAGGAAGGTCAAAAGTTGCGCAGCCATGAGAGTACACTACGACATCTTCTAGAGGAGGAAGAACACCATGGTTTCTTGCAGCGAGTGCAGTACCCACAAAATCAAACACACATATGTCTGTGCAGATACCTATAACCACAATCTTTAGATCCCCAAAACACAGGGGTGTTCGAGTAAGTTGATGATGTAACTAAGAAGCATTGAACTTGTTTAACATAACTCATAAAACTATCAAAAGAAAAAAACTTACGACTTTGATCTGTTTTTCCTTAACCCAATCCACAAAAACATTAGAACCATCGTTCTCCATCGAACCCACAAACCCATTAACGCAATCCTTTCGCCTAAGAGTGACACAGTTCTCACTTTCAATCCACTGCAGAGCTGATTGATCACCCACAAGTCAAGAGACTGTCTCACTTTAGTTTAGAATCTAACAAGACATTGACATAGGGAAATACCAGGAACAAGATTTGATTCGTCAGTTCCTATGATACAATGAGGAGGATAAGGAAACTCCGGAATATCAGGATGATGAGAGTCTAGAAACGCGAAAACCGGCCATTTCCGATCGCAGAATTCTCTTGCAAGCTTTGCAGATTCATCCACCATCTTCGATATCTGTTCGTTAGGCTTCGTTGGAGCCTGCAGGAATCAAAAGGCAAACAAAAGTATGAGTGAAGCATTATCACAAACACCTGGTAGACATGAAGAAAACAAAACAAAACAAAACAAAAGCAACCAAATCTCCCGATTTCTTGGACAAACAAAACAAACATTGTAAAAAGAGTATTAACCATATTGCCGGAGCCGACGGTGCAGAAGCCATTAACAACGTCAACGATGACAAGACCGACGCTTGAGTCTCGATTCAAAACCAGAGATTCCTCATCCACCGGAATATTCTCCTTCACCTGATCGAGTATCGTTGTATCGGTCACCATATCGGTACGACTCTTGACGATATTGAGAAGAGAGTCGAAAGATTTCAGAAAAAAAAAAAATTGGATTTTTGGGTAAATTTGAAGCAAGTTGGTTTCGGATGTCCGTTTGAATACAATTTTCATGTTTTCGAGTTTGACTTCTCTTCTAGCTGGATCATCGTAATTTTGATATGTTTAATAATATAAGTTATCTAATATGATTCACTAGCAATTGGGGGTGTAGCTCATATGGTAGAGCGCTCGCTTCGCATGCGAGAGGCACGGGGTTCGATTCCCCGCACCTCCATATATATTCTTCTTTTTCCTATATATTTTCCCATTTGTTCATACGAATCTGATTATGACTAACTAACTAAATAAGCCCATTAAAAACACTTCCCAATCATACAAAGCCCCTAGAAACAAAAAGTGTGACTGATTTTGATGTAGAGTAAAAATGTGAAATTGAGATGAAAAGTAATGCAAAAGTTTAATTGTTTTCCACTAGTTATTTAAGTGAGATTTATTTCAAAAAGATATTCATAGTAAATTTTGTTTCTATTTTTTTTTTTTATTGATCAAAGCGAAAGTTAAAATTGATATGACTAGAAAAAGAATTATGTACTTCTATTAGGTTGGACATAAGATAGGTATCCTGAAAATTTAGAGTATTCGTTACCCAATCCGACCCTAACGGATATTTGAAAAATAATACCTTTATCCTATCCGCAAAAAACAAGTATACCCTATTCAACGGGTATCTGACAAAAATTTGTTGACCCGCAGGGTACCCGGTCCATTACTCTTAAACGTCCAAATGTAATATAATTTTTCTATAATTAAACTTAAACAACTTGTATACCAAAAAATAAAAGTGTTATTACGAAAAAAATAAATCTCTTAATAAATAACATATATAATTCATAAAATATAATATTTTAAACTTCGATATTTAAAACTTGTAATCCATCATCTCCAAAATTATCGATGATAATTAAAAAACACAAAAGATTGACGTTGCGAGTATTTATACTATACTATATATTATACAATTTATTTTATAACTAAGTTTATCAAATTTTAGTGATATAGAATGCGGATATTTACGGGTCGGATAGCGAATCTAGTACGAGGACGGGTAACGAGACGGGTAGTAAAAAAAATGATACTTTTTATCCGACCCTTACCCGCGGGTATCAAAATTATAGTACTCTTTATCTGATTTGAAAGTTACGGATACCCTATTTTTCGAGACGGATACGAGCCGGATAACGGATAAAAGACGGGTCATGGGTATCTGTGCCCAGCCCTAACTCCTATAGACACTTTATTTAGAAATTTATAAGGCGTTTCGGCTTATTTGTGTCCGAACTCCAGGCGAGTGCAAAAGTTTTTACCTACTTTATTAAAATACGTATTCCTATCCCAAACTCATTATAATTTAAATTTTCTTATCCCAATTTTTTAATTCAGGCGTATAACTACCTAATAGATAACACAGATAAGAATCTCACATGATCCGGGGTTTTCATAAAAGTCCGCTGAATCACAAGCTACACGACTCTTTTGTTTTCCAGCCAGGTTCGACGTGTCTCCTCTTTCTCAATTGTGATTTTCGATCACAGTATTATCACAATGTTACTTTCACAGTATTATTGCAAATTTTTTTGGTTTTTGTGCTTTTTTTTAACATTTTGAGAATTTGTACATGGTGTTGTGTCTGATTTTTGTTATGGTGGTATAGAGTTTCAATTTTTATTTAGTCGTTTCGTAAATTCAACTACATGATACCGCTAGACTTTATGGATAACACCTTATGTGTGATGTGATATGGATGACATTTGAATATAATAGATTTGTGAACTGTGAATGGCCATGTATGGATGAGGGATATGGATGAAATTTTGTATACAATAGATTTGTGAATCATGAATGGCAATGTATGAATGAGAGATATGAATGGTAGCGTGTGCTCATAGTAGATGATGAATATTAACGAATGAATGGTAATATGTGAACGTATGGATTATAAAACTATTGGCTACTATCTTAGTAGTTTTAATTTCATAAAACATATGATTTGTTCTTTTGATTTTTTCGTATTTGTTTCAGGAATGATAGTGTTGTCATATATGGTTGAGGACTGAAGTACAAGAAGTCTACCGTATGTGGAGTTTCTTTATCATCTGCATTGCCTAATCTAGCTTAAAATGAACTCATCCTCTGTTCTTTTGAAATTCCCACAAGAATCCTTCTTCATGTCATTGATACGACTCTAAATTGAGAAGCTTTGCTTCATTTTGAAAGTGTATGTTGATAATAGTCTCCAATTTTGTTTTTTTAGCTATGGAATTATACCAAAAAACTTTTGTGTGTGTGAGTTATTTTATCTTTAAAGTGTTTTTACGATAACTTCTGAAATTTAATCTGATTTCTATTAAATTATTGATCTTCATTAATGTTTGATTTATTGAAATTCACAAGTATTGGAGTTTTTGAGTGAATTCATTTTTGGACAAAATATTGTGGATACATAATGATGGATACGTCTTTTTGATTGAAATTATCGATTAAGAACACAAGAGTTGTGAATTCACTGTTTTTAAATTGATAAATTGGTAATTGTCTAACAAAAGAAGTGGACATGTTTTTATGGACGTTACAATAATCTAAAGAATATATATATATTTTTTGCCTGATAAAAATGAGAAATTCTACTCATGTCCACGGTAAAGTATCCACGAGATACATGCCATTAACCATCCAACTTGAGCAATTCAGCTTTCTTCAAATAGTACAGGAATGATAAACCCAAAATCCATGAATCATTAAACTGTTACCAATCCTAGTTTAATTCCATTTTTTGCCAATTCCTTAGATAGATCCATTTTTCTAGTCTAATCTTTTTTGATAAAGACATGCACTTAATCTTGTTGAACAAACTCATCGGATCTTGGACATATGTCATGCAGTTGAGTGGAATATGACATGGATAACTGAAAACCGCGGAGGAATAGTTGTAGTTACACCGATCTTTATCGGAGAAGCAACTTTCAAATCAATAATCTTAAAACAGTCACTAGAAAAGCGATACGGGTGGGTCGGAGGCGGAAAGGCTTTGGAAGGGAAAATACAGCGAAGAAGAAGAAGAAGAACAGAAAAGAAGAAGATTGGAGTGGTTGAAGATAAAGAGGGGAAGAGAATCTAAAGCACACGATTTGTTTTCCTTTCATAAATGATATATTTTTCAAAAAAATTCAGTCACAACCATTGATCTCTAACTTATAGTTTTGCATCCAACGATCCACATACTAACTAGATATGTCAGCGATTATTGCTCTTCCACACTCAGCACAAGGGCAAAATTCTCATAAAATTGACGAAACAATGCCAAAAGTACCTCATCCTCAAAAAGTGTCTTTATTGAACGAAGTTTTCAGATAAGTGTCTTTTTAAAATAACAAAATTACTCTTATTTTTTCTGAAAACAGAGTCCAAACCTAAGTTGCATGGAAACGGAAACGGAAACGGAAACGTGGAAGCGAAACGTTAAGAAACGCGGAAACGATTTTTTTTTTTAAAACAGAATACGGAAACGTTTTGGAAACGTATATATATATATATATCATAAAACAAAAATTATCAATAGTTTTAAAATATTTGAAACAACACAAATCTAATCCGACTCGAACAAAAAAACACTTCGTTTTTATATACGATTTCACAATTTCAATAAACAATAACAAATCTACTGTAATTAGAAAAATATCTTGTTTATCTATTCAATTCTTCTACGTTTTTAGGTTACGGTGACGATTAGAGAAAAATAATGTATTAGTGTTTAATAATTAGGTTTTAAAACTTATTAAAAATAACAAACAAATCCCTATATTTTCAAAATATTTATTAAATTTGTTTCAAAAACCAAAATTCGCGTTTCCAATTTCGGGAACACGTTTCCGGCCGCGTTTCCAAAACGTTTCCAAATCAGAATATTTAGAAAACGCGTTTCCATCGCGTTTCTGTTTCTGAAACGTTTCGGAAACGGAAACGCACCTTCATCCACGTTTCCATGCAACATAGGTCCAAACATAGAATATATGACATAAAAATAAATCCTTAATTAAGGTGAGCCAGTCATAGATAAATATGAGTCGTGAACTTTCCTTAATATTTTTAAAAAAGCTATACTCCCTCTATTTCTTAATAAAGAGGTTATATTATTTTCTTTCTTTTTTTAAGTCTTTTACATCGAATGCAATTTTATTTGAATTTTAAATTTTTTTCTGAAGCCTATATAAAATTACATGGAGCTTAGTTCTGGGTGGTAACTCACTGTTGGAAACTGTTTTCGTAGCCGATGTCTCCCATTACTCTCATCGAAGTATTTTTATTGCGCATATGTTTATCGATGAAGATGGTGCGAGATGGAGTAGTAGGAATCTTACTTACATTTTATATTATTGTTAATTTTAATTATGTATATAAGAAATTAAAAAATTACTAAAAACTACACAAATTATAAAATATTAGAATAATTGCAAAAATGTTACTTTTGGTATGTTATTTTGCAAAAATACCACATTGGATTTTTCATTTTCAAAAATATCATAAATTATGGATTTTTAAAGCCTAAATCTTAAAAAAAATTTTAGCTCCTAACAAACACTAAACCCTTAAAACTATACTCTAATACAACATAATTAACTTAAATATAAATAATATAATGAATAAATAATTTTTAAAAAATAGTATTTTTGTAAAGATTTTGAAAATGTGGCATTTTTGAAAAGTGGTATTTCTCAAAATTCCTCTAAAATATTTTATATAAAACATAATATTAGCTTAAATCAACATTTAATTTGAAACAAACAAATATAACCCAAATCGTAGTTAGATAATCATTATTAAATAATTTGTTAAAAAGAAAGATGCACAAAAAAGGTACAAAACATCCATTATACTATTTTGTTATTTACTACACATTTCATCATCATACAACACAATTATTTGAAGAGTACATTAACAAAAATATTACTAAAAAATAATCGTTGTCGACAAATATAAAATAGACAGAGCACATATATTCTAATAATAAGACGTAAAACTTCATTGACTAGTTGGTTTATTGCGCCTATTTTTAGTAAGTAACTAGAGTTTAAATGGTAATATTATCTAGAGCGGTGTGGATAAAAAAAATTATATGAAGCACTACGGTATAAATGTGGATCGTGAGAAAAAAGCAGATTATAAAAAATAAACGGTACAAAATTAATGAAACATAATTTGATTGATGATTATAACAAGTGCATTCCGATTAAGAAGTATTTGCTTCTTGTACAAATTGTGTATGAATCAATTATAACAATGGAATACCCCCGTTTCGTGAATTACAGCACGTCACCAGCTTCTTTGACCTTCCAGCACTGGGCAGTGCATAAAACATAAAAAAAATTATGCGGAACGATACAGTATACATGCGGATCGTGAAAAAAAAAATGGGTTGTAAAAAATAAGCAGTACATAATTAATGAAACATAATGATTATGGTACATGTATAGTAATCTTCAAAGTGTGACGAACCTTTTCTAATTTTTCGGATTATAAAAAATTTAAATAAAAAATAGTGATCCGTATAATTAATTACTCTCATTACCTTTTTTTCAAATCTATTAAATTTTTGCGACAATTACAAAAATATCATTTTTGATGTCTACATTTACAGAAATATTATTATAGGTTGTCCAATTACAAAAATACCACTAGTTATGGATTTTTAGAGCTAAATTTTAAAATTATAAACCTTAAAAATTATTTTGATCCCTAAAAACCTCTAAACTCTTAAAACTAAATCATAATACAAAATAGTTTAACTCAAACATAATATAATGAAAAAATAATTTTGAAAAAATGACATTTTTACAAATTTTTTGAAAACGTGATATTTTGGAAAAGTTACATTTGAAAAGTAGTATTTCTTAAAATTTCTCTAATTTTTTTTCAAATCTTTTAAAAATATAAATTTACAAACTGCACATAAGCACATATGACACACCATATATACTAAATTTACAAAACTGCACATAATGCAGTAATCACTGTCGCGGACCAGTTGCACTTATCCTCACAAAGTTGAACCGCATTTCATATTTTGATTTTCTAAAATTTGTTACAAAACCGTCCCACACTTACAAAATTTGGTTGATTGGTAAAATGTAAGTGGAGCCCACAATAATACCACAAACCGGCCCCACTCTTCTAAGTCGTGATTGGTAAAATGGGGAAGGGAGGAGGAGCTAAAAACAGCTGAAGCGGAAGCCGAAAGCAGAAGCCGAAAGCCAAAAGCGGAAGCTGGGAGTCTGGAGCGGTAGCTAGAGTTGGGAGCGGAAGTCGAAGTTAGGAACCGAAACTGCCAGTGATGACTTAAAATAATTTTATATTAAAAAATGTAACGAATTCGTTATTATAACATTAACTAAAAACAAAATATTATTATAAAAAGTTTAAAAATAGATAAAAAAATTGAAAGTTGAGAAGTGAATATGATTGAAGTTGAAACTTGTATTTATAATAGATTGAAAAAAGGGAGATTGGGTCCTATATTATGTTTGCTGCCTATAATTGATTAACTAAGGCCAAAACATAATTAGTTATCTACCAATTAACATACATAGAATTCCAATTAGACCCTTATCTACTTACTTAGGGTTTTTGTTTTTTACTTTAGTTATTTTAGAGTATGGGTTAATAAAAGTTTTTTAAACTTAAAAAAAAAATTTTTAATAAAAAATTATAAAAAAAAATGGGAACTTAACTTAAACAGCACATAAATTAGATAATATTACTAGAAGTATACAAAACTTTTTTTTATTACTGATTTATTTTAAATGCCCAGCGTGTCCTTGTAATTACGTTATGACAAAAAACCTAATTACAAGAATGCCATTACTTTTGAGTGCCACGTCAGATAAAATCCGGCGCCACATAGGAAATCGCTGACGTGTATTAATGAACTCAGCCGTAAAGCATTACGGCGGTATTGACGGCTGAGTTATATATACGATGTGGCTGACTTAAAAAAATTGACTGATTTACATATACAAATAAGCCAAACGATACGGCTGACATACAAAACGTGGCTGATTTAAGATCTTCTGGCTGACTTAAGATTTATGCGATGGCTGAGTTTAAAAAAATCTGCCTGATTTATGAGCTAATGGCTGACTTACGTACATATATGACGGCTGGTTTGTACATCGGCTGGTTGAGATATGTTTCTCACGATGACGGAATGATCATCGACTGGCTGTGTTACTAAACGGACGGCTGACCTATGAAAGATTGTTACGGCTGATTTAAGTATAATTAACGTAAATCAGCCGTGTTTAGCTTGATTAATAGTAAACTCGGCCATATTACGTCTGATCTATTAGCGAAAGAATAATTACTACAATAACATTCATTTGACGGCTGATTTATTGGACGATACAGCTGATGTAACGCCCGCGAACCAAAAAGTGGATTTTTGGTGGTGTCGATCGATACAGGTGTGTGTGTGTCGATCGACATGTGTGTTTTGGACTTAGGAGAAGTCGGGTTGGGGCGTTATGTCGATCGATACGGGTGGCGTATGTCGATTGACACGTGTTGAAATCAGACCGTCGGGTTTGGTTCCAATTGGCCGGTTTGGTGGGCCGGTTTAGGGAAACCCTAGGGTTCGATATAAAAGGCAGAATCAAAGGTTCTGGCCGTTTTTTCTGGAGAATCAGACTTTTCAGAGAGTTTTTGGGGAGAAGTTCTGAAATCAGGGAATTGGAGTGATTGTTGGGAGATTCCTGGAGGAATTGATCGTGAGTGAAGGCAGAACGAGAAAGGGGTTGTTGCTGTGCTGATTTCAGGTCTGTGAGGACAGAATCAGAGGCTGTCTTGGTGTTCTTCGCTCGTTCTTCGCGTTCTTCATCCTTTTTCAATCCCAATCAAGGTGAGTGCGTGACTGTAGGCTCGTACAAGTATAGGGGGTCAATGGAATACGATTGCTTGGTTGTTTTGTGTGTTTTGTGTGTGGATTTGTGCAGGAGACTCGACAGATCGCATCAGATTCGAGTCGTGTGAGGATTGACTCGATTCTGGGTTCTGCGATGTCGTGTCGATCGACACCGAGGTGGTGTGTCGATCGACACGGGGCCTGTGTTCTTCGATACCTAGTGGTTGTGTCGATCGACACAGTGAGTCCTGTCGATCGACACGGGGCCTGTGATCATCGACACCTAGTGGTTGTGTCGATCGACACAGTGTGTCCTGTCGATCGACACGGTGTATGCTGGACTGGTTGTGTATGCTTGTTCTGTGATCATCCTGGTATTGTGTTGGTTGTTTATACTTGTATTTAAATAGCCTGTAAACGGGATGACCGCGTCGCTGAATATTTGTGATAATACTCACGCAACTCGTTTTGCCATGTGTTGCAGGTAAAGAGAAATTGTGATCGTGGAATCGTGGCGAGGAAGAAGAGATGATTTAGGGTCTCACTTGGATTGTGTTTCTATGAAATTGTTAGGTTTTTAGTCATTGGATATTGTTTATTCATATTGGTTGATTGATTGAACTGGGTTGATATTTAATAAAGTATGGGATTTGTTAAATTGGAATATGTCGTTGATGTTTTATTGTTCCGCATTGCTTGGTTGTTGACCCATTGAGGATTATTATCTGTGATGATAATAATCTGGAGGGAAATTTTTTGAAATTTTGGGTCGGGTCGTTTCAGCTGACATAATATTTTCCAGCTGATCTACGCCCTTTATGGCCTTTTTTCGAACCCGATTTTTGTTGTTTTTATTACTGAAATAGTATTCACGTAGCAACTGACTTACATATGCATTTGATGACTGATTTAGTTAGGCTGATTTATGTTTTCATTTTGTGGCTCACTTGCCATATAAGCAAAAAATTAATGACATCAAATTCGATTTTTCCATGTCATCAGCTCCTATTTTCCATGTCATTTTTCATGTCATTGTTAGAGTTTTATGTTGTGACGCTGTGTCTTCTTCTTCTTCTTCTTCTTCTTCATCTATTTATCTTCTTTATCATCTGATACCCAGAAACTTAATCGTCTTCTTCCACATTAATTTTTTTTTCATTGATCTTTGTTCGAGATCTTATGGATCTGGTAATTATTGTTTCCGGTAACTGGGTCAAGAAAAACAGATACGTATTCAACGCCGACGGTAGAGGGTGTAGAGTTCTGTATTTAAATGATGAAACAACACACGACGAACTTGTGAAGTCTGTACTCGATGATTACGGATTGAACGAGTCGAGCCATCAGATTCAGCTGAGCTACATGTTCTCGAATAAAACTTTGAAAACAATGGCGCACGATACTCCACCAGTTTACGTCTCCAATACTCGACAGATGATAGGTTTTCTAAGCCTAAGGAAATTCGAACAGATACGTCTCTGTGTAGAGATTACGGAGAAAAAGGAGAGCCAAATTAGTCGGAATGACGAAGTGAGAGAGCAGAAGAAAAGGTTATTCAGTTATGGTGGTTTCAGTAATGATAATTGTCCTGGTGGTGAAAAAAAATACGAAGATAAACGCGACGATGAAGACATGGATTGCGCAAGTAAAATGGAAGGTGAAGAATACGAAGTAGGCGGAGAATCCGAAGTAGGCGGAGAATCCCAAGTAGGCGAACAAGACGAAGAAGATGATGAATTTGAAAGCCGATTTGATATGTTCGACGACTCGGATGGTGCTTCATCTGAAGATGATAACTTCAGTTCATACGGTGAGTCTCCAACATAAGACGAAGATTCACCGACCCTACCGCCTAAGAAGAAAGCTCACAACATGTCGGTGAGCGGATCGAAAAGGAATCTAGAGGTTCTAAGGTCGGAGATGTCTTCGCTAAACCTCGCGGTAGGGCAACGATACGAGAGTAAAGCCGATTTGGAGAAACGACTGAAACTTCTTACGGTGAGAGATCAATTTGATTTTGATGTAGACGTATCCAATTCGGACACACTCATTGTTAAGTGTTGGGTTGATGGATGTCTCTGGAGAGTTCGTGCTTCTACACAAGGGAAATTACCGGCATTTTATGTTCGTATTTACGATTCGGAGCATACATGTTCTGTAACTGAGCGTTCTAATCGATCTCGACAAGCAACACCAGATATTTTAGGCCAGTTGTACAGGGAGTATCTCGGCGACGTTGGCCCGTCTGTTCGACCTAAGAGTGTTGGAATAACTATCAATAAGCATTTTGGTGTCAAGGTAATTACTAGTACGTTGCAGCTGACTTATTTGTATAGTACAGCTGATTTTTAGTACGTTTTGGCTGACTTATTTGTATATTACAGCTGATTTATTAGTACGTTGCGACTGACTTCTATTTCAGCTGATTTTTAGTACGTTTTGGCTGACTTATTTGTATATTACAGCTGATTTATTTGTACGTTGCGATTGACTTCTATTTCAGCTGATTTATTGGTAAGTTGCGGCTGACTTATTTGTTTATTACACCTGATTTACTTACTTGTACTTTACGTTTTCCGTGTGGACAGATGGATTATTGGAAATCACATAGGATGCTAAAATTTGCAAGGGAAATCGATATGGGAACTCCTGAGAGTGGGTTTGAAGACTTGCCTCCTTACCTATATATGATAAGAAGGGCAAATCCGGGTACGGTTACGCGTCTTCAAATTGATGAATTTGGAAGATTCATGTATGTGTTCCTTGCGTTTGGTGCGAGCATAAATGGGTTTCCTTTCATGCGCAAAGTTGTCATTGTCGACGGTACGTTTCTTAACGGTAAATACAAAGGGACACTTCTCACAGCACTAGCTCAGGATGGTAACTTTCAGATTTTTCCAAAAGCCTTCGGTGTGGTTGACACTGAAAATGATTGATTCATGGCACTGGTTTTTTACGCAAAAAATTTTGATTCCTGACGATGAGGCTCTTGCGATTATCTCGGACAGGCATAATTTGATAGGAAAAGCAATTGGAAATGTGTTTCCGTTGGCTTCTCGTGGAATTTGCACTTACCATTTATATAAGAACATTTTGCAACAGTACAAGGGAAAAGATGTCTTTCCTCTGGTGAAGAAAGCGGCAAAATGTTTTAGGGTTTCTGACTTTAATACAAGGTTCGAAGAGATTGAAGCGATTAATCCTGAACTTCATGACTACCTCCAAAGAGCTGATGTCCGACTGTGGGTGCGTGTTCATTTCCCGGGCCAAAGGTACAATTTAATGACTACGAACATAGCGGAATCAATGAATAGAGCACTGTCAAATGCTAGAACTCTTCACATTGTTCGACTATTAGAATCGATATGGGTTATGATGATCAGATGGTTTGAAGAACGGAGAGAGGATGCGAAATCGCAGCCAACCACGCTTTCGCGTGGTGTCGAGAAACTACTACATGTAAGTCAGCCATTGCAGTTCATAAGTCAGTCGTTATTGTTCCATAATCCAGCCTTTATGATAAGTCAGCCATTGCAGTTCATAAGTCAGTCGTTATTGGTCCATAACCCAGCCGTAATGTTTTAATAATTTTTTATGTATTATAAATAGGGTCGTGTCATTGCCGCCAGACTTACGACGGTACAAAGGATTGATCCTTATCACACGAAAGTTACATATGGATCGTCTTTGCATATTGTGAATTTGGAAACAAGAAAATGCACATGTCGGCGTTTTGAACACGAGAAATTACCATGCGTGCATGCATTGCAGCTGCCGAGGACAGGAAAATTTGTCGTATATCCTTGTGCAGTCCTTACTACTACAGCAGTTATTTGGTAAACGCATACGCTGAGTCGATCATGCCCGTAGATTCAGCGCTCCAAGTTCCAAATAACGTTGCTAACCAACCGTGCTTGCCCCCGCTTGTTCGTCAACAACCAGGAAGGCCTAAGAAAAGTAGGATGAAATCTGCTTTAGAAGTTGCCCTTGAGAACAAACGTCATAGGAAACGACACGCATGTTCTCGTTGTAAACAACCTGGGCATAATGCAAAAACTTGTCCGATTTAAAAGTGTTGTTTGGATATGTATGGATTTGCGTTTTTGTTAATGCGATAAATAACCCGTAAAGATTGAATTATTGTCAATAAATGACTGACTTATGATTACAATACAGCTGATTGTTAATAAACGACAATGAGATTGGGTTAGATGAGGAAGACATTTTCTTTCGAAATTTAAGAAGACGAAGATGGTAACTCGTCCAAATGCGTAATATTTTTTAAAAAATTAGAGTTCCCAAAAGAAATTAGAGTTCCCAAAAGATTAATCATTACTCCTAGTATATGGAGCCATATATATGTCAGTATAACATCTCGAGAATACGAAACATCGCATGTTAAAATTGAATAAGTAATGTTTTTTTTTTCCGCCGAAATACGAATCTACTCGAGATAAATTACACGTTTCGGCTGACTTATATGCACTTAACGTCGCGAGATAAAATTGAATAAATAAATTTTTTTTTTCCCGCCGAAATACGAATCGTCGCGAGATAAATTACACGTTGCGTGGATGACTTATATGCACCTAATGGCCGACTTAAGGCACGTTCAATATGACTTATATATTGAAAGAGAACCTATACCTCAAAATTATTTATCTCGAGTTTAGGGTATGACACTTTTAATACTTTATACGGTTGAAGAAAAAAAAGCTTTAGTTTCATCCAAAAGAAAAAAAAACAAGCAATATAGTTTCATCAAAAAAAAAAAAAACACACAAAGTTCCATAACTTGAGCATCATGCCTCGATCTTGGAGTAGAACTTGAGCATAGGAGGAGATGCTTTGTCTTCCCAAACCAACTCCAGCACAAAAGATTCGTACGCCTTAACACCAATATCCTTGAAGAATTCTCTAATCCCTGAACCAAAGCGCAACCTCATCCGTATGTCTGGCACGCATAAATACACTGGCCACTCTACTCCATGCTGGTCCAAAATAGTAATCTCCTTCCCTCCTGCTTTTTCCATCTGGTGAGCCCTAGTGAAGCTCAGTGGAATATGCTGCATAAGAAAGAGACAAAATCTTTGAACCAAAGCATCAATAACGACAAAAATTGAATAACAAAATTCCTTCAAGAGAGTTTACTTAAACTTACAAGTCTAGAATCTTTGAGACTAGCTGGTGTGACAGTTATTGTCACAAATCGGTTTTCACTTTGACTACTCTCATCGGTTTCTCTCTTCTTCTCTTTGTCCTCCTCCTCCTCCTCCTTCTCCCCCTCCACATCATCATCATCATCGACGTTGTTGCTAGACTGTACATATTGAATCTCACAGCAATTAGGTCCAAGACCAGTGACGTGGAACAAAAATTCTCCTTCGTGTCTGAAAATGACGAAGTCTCCGACTCGGAAATCATGAGCAAATGCGAACTCTTTCCATCCAAAGGTGAGTCTCCGACCTTCCATCTTCACCTTCCATGTTTTCTCAGACGCGTCCAACTTAAGCTCCATCATATTTCTTTCGTTTCTTCCTTCTATGTATTTCGAGAAGAACTTTTCCGGAATGCTCTGCAACCAAGACATTGAGATATATATATATATATATATATATAGAGAGAGAGAGAGAGAGAGAGAGATGGAGGGAAGAAGGGAGATTACATACGAGGTGGGAGTAGAAGCCGGGAAGAAGAGGTTGAAAAAATGTGAGTTTGTAGGAGATTTACATACTTGAAAAGGAGTTTCAAAGATAAGAAAACCCAAAGTTTATGAGTGCTGTTCGTAATCCTCCTCTTACTTACATGGTTCATACAGAAAGATTACACTAATAAATGTTAGTTGACTAAACATTGTAAGTTGTGTTCAAAAACATTGAAAACTAACGACAAGGCATTTAAGTTTTTAGTGGAATATTTAAAAAAGATTAGAGTTCTCAAAAGATTAATCATTACTCCTAGTATAGGGAGCCATATAACTGCCAGTATAGCGTCTCGAGAATACTAAACGCATGCGTAATACGATTACGTACTAACTACACGGCAAACTTATTTTAAATACACGGCTAAACTTATAGAAACTAAACGTCTGACTTATATTTTAAAAACGGCTGACTTATCTCATGCGTGTCAAAGGTTAGGCTGAGTAATGTTAAAGGTTAGGCTGAGTTTAAAACGAAGTTTAGGCTGAGTTATGTTAAAGGTTAGGCTGAGTTATGTTAAAGGTTAGCCTTAGTCATAAACGAAGTTTAGGCTGACTTATTACATAAACATAAGTGGCTGAATTATATTTAAAATACGGCTGACTTATATATACAATACGGCTGACTTATATTTACTACACGGCTGAATTATATTTAACATGAAGTCATAAACAAAGAAACAAAGGAGGAAACAATAGTTTATATTACAACATCCAAAGCCTATTGTCCGGCCAATATATAATCGGTTTAAAATCACGGTAAAAAAGACCTAACTCTTTGATCCAAAAGCATCGGTCACACAAATTGTTATCCTTACTGTCTTCAATGAACCAAAGATCCCAATCTCGGTCCATAAATGGAGTACATGTGCAATTGTAGAACAAGGTTTTTCCGTTGACATGAACTCATACTTCTTCGTTAGAAACGCATCAGTGTGAGACGTTCCCCAACTCCAGTCTAAAGATCTAACAATCTTGCCTATCCTCTGAATAGATTCCCTTGTGAAAAGAGATAAATACTCCTCAGTATTCCAAAATACCTTGCGCGTCATTGCATATGTGTACAAAGCACGCTCGAATCCTGCATCTGCTGCTCTCTTAATCAAAGCAATTCCTTCATCTTGGAGGTCGAACGTGAAGAACTTCTGTACACCCTCTAAGAACAGTGTACTCGGGTTTCCATTAGCGTAGCAAACTTGCATCACCAAGCTAGATAGATGTGTGTACGAAGGGAAGGTAAACACATCTATAGATGCGTACACTCCGAGCCGGTCTGTTAGTTCCTTCATATACTTGCATGTTGCTCTCAATCTATATAGATCTGCAACAGAGTTAGCGGCCACACGTTCGGCCACGAAGGCTTGGATTTCTTCAGGTAGGGCTGTAAGAGGGAATACTTCCATTACAAAGTGGATTTCTCTGGAGATATAAAGTTAATGAAAATCTAAATAGATGGTAAAGGCTGACTTATGTGTTACTCAGCCTTTAATCCAAACAACTGGTCGGTAACTGAGTAGAAAAACAAGTAGGGTTTATGACTGGTTAATGAGTGTTTACATGGTATTTATATATTAAAAAAAAGAAAAATAACGACTCTTCGGTTACTGAGTAGTTACGAAAAGCAACTGTTCGGTAACTGAGTAGAAAAACAATTGTTCGTATATTTTGAGTAAAGGCTGACTTAGTGTTTCGACTGAGTTATGACAGCTTAGCAAAAGAAGCGGCTGACTTATTGGTTTAAATTTTCAAAATACAAACTAAAGGGTCTCATACGGCTGAGTCATAAACGAATTTTAGGCTGAGTTATGTCAAATGTTAGGCTGACTTATAAATGAAGTTTATGCTGAGTTATGATAAAATAAACAAATTCTATATTAGAGTTCGAAAAATACATAAACATCATAGTTCTAAAAATACATAAAAATTTAAGTAATAAGCATTACATAAACATAAGCATTAGCATTAGATAAACATTTAGTCAGCCATATATTTTGCACTAAGCTTCATCCAATCAATTACTGGAACTTCGACTTTGGCCATCTTTTCTTCGGCTTCAACGAGTTTATGAGCAAGTTCATCCAACTCAGCAAATAATTCAACCTTGTCAACCTTTTCCTTCCCCATAATTTCTTCAAGCAAATCCATTTTCGCATTAATAGATTTCACTTCCATCATAACATCTTGCAATTCAGATTTAGCTTTCATCTGTTCCTTGACCAAGAGGAGCAACGACTTGTAATGCTCCTCGGTTTCCCTTCTGGCCTTTTTAACATCGTTTGCTCCATGGTCATCCTCCATTGGACGCTTCATCATCTTCTTCGATTCTGCCATTGATGTTGCATGTATATCGAAAATAGGATGTTAATATATAATGTAAACATATAAACAAATCAAGTTGCAAAAACGTGAATTACATATACTAGGAGAACAAGGAAAAACTAACTTGTATTTGAGATTGCAAAAGGAGAAAACAAGTTCAAAGTTAATAAAAACGAATGTTCGGTTACTGAGTGTTTATAGAGAAAAAACGAAAACTGTTGGGTTACTGAAACTGTTCGGTTACTGAATAGTTATGACTGAGTTATTAGTGACGTAAACGTGTTAAGGCTGACTTATTTATTAGAGTTCCTAAAAGTTTAATCATAAGAGCATGTACAACGGAGTCTCTAGCATCAGTTTCTCATCAAATAAAAAAGTATAAAATAATAAAAAGCTGGAGAGAGAAGGGAATTGAGATTCTTAAGTTTCTCATTTGAGAAACAGTATTAGCCATACCCTCCACGAACATATGTTCATTTTCTATTGGATCCACGTTTTTCTATTAATTTAAAATTTAAACAAATAATGAAAATGAATACAGTATAATACTATTTTTTAGAGATTCATCAAGTCTCTATCCGTTGTACATGCTCTAACTCCTAGTTCCCAAAAGATTAATCATTACACCTATAATATAGGAAGCGCCATATAGCTCGTCAGATTAGCGTCTCGAGAGTATTAATTTTGGTTATGATTACGTATTCAGACGCCACAATAAATCATATATTTTATATTATTTAAATTTAAAAATGTGTAACTTAAGGTTAACTTCACGGCTGACGTATCTAATGTTAGCTGAGTTATAGGCTGAGTTTCAGCTGAGTTATATCAAATGTTAGTCTGAGTTATAGGCTGAGTTTCGGCTGAGTTATATCAAAAGTGACTCTTCGGTAACTGAGTAGATAAACAATTGTTCGTATATTTTGAGTAAATGCTGACTTGACTGATCAACCAAAAAAGTAAATTTTCATACGTTTTTGACCATCGCATAATAAATGAAGCCATAGTAATTTCGGACTTGTAAATCAATTAATCAGTCTTTTGTCTACAAGAGAAGCGGCTGAGTTATATCAAAAGCGACTCTTCGGTAACTGAGTAGATAAACAATTGTTCGTATATTTTTAGTAAATGCTGACTTGACTGATCAACCAAAAAAGTAAATTTTCATACGTTTTTGACCATCGCATAATAAATGAAGCCATAGTAATTTCGGACTTGTAAATCAATTAATTTAGCCTTCTGTCAATTAATTCAGCCTTCTGTCTACAAGAGAAGCGGCTGACTTAATATTGACGAATTCGTGTTTCGGCTGAGTTATGACTGCTTTGTGGAAAAGAAGCGGCTGACTTATTGTTTTAAATATATATACATCCAAAACTCAAAAGATGCGGGTGATTTATTCATGCAAACACACAAAAGATACAGCTGGTTTAAAGAGATGAAACACAAATAACTAAAGCTATCATAACTAAATTACATTCGAAAACCAAAATTATCAGGGCCAAACTCTTCAAACATATCGACCAGATTCGTCCAAACTATAGTGTTTATCCAATCTGGCTTCTCGCCACCATGCGCCCATATCCTCCTTAACGTGCGCATTTGAGTTCGAAATAACGTGCTAGCCACCAGATTAAAATGTGTCCAAATCGTCAAAGTGTGTCTCGGTTCCCATCTGTATTTCCGCTACCCAAAAAAAAAAGAGAAATATTATTGTTGTTGATAAAATGATCGGGAAAGAAAGATATTAGTGTTGGCTTACAGCGAGTTTAAGAAACCATCGTTCCTTAAAATAATCTGGAATGAACCTGTAAGTCGGCCACTCATGAACCCATCCTTCTCGAAGAATCTCCGGGATCACCTTCGAGAGCTCGTGTAAAAATTTGAACCACGTGATGGTTGTTTTATCAATAATACCAAAACCAGGGTTTAGAACGGGGAGGTGATCCCGATCAGCAGAGTATAATATGGCATCGACACTGCTGAATAACTTGGAACTACAATGTGGGACAACCGACATGTCGAAAATGAATATGAAACAGATAGATTACAGAGAAGAGAGAAAACAATGTAGGATAGAATGTGATGGGGGGAGGCAAGCTTTACGAGAAGGTATATATATACATATACAAATATATAGAAATATGAAACGTCGCGAGATAAAATTGAATAAATTTTGGTTATTTTTTTTTTCCCCGCCGAAAATACGAAACGGCGTGAGATTTTTTTAGTACGTTTCGGCTGACTTATATGCACCTAATGGCTGACTTATGGCATGGTTTGGGAATGTCATAAATTTGGGTTTAGAGTTTACGTATCGAGTTCTTTGGAGTGACCACTCACAAATTCAAAAAGAACATAAATCTTAACAATTAGTTTCCATTCAGATAGTCTAGGTTTAGGTTATAAAAGCTTCAACGTAACTTTATAAAGTATTGAGTTATGTACACACGATATTAGGGTTAGGCTGAGTTATATCAAATGTTAGGCTGAGTTATAGGCTGAGTTTCGGCTGAGTTATATCAAATGTTAGGCTGAGTTATATCAAATGTTAGGCTGAGTTATAGGCTGAGTTTCGGCTGAGTTATATCAAATGTTAGGCTGAGTTATTACGATGACTACTAAAACATAAGCATTTGATAAAGTTAGATAAACATAAACATAAACATAAGACTACTAAAGCATAAGCATTAGATAAACATATATCCCTATTTTTCATGAATCTTGATCTAATCAAGTTCTTCAACGCTGGCGTTATACATCTTTTCTTTGGCATCAATGAGTTCTGCTGCAAGTTTGTCCAACTCAGCAAGGAAGTCAACCTTTTCCTTCCCGATAAATTCTTCAAGCAAATCCATTTTTGCAGAAATAAACATAACTTCCACAAAAGCATCATGCAATTCAACTTTTATATTAATCTGTTCCTTGAGCGAGAGGATCAACGTCTTGTAATAGTCCTCATTTTCCCTTTTGGCCTTTTTAATAGCCTTTCGTCGATGGTCATCCTCCATTGGACGCTTCATCATCTTCTTCGATTCTGCCATTGATGCTGCATGTATATCAAAAATAGGATGTTAATATATCTTCTAAACATATAAACAAATCAAGTTGCAATAACGTGAATTACATATACTAGAAGAACAGGGAAAAACTAACTTGTATTTGAGATTGCAAAAGGAGAAAACAAGTTCAAAGTTAATAAACGAATGTTTGGTTACTGAGTGTTCACTTGGTATTTATAGAAAATACCGAAAACTGTTGGGTTACTGCGTAGTTGCCAAAAATATTATAAAAAAATAGAGAAAATTACTCAAATAGCATAGAAAAGGTTAATATGCTTAGCGTATCAAGAGTACCAAACGCGTGCGTAATGATTACGTACATATATTCACACGCCATATTTATATTTATTATTTATATGATTATATGATTATTTAGGGTTTAGGGTTTAGTGAGAACAATGTGTATGTTTTGCTATACATCTAGGAATTAAGGTTTAGGGTTTAGTGTTTAAGGTTTTGTAAGAACAATGTGTATCTTTTGCTATACATCTACGAATTATGGTTTAGGGTTTCGTTTATGGTTTAGGGTTTTGTGAGAACAATGTGTATATTTTGCTATACATCTAGGAATTAAGGTTTAGGGTTTAGGGTTTAAGGTTTTGTAAGAACAATGTGTATCTTTTGCTATACATCTACGAATTATGGTTTCGGGTTTCGTTTAGGGTTTTGTGAGAATCAGTCAGTCATAACTCAGCCGAATCCCGAATTCGTCACTTTTAAGTCAGCCGCTTCTTTGCACAATCAGTCAGTCGCTATTAAGGAGAGTAAAAGCTGACTGACACATAAGTCAGCCTTTACTCTGTAACCGAAGAGTTGCTATTACATTTTTTTTTATATCAATAAAATACAATCTCTTTAGTGTTTCACAAAACCCTAAACCCCAAACATTAAGTGTTCACTTGGTATTTACAGAAAATACCGAAAACTGTTGGGTTACTGCGTAGTTGCCAAAAATATTATAAAAAAATAGAGAAAATTACTCAAATAGCATAGAAAAGGTTAATATGCTTAGCGTATCGAGAGTACCAAACGCGTGCGTAATGATTACGTACATATAATCACACGCCATATTTATATAATAGAGAATAGATGATTTATTATTTATATGATTATATGATTATTTAGGGTTTAGGGTTTTGTGAGAACAATGTGTATGTTTTGCTATACCTCTACGAATTAAGGTTTAGGGTTTAGGGTTTAAGGTTTTGTAAGAACAATGTGTATGTTTTGCTATACCTATAGGAATTATGGTTTAGGGTTTCGTTTAGAGTTTTGTAAGAACAATGTGTATGTTTTGCTATACCTATAGGAATTATGGTTCAGGGTTTAGGGTTTCGTTTAGGGTTTAGGGTTTAGAATGTGTATGTTTTGCTATACCTCTAGGAATTAAGGTTTAGGGTTTCGTTTAGAGTTTAGGGTTTAGGGTTTTGTGAGAACAATGTGTATGTTTTGCTATACCTCTACGAATTAAGGTTTAGGGTTTAGGGTTTAAGGTTTTGTAAGAACAATGTGTATGTTTTGCTATACCTATAGGAATTATGGTTTAGGGTTTAGGGTTTAGAGTTTAGGGTTTAGGGTTTTGTGAGAACAATGTGTATGTTTTGCTATACCTCTAGGAATTAAGGTTTAGGGTTTCGTTTAGAGTTTAGGGTTTAGGGTTTTGCGAGAACAATGTGTATGTTTTGCTATACCTCTACGAATTAAGGTTTAGGGTTTAGGGTTTAAGGTTTTGTGAGAACAATGTGTATGTTTTGCTATACATCGAGGAATTATGGTTTAGGGTTTAGGGTTTAAGGTTTTGTAAGAACAATGTGTATCTTTTGCTATACCTCTAGTAATTATGGTTTAGGGTTTAGGGTTTAAGAACAAAGTGTATGTGTATAATTTCGTAGACGAGATAGGGAAGTCTTCAGTTTGGAGATATAGTAGCAGACTTATCATACAAAACATAAGATATAGTAGCAGACTTCTCATACAAAACTAAAAAAGTTCAATCTTTTACAGAAAGCTTGAGATAGAAGTCGAATTGGCGTGCCGATTTGCTACGGCGAGGTATCGGCTCTGTGTTTCTTCGGATTTGGTGGTTGACTTGGACTCCGGCGAGATGATTCGCCTTCATCTCCAACTTTCGGTGTCTCCTCTTCGAACCGATCTCTATTCCTTTGAGCGAGAAAGTTCTGGTAGTACCTGCACAACGAGAAACAAACAAAATACAAGGAACATCACAGTTTGACAGTATTAATTTCACCAGGTTGAAAACAACGAAAATTTGACTTGCAAAGAATTCGACATTTCATAGATGCTGAATACACATAATGACATAATTCGACATTCAATACAATACACATGTTGACTAAGAGTTTACCTGAAAACTCTTTCGAGAATTGCCTCATACGACAAAAAGTTTTCTCCATTTCGTGACATCTTTCGGGCATAGTTGTCGATGGCCCTGTCGATTGGTCATCTCGCAATAGAGAAACAGATTTCAGATTAGTGCTGCAAAATTTGAGATTGGTATTTGAATTGACATGTATGCAGTTAGAAGTATGTAAGTTTGTAATGGCGAGAAACAGGGTTGGTTCATGGAACTTACAAGAGATTTCCTCCCATTATCGTGTACTCAGCGATCTCCTTAGGGGCTTCAGTGGTTGTTGTTGGTTCGTACATAAAGGGAAAGAGAAAAGGGGTCAGACACTGAGAAGTAAGTCAGAACCATGAAGATCTTGAACAGGGGAAGTCGAGGTGACTTACATGGATCTACGTCGAAGTTAATGATATATCCAACCCTCTCGAGTCTAGGGAATCGAGTTTCAGAGGTAGCAGAGGAAGAATCCGGTTGCAGATTTGGGGATCGTGACGGAGAGGCCATTATAGGTGATTGATTGATATTTTAAGTTTTTACTTCTCAAGAGAAGAGAAAGTGAGGAGCCCCATTGGTTGCTAACCTAGGGTTTTCTGAATACGTAATTATATTGAAATTAATTAATACTCTCGAGACGCTTCCTGTATTAGGTGTAATGATTAATCTATATTATATAAGTCAGTCGAAACGTGAATTCGTCACTCTTAAGTCATAACTGAGCCGAAACATGAATTCATCACTCTTAAGTCAGCCGCTTATTTTGCATAAAGCATTCATAACTCAGCCGAAACATGAATTCGTCACTCTTAAGTCAACCGCTTATTTTGCACAAAGCATTATATAACTCAGCCGAAACATGAATTCGTCACTCTTAAGTCAGCCGCTTCAGTCAGTCGCTATTAAGGAGAGTAAACGCTGACTAACACATAATTCAGCCAGCCTTTACTCAGTAACAGAAGAGTTGCTATTAATTTTTTTTAAATCAATAAAATACAATACAATCTCTTTAGTGTTTTAGTGTTTCACAAAACCCTATGTGAACTGCCCTAACACATTATAAGTTCCTTCATCTAAGATCTCTGATGCCATCTTCACCCGTAAACCCTGAATATTCGCATCATTTATCCCATGGAAAGTAGTGCCAAGCGCTAGACACTCGACAAACTTCAATGCATACACCCCACAGTCGCCAATTTGGACATTTTGTGGGATGTATTTGCCGCTCCTCCTTCGGAACGAAAACTGCTTCAATCTACGTTTTCGGAGATTGGCAGGAACTAATTCGTTAATCATAAATGGGATCATGTGCGAAAACGACCTAAAGGAATCACGGATTTTCTTTTCACTTTCGGGTGTCACCTGTCCAATGATGGGATCGTAAACGTCGATCTTCTCATTAACAAGGTCCACGTGATATGCCACCCAATGATCTCCTCCAGTTTGTAGAACTCCGTACAAGTGATCCACATCTTCTAACCACTTCTTGTTTGTTTGCAAGTCATTAGGAGTTTTGCCGTTTACTAAATCCTCATACCCAGCTGTGAACTTAAACGTCTTTGGTTTGATCTTGAACTGTATGTAATCCATAGACCATACTGCAGTAAACCAAATGTCCATAAATCCAATTCGCTTGGAGTAGAATGGGGAGGGATCTAGCATGGATTTTTTGGTGAGGATTCTCATATACGCGGAAATATGCTGTACAAAGAATAATTATACTTAACTCAGTCCCATATAATATATAACTCAGACATAAAGCATACTTAAGCCTACATAACTCAGACATTACGTATATTTAACTCAGCCCCATATAATCTATAACTCAGACATAAAGCATACTTAAGCCTACATAACTCAGACATATAATAAATAACTCAGACATTACGTATATTTAACTCAGCCCCATATAATCTATAACTCAGATATAAAGCATACTTAAGCCTACATAACACAGACATATAATTAATAACTCAGCCCCAACAGTATACTTACATCATCAGACAACCATCCATAATCTATCCTTGGCCAATACTTTCTCTCAAACATGAGAACTCTGTAGAACTCGATCTCCTCTGTACCCTTTGTAAATGGAACATCCCTAAAACAATTAAACACAAGTTAGTTTAGGCAAATATTGCTAATAGCCGTATTAACATATGCTCTAAAGGGTCATACTCGAATGGCTTTAGGTGATCCTCAAGCACGAGTTTTTCCTTATATTGGAGACAATGGAATGACGTGCATGAGGAAAAATTATGAACCTTCACCGGCAATCTATGATCCTGTCGCACCTGGCTAGAAAATGATCCTCAAGCACGAGTTTTTCCTTATATTGGAGACAATGGAATGACGTGCATGAGGAAAAATTATGAACCTTCACCGGCAATCTATGATCCTGTCACACGTGCTAATCCGGTTAAAGTGGCTAAACTTTTGGATCACCTAAAGCCATTCGAGTATGACCCTTTAGAGCATATGTTAATACGGCTATTAGCAATATTTGCCTAAACTAACTTGTGTTTAATTGTTTTAGGGATGTTCCATTTACAAAGGGTACAGAGGAGATCGAGTTCTACAGAGTTCTCATGTCTGAGAGAAAGTATTGGCCAAGGATAGATTATGGATGGCTGTCTGATGATGTAAGTATACTGTTGGGGCTGAGTTATTAATTATATGTCTGTGTTATGTAGGCTTAAGTATGCTTTATGTCTGAGTTATAGATTATATGGGGCTGAGTTAAATATACGTAATGTCTGAGTTATTTATTATATGTCTGAGTTATGTAGGCTTAAGTATGCTTTATGTCTGAGTTATATATTATATGGGACTGAGTTAAGTATAATTATTCTTTGTACAGCATATTTCCGCGTATATGAGAATCCTCACCAAAAAATCCATGCTAGATCCCTCCCCATTCTACTCCAAGCGAATTGGATTTATGGACATTTGGTTTACTGCAGTATGGTCTATGGATTACATACAGTTCAAGATCAAACCAAAGACGTTTAAGTTCACAGCTGGGTATGAGGATTTAGTAAACGGCAAAACTCCTAATGACTTGCAAACAAACAAGAAGTGGTTAGAAGATGTGGATCACTTGTACGGAGTTCTACAAACTGGAGGAGATCATTGGGTGGCATATCACGTGGACCTTGTTAATGAGAAGATCGACGTTTACGATCCCATCATTGGACAGGTGACACCCGAAAGTGAAAAGAAAATCCGTGATTCCTTTAGGTCGTTTTCGCACATGATCCCATTTATGATTAACGAATTAGTTCCTGCCAATCTCCGAAAACGTAGATTGAAGCAGTTTTCGTTCCGAAGGAGGAGCGGCAAATACATCCCACAAAATGTCCAAATTGGCGACTGTGGGGTGTATGCATTGAAGTTTGTCGAGTGTCTAGCGCTTGGCACTACTTTCCATGGGATAAATGATGCGAATATTCAGGGTTTACGGGTGAAGATGGCATCAGAGATCTTAGATGAAGGAACTTATAATGTGTTAGGGCAGTTCACATAGGGTTTTGTGAAACACTAAAACACTAAAGAGATTGTATTGTATTTTATTGATTTAAAAAAAATTAATAGCAACTCTTCTGTTACTGAGTAAAGGCTGGCTGAATTATGTGTTAGTCAGCGTTTACTCTCCTTAATAGCGACTGACTGAAGCGGCTGACTTAAGAGTGACGAATTCATGTTTCGGCTGAGTTATATAATGCTTTGTGCAAAATAAGCGGCTGACTTAAGAGTGACGAATTCATGTTTCGGCTGAGTTATGAATGCTTTGTGCAAAATAAGCGGCTGACTTAAGAGTGATGAATTCATGTTTCGGCTCAGTTATGACTTAAGAGTGACGAATTCACGTTTCGACTGACTTATATAATATAGATTAATCATTACACCTAATACAGGAAGCGTCTCGAGAGTATTAATTAATTTCAATATAATTACGTATTCAGAAAACCCTAGGTTAGCAACCAATGGGGCTCCTCACTTTCTCTTCTCTTGAGAAGTAAAAACTTAAAATATCAATCAATCACCTATAATGGCCTCTCCGTCACGATCCCCAAATCTGCAACCGGATTCTTCCTCTGCTACCTCTGAAACTCGATTCCCTAGACTCGAGAGGGTTGGATATATCATTAACTTCGACGTAGATCCATGTAAGTCTCCTCGACTTCCCCTGTTCAAGATCTTCATGGTTCTGACTTACTTCTCAGTGTCTGACCCCTTTTCTCTTTCCCTTTATGTACGAACCAACAACAACCACTGAAGCCCCTAAGGAGATCGCTGAGTACACGATAATGGGAGGAAATCTCTTGTAAGTTCCATGAACCAACCCTGTTTCTCGCCATTACAAACTTACATACTTCTAACTGCATACATGTCAATTCAAATACCAATCTCAAATTTTGCAGCACTAATCTGAAATCTGTTTCTCTATTGCGAGATGACCAATCGACAGGGCCATCGACAACTATGCCCGAAAGATGTCACGAAATGGAGAAAACTTTTTGTCGTATGAGGCAATTCTCGAAAGAGTTTTCAGGTAAACTCTTAGTCAACATGTGTATTGTATTGAATGTCGAATTATGTCATTATGTGTATTCAGCATCTATGAAATGTCGAATTCTTTGCAAGTCAAATTTTCGTTGTTTTCAACCTGGTGAAATTAATACTGTCAAACTGTGATGTTCCTTGTATTTTGTTTGTTTCTCGTTGTGCAGGTACTACCAGAACTTTCTCGCTCAAAGGAATAGAGATCGGTTCGAAGAGGAGACACCGAAAGTTGGAGATGAAGGCGAATCATCTCGCCGGAGTCCAAGTCAACCACCAAATCCGAAGAAACACAGAGCCGATACCTCGCCGTAGCAAATCGGCACGCCAATTCGACTTCTATCTCAAGCTTTCTGTAAAAGATTGAACTTTTTTAGTTTTGTATGAGAAGTCTGCTACTATATCTTATGTTTTGTATGATAAGTCTGCTACTATATCTCCAAACTGAAGACTTCCCTATCTCGTCTACGAAATTATACACATACACTTTGTTCTTAAACCCTAAACCCTAAACCATAATTACTAGAGGTATAGCAAAAGATACACATTGTTCTTACAAAACCTTAAACCCTAAACCCTAAACCATAATTCCTAGATGTATAGCAAAACATACACATTGTTCTCACAAAACCTTAAACCCTAAACCCTAAACCTTAATTCGTAGAGGTATAGCAAAACATACACATTGTTCTCGCAAAACCCTAAACCCTAAACTCTAAACGAAACCCTAAACCTTAATTCCTAGAGGTATAGCAAAACATACACATTGTTCTCACAAAACCCTAAACCCTAAACTCTAAACCCTAAACCCTAAACCATAATTCCTATAGGTATACCAAAACATACACATTGTTCTTACAAAACCTTAAACCCTAAACCCTAAACCTTAATTCGTAGAGGTATAGCAAAACATACACATTGTTCTCACAAAACCCTAAACCCTAAACTCTAAACGAAACCCTAAACCTTAATTCCTAGAGGTATAGCAAAACATACACATTCTAAACCCTAAACCCTAAATGAAACCCTAAACCCTGAACCATAATTCCTATAGGTATAGCAAAACATACACATTGTTCTTACAAAACTCTAAACGAAACCCTAAACCATAATTCGTAGATGTATAGCAAAAGATAGACATTGTTTTTACAAAACCTTAAACCCTAAACCCTAAACCTTAATTCCTAGAGTTATAGCAAAACATACACATTCTAAACCCTAAACCCTAAACGAAACCCTAAACCCTGAACCATAATTCCTATAGGTATAGCAAAACATACACATTGTTCTTACAAAACTCTAAACGAAACCCTAAACCATAATTCCTATAGGTATAGCAAAACATACACATTGTTCTTACAAAACCTTAAACCCTAAACCCTAAACCTTAATTCGTAGAGGTATAGCAAAACATACACATTGTTCTCACAAAACCCTAAACCCTAAACCCTAAATAATCATATAATCATATAAATAATAAATCATCTATTCTCTATTATATAAATATGGCGTGTGATTATATGTCCGTAATCATTACGCACGCGTTTGGTACTCTCGATACGCTAAGCATATTAACCTTTTCTATGTTATTTGAGTAATTTTCTCTATTTTTTTATAATATTTTTGGCAACTACGAAGTAACCCAACAGTTTTCGGTATTTTCTGTAAATACCAAGTGAACACTTAATGTTTGGGGTTTAGGGTTTTGTGAAACACTAAAGAGATTGTATTTTATTGATATAAAAAAAATGTAATAGCAACTCTTCGGTTACTGAGTAAAGGCTGACTTATGTGTCAGTCAGCTTTTACTCTCCTTAATAGCGACTGATTGATTGTGCAAAGAAGCGGCTGACTTAAAAGTGACGAATTCGGGATTCGGCTGAGTTATGACTGACTGATTGTCACAAAACCCTAAACGAAACCCTAAACCATAATATGTAGATGTATAGCAAAAGATACACATTGTTCTTACAAAACCTTAAACCCTAAACTCTAAACCTTAATTCCAAGATGTATAGCAAAACATACACATTGTTCTCACAAAACCCTAAACCCTAAACTCTAAATAATCATATAATCATATAAATAATAAATCATCTATTCTCTATTATATAAATATGGCGTGTGAATATATGTACGTAATCATTACGCACGCGTTTGGTACTCTCGATACGCTAAGCATATTAACCTTTTCTATGCTATTTGGGTAATTTCCTCTATTTTTTTATAATATTTTTGGCAACTACGCAGTAACCCAACAGTTTTCGGTATTTTCTATAAATACCAAGTGAACACTCAGTAACCGAACATTTGTTTATTAACTTTGAACTTGTTTTCTCCTTTTGCAATCTCAAATACAAGTTAGTTTTTCTTTGTTCTCCTAGTATATGTAATTCACGTTATTGCAACTTGATTTGTTTATATGTTTAGAAGATATATTAACATCCTATTTTCGATATACATGCAGCATCAATGGCAGAATCGAAGAAGATGATGAAGCGTCCAATGGAGGATGACCATCGACGAAATGCTATTAAAAAGGCCAAAAGGGAAAATGAGGACTATTACAAGACATTGATCCTCTCGCTCAAGGAACAGATTAATATAAAAGTTGAATTGCATGATGCTTTTGTGGAAGTTATGTTTATTTCTGCGAAAATGGATTTGCTTGAAGAATTTATCGGGAAGGAAAAGGTTGACTTCCTTGCTGAGTTGGACAAACTTGCAGCAGAACTTGTTGACGCCAAAGAAAAGATGTATAACGCCAGCGTTGAAGAACTTGATTGGATCAAGATTCATGAAAAATAGGGATATATGTTTATCTAATGCTTATGCTTTAGTAGTCTTATGTTTATGTTTATGTTTATCTAACTTTATCAAATGCTTATGTTTTAGTAGTCATCGTAATAACTCAGCCTAACATTTGATATAACTCAGCCGAAACTCAGCCTATAACTCAGCCTAACATTTGATATAACTCAGCCTAACATTTGATATAACTCAGCCGAAACTCAGCCTATAACTCAGTCTAACATTTGATATAACTCAGCCTAACATTTGATATAACTCAGCCGAAACTCAGCCTATAACTCAGCCTAACATTTGATATAACTCAGCCTAACCCTAATATCGTGTGTACATAACTCAATACTTTATAAAGTTACGTTGAAGCTTTTATAACCTAAACCTAGACTATCTGAATGGAAACTAATTGTAAAGATTTATGTTCTTTTTGAATTTGTGAGTGGTCACTCCAAAGAACTCGATACGTAAACCCTAAACCCAAATTTATGACATTCCCAAACCATGCCATAAGTCAGTCATTAGGTGCATATAAGTCAGCCGAAACGTACTAAAAAAATCTCACGACGTTTCGTATTTTCGGCGGGGAAAAAAAAATAACCAAAATTTATTCAATTTTATCTCGCGATGTTTCATATTTCTATATATCTGTATATGTATATATATACCTTCTCGTAAAGCTTGCCTCCCCCATCATATTCTATCCTACACTGTTTTCTCTTTTCTCTGTAATCTATCTATATCATATTCATTTTCGACATGTCGGCTGTCCCACACTGTAGTTCCAAGTTATTCAGCAATGTCGATGCCTTATTATACTCTGCTGATCGGGATCACCTCCCCGTTCTAAACCCTGGTTTTGATATTATTGATAAAACAACCATCACGTGGTTCAAATTTTTACACAAGCTCTCGAAGGCGATCCCGGAGATTCTTCGAGAAGGATGGGTTCATGAGTGGCCGACTTACAGGTTCATTCTAGATTATTTTAAGGAACGATGGTTTCTTAAACTCGCTGTAAGCCAACACTAATATCTTTCTTTCCCGATCATTTTATCAACAACAATAATATTTCTCTTTTTTTTTTTGGGTAGCGGAAATACAGATGGGAACCGAGACACACTTTGACGATTTGGACACATTTTAATCTGCTGGTTAGAACGTTATTTCGAACTCAAATGCGCACGTTAAGGAGGATATGGGCGCATGGTGGCGAGAAGCCAGATTGGATAAACACTATAGTTTGGACGAATCTGGTCGATATGTTTGAAGAGTTTGGCCCTGATAATTTTGGTTTTCGAATGTAATTTAGTTATGATAGCTTTAGTTATTTGTGTTTCATCTCTTTAAACCAGCCGTATCTTTTGTGTGTTTGCATGGATAAATCAGCCGCATCTTTTGAGTTTTGGATGTATATATATTTAAACCAATAAGTCAGCCGCTTCTTTTCCACAAAGCAGTCATAACTCAGCCGAAACACGAATTCGTCAATATTAAGTCAGCCGCTTCTCTTGTAGACAGAAGGCTAAATTAATTGATTTACAAGTCCGAAATTAGTATGGCTTTATTTATTATCTGATGGTCAAAAACGTATGAAAATTTACTTTTTTGGTTGATCAGTCAAGTCAGCATTTACTCAAAATATACGAACAATTGTTTATCTACTCAGTTACCGAAGAGTCGCTTTTGATATAACTCAGCCGAAACTCAGCCTATAACTCAGACTAACATTTGATATAACTCAGCTGAAACTCAGCCTATAACTCAGCTAACATTAGATACGTCAGCCGTGAAGTTAACCTTAAGTTACATATTTTTAAATTTAAATAATATAGAATATATGATTTATTGTGGCGTCTGAATACGTAATCATAACCAAAATTAATACTCTCGAGACGCTAATCTGACGAGCTATATGGCGCTTCCTATATTATAGGTGTAATGATTAATCTTTTGGGAACTAGGAGTTAGAGCATGTACAACGGATAGAGACTTGATGAATCTCTAAAAAATAGTATTATACTGTATTCATTTTCATTATTTGTTTAAATTTTAAATTAATAGAAAAACGTGGATCCAATAGAAAATGAACATATGTTCGTGGAGGGTATGGCTAATACTGTTTCTCAAATGAGAAACTTAAGAATCTCAATTCCCTTCTCTCTCCAGCTTTTTATTATTTTATACTTTTTTATTTGATGAGAAACTGATGCTAGAGACTCCGTTGTACATGCTCTTATGATTGAACTTTTAGGAACTCTAATAAATAAGTCAGCCTTAACACGTTTACGTCACTAATAACTCAGTCATAACTATTCAGTAACCGAACAGTTTCAGTAACCCAACAGTTTTCGTTTTTTCTCTATAAACACTCAGTAACCGAACATTCGTTTTTATTAACTTTGAACTTGTTTTCTCCTTTTGCAATCTCAAATACAAGTTATTTTTTCCTTGTTCTCCTAGTATATGTAATTCACGTTTTTGCAACTTGATTTGTTTATATGTTTACATTATATATTAACATCCTATTTTCGATATACATGCAACATCAATGGCAGAATCGAAGAAGATGATGAAGCGTCCAATGGAGGATGACCATGGAGCAAACGATGTTAAAAAGGCCAGAAGGGAAACCGAGGAGCATTACAAGTCGTTGTTCCTCTTGGTCAAGGAACAGATGAAAGCTAAATCTGAATTGCAAGATGCTATGATGGAAGTGAAATCTATTAATGCGAAAATGGATTTGCTTGAAGAAATTATGGGGAAGGAAAAGGTTGACAAGGTTGACTTATTTGCTGAGTTGGATGAACTTGCTCATAAACTCGTTGAAGCCGAAGAAAAGATGGCCAAAGTCGAAGTTCCAGTAATTGATTGGATGAAGCTTGGTGCAAAATATATGGCTGGCTAAATGTTTATCTAATGCTAATGCTTATGTTTATGTAATGCTTATTACTCAAATTTTTATGTATTTTTAGAACTATGATGTTTATGTATTTTTCGAACTCTAATATAGAATTTGTTTATTTTATCATAACTCAGCCTAAACTTCATTTATAAGTCAGCCTAACCTTTGACATAACTCAGCCTAAAATTCGTTTATGACTCAGCCGTATAAGACCCTTTAGTTTGTATTTTGAAAATTTAAACCAATAAGTCAGCCGCTTCTTTTGCTAAGCTGTCATAACTCAGTCGAAACACTAAGTCAGCCTTTACTCAAAATATACGAACAATTGTTTTTTCTACTCAGTTACCGAACAGTTGCTTTTCGTAACTACTCAGTAACCGAAGAGTCGCTATTTTTCTTTTTTCTTAATATATAAATACCGTTTAAACAGTCATTAACCAGTCATAAACCCTACTTGTTTTTCTATTCAGTTACCGACCAGTTGTTTAGATTAAAGGCTGAGTAACACATAAGTCAGCCTTTACCATCTGTTTAGATTTTCATTAACTTTATATCTCTAGAGAAATCCACTTTGTAATGGAAGTATTCCCTCTTACAGCCCTACCTGAAGAAATCCAAGCCTTAGTGGCCGAACGTGTGGCCGCTAACTCTGTTGCAGATCTATATAGATTGAGAGCAACATGCAAGTATATGAAGGAACTAACAGACCGGCCCGGAGTGTACGCATCTATAGATGTGTTTACCTTCCCTTCGTACACACATCTATCTAGCTTGGTGATGCAAGTTTGCTACGCTAATGGAAACCCGAGTACACTGTTCTTCACGTTCGACCTCCAAGATGAAGGAATTGCTTTGATTAAGAGAGCAGCAGATGCAGGATTCGAGCGTGCTTTGTACACATATGCAATGACGCGCAAGGTATTTTGGAATACTGAAGAGTATTTATCTCTTTTCACAAGGGAATCTATTTAGAGGATAGACAAGATTGTTAGATCTTTAGACTGGAGTTGGGGAACGTCTCACACTGATGCGTTTCTAACAAAGAAGTATGAGTTCATGTCAACGGAAAAAACCTTGTTCTATAATTGCACATGTACTCCATTGATGGACCGAGATTGGGATCTTTGGTTCATTGAAGACAGTAAGGATAACAATTTGTGTGACCGATGCTTTTGGATCAAAGAGTTAGGTCTCTTTTACTATGATTTTAAGCCGATTATATATTGGCCGGACAATAGGCTTTGGATGTTGTAATATAAACTATTGTTTCCTCCTTTGTTTCTTTGTTTATGACTTCATGTTAAATATAATTCAGCCGTGTAGTAAATATAAGTCAGTCGTGTTGTATATATAAGTCAGCCGTATTTTAAATATAATTCAGCCACTTATGTTTATGTAATAAGTCAGCCTAAACTTCGTTTATGACTAAGGCTAACCTTTAACATAACTCAGCCTAACCTTTAACATAACTCAGCCTAAACTTCGTTTTTAACTCAGCCTAACCTTTGACACGCATGAGATAACTCAGCCTAAACTTCGTTTTAAATTCAGCTTAACCTTTAACATAACTCAGCCTAACCTTTGACACGCATAAGATAAGTCAGCCGTTTTTAAAATATAAGTCAGACGTTTAGTTTCTATAAGTTTAGCCGTGTATTTAAAATAAGTTTGCCGTGTAGTTAGTACGTAATCGTATTACGCACGCGTTTAGTATTCTCGAGACGCTATACTGACAGTTATATGGCTCCCTATACTAGGAGTAATGATTAATCTTTTGAGAACTCTAATCTTTTTTAAATATTCCACTAAAAACTTAAATGCCTTGTCGTTAGTTTTCAATGTTTTTGAACACAACTTACAATGTTTAGTCAACTAACATTTATTAGTGTAATCTTTCTGTATGAACCATGTAAGTAAGAGGAGGATTACGAACAACACTCATAAACTTTGGGTTTTCTTATCTTTGAAACTCCTTTTCCAACTTCCATAATGGCGGATCAAGTATGTAAATCTCCTACAAACTCACATTTTTTTCAACCTCTTCTTCCCGGCTTCTACTCCCACCTCGTATGTAATCTCCCTTCTTCCCTTCTTCCCTCCATCTCTCTCTCTCTCTCTCTCTCTATATATATATATATATATATATCTCAATGTCTTGGTTGCAGAGCATTCCGGAAAAATTCTTCTCGAAATACATAGAAGGAAGAAACGAAAGAAATATGATGGAGCTTAAGTCGGACGCGTCTGAGAAAACATGGAAGGTGAAGATGGAATGTCGGAGACTCACCTTTGGATGGAAAGAGTTCGCATTTGCTCATGATTTCCGAGTCGGAGACTTCGTCATTTTCAGACACGAAGGAGAATTTTTGTTCCACGTCACTGGTCTTGGACCTAATTGCTGTGAGATTCAATATGTACAGTCTAGCAACAACGTCGATGATGATGATGATGTGGAGGGGGAGAAGGAGGAGGAGGAGGACAAAGAGAAGAAGAGAGAAACCGGTGAGAGTAGTCAAAGTGAAAACCGATTTGTGACAATAACTGTCACACCAGCTAGTCTCAAAGATTCTAGACTTGTAAGTTTAAGTAAACTCTCTTGAAGGAATTTTGTTATTCAATTTTTGTCGTTATTGATGCTTTGGTTCAAAGATTTTGTCTCTTTCTTATGCAGCATATTCCACTGAGCTTCACTAGGGCTTACCAGATGGAAAAAGCAGGAGGGAAGGAGATTACTATTTTGGACCAGCATGGAGTAGAGTGGCCAGTGTATCTATGCGTGCCAGACATACGGATGAGGTTGCGCTTTGGTTCAGGGATTAGAGAATTCTTCAAGGCTATTGGTGTTAAGGCGTACGAATCTTTTGTGCTGGAGTTGGTTTGGGAAGACAAAGCATCTCCTCCTATGCTCAAGTTCTGCTCCAAGATCGAGGCATGATGCTCAAGTTATGGAACTTTGTGTGTGTGTTTTTTTTTTTTGATGAAACTATATTGCTTGTTTTTTTTTCTTTTGGATGAAACTAAAGCTTTTTTTCTTCAACCGTATAAAGTATTAAAAGTGCCATACCCTAAACTCGAGATAAATAATTTTGAGGTATAGGTTCTCTTTCAATATATAAGTCATATTGAACTTGCCTTAAGTCGGCCATTAGGTGCATATAAGTCAGCCGCGCAACGTGTAATTTATCTCGCGACGATTCGTATTTCGGCGGGAAAAAAATATATTTATTTATTCAATTTTATCTCGCGACGTTAAGTGCATATAAGTCAGCCAAAACGTGTAATTTATCTCGAGTAGATTCGTATTTCGGCAGAAAAAAAACATTACTTATTCAATTTTAACATGCGATGTTTCGTATTCTCGAGATGTTATACTGACATATATATGGATCCATATACTAGGAGTAATGATTAATCTTTTGGGAACTCTAATTTCTTTTGGGAACTCTAATTTTTTTTAAAATATTACGCGTTTGGACGAGTTACCATCTTCGTCTTCTTAAATTTCGAAAGAAAATGTCTTCCTCATCTAACCCAATCTCATTGTCGTTTATTAACAATCAGCTGTATTGTAATCATAAGTCAGTCATTTATTGACAATAATTCAATCTTTACAGGTTATTTATCGCATTAACAAAAACACAAATCCATACATATCCAAACAACACTTTTAAATCGGACAAGTTTTTGCATTATGCCCAGGCTGTTTACAACGAGAACATGCGTGTCGTTTCCTATGACGTTTGTTCTCAAGGGCAACTTCTAAAGCAGATTTCATCCTACTTTTCTTAGGCCTTCCTGGTTGTTGACGAACAAGCGGGGGAAAGCACGGTTGGTTAGCAACGTTATTTGGAACTTGGAGCGCTGAATCTATGGGCATGATCGACTCAGCGTATGCGTTTACCAAATAACTGCTGTAGTAGTAAGGACTGCACAAGGATATACGACAAATTTTCCTGTCCTCGGCAGCTGCGATGCATGCACGCATGGTAATTTCTCGTGTTCAAAACGCCGACATGTGCATTTTCTTGTTTCCAAATTCACAATATGCAAAGACGATCCATATGTAACTTCCATGTGATAAGGATCAATCCTTTGTACCGTCATAAGTCTGGCGGCAATGACACGGCCCTATTTATAATACATAAAAAATTATTAAAACATTACGGCTGGGTTATGGACCAATAACGACTGACTTATGAACTGCAATGGCTGACTTATCATAAAGGCTGGATTATGGAACAATAACGACTGACTTATGAACTGCAATGGCTGACTTACATGTAGTAGTTTCTCGACACCACGCGAAAGCGTGGTTGGCTGCGATTTCGCATCCTCTCTCCGTTCTTCAAACCATCTGGTCATCATAACCCGTATCGATTTTAATAGTCGAACAATGTGAAGACTTCTAGCATTTGACAGTGCTCTATTCATTGATTCCGCTATGTTCGTAGTCATTAAATTGTACCTTTGGCCCAGGAAATGAACACGCGCCCACAGTCGGACATCAGCTCTTTGGAGGTAGTCATGAAGTTCAGGATTAATCGCTTCAATCTCCTCGAACCTTGTATTAAAGTCGAAAACCCTAAAACATTTTGCCGCTTTCTTCACCAGACGAAAGACATCTTTTCCCTTGTACTGTTGCAAAATGTTCTTATATAAATGGTAAGTGCAAATTCCACGAGAAGCCAACGGAAACACATTTCCAATTGCTTTTCCCATCGAATTATGCCTGTCCGAGATAATCGCAGGAGGCTCATCGTCAGGAATCAAATTTTTTTGCGTAAAAAACCAGTGCCATGAATCATCATTTTCAGTGTCAACCACACCGAAGGCTTTTGGAAAAATCTGAAAGTTACCATCCTGAGCTAGTGCTGTGAGAAGTGTCCCTTTGTATTTACCGTTAAGAAACGTACCGTCGACAATGACAACTTTGCGCATGAAAGAAAACCCATTTATGCTCGCACCAAACGCAAGGAACACATACATGAATCTTCCAAATTCATCAATTTGAAGATGCGTAACCGTACCCGGATTTGCCCTTCTTATCATATATAGGTAAGGAGGCAAGTCTTCAAACCCACTCTCAGGAGTTCCCATATCGATTTCCCTTGCAAATTTTAGCGTCCTATGTGATTTCCAATAATCCATCTGTCCACACGGAAAACGTAAAGTACAAGTAAGTAAATCAGGTGTAATAAACAAATAAGTCAGCCGCAACTTACCAATAAATCAGCTGAAATAGAAGTCAGTAGCAACGTACAAATAAATCAGCTGTAATATACAAATAAGTCAGCCAAAACGTACTAAAAAATTAGCTGAAATAGAAGTCAGTCGCAACGTACTAATAAATCAGCTGTAATATACAAATAAGTCAGCCAAGACGTACTAAAAATCAGCTGTACTATACAAATAAGTCAGCTGCAACGTACTAGTAATTACCTTTACACCAAAATGCTTATTGATAGTTATTCCAACACTCTTAGGTCGAACAGACGGACCAACGTCGCCGAGATACTCCCTGTACAACTGGCCTAAAATATCTGGTGTTGCTTGTCGAGATCGATTAGAACGCTCAGTTACAGAACATGTATGCTCCGAATCATAAATACGAACATAAAATGCCGGTAATTCCCCTTGTGTAGAAGCCCGAACTCTCCAGAGACATCCACCAACCCAACACTTAACAATGAGTGTGTCCGAATTGGATACGTCTACATCAAAATCAAATTGATCTCTCACCGTAAGAAGTTTCAGTCATTTCTCCAAATCGGGTTTACTCTCGTATCGTTGCCCTACCGCGAGGTTTAGTGAAGACATCTCCAACCTTAGAACCTCTGGATTCCTTTCCGATCCGCTCACCGACATGTTGTGAGCTCTCTTCTTAGGCGGTAGGGTCGGTGAATCTTCGTCTTGTGTTGGAGACTCACCGTATGAACTGAAGTTATCATCTTCAGATGAAGCACCATCCGAGTCGTCGAACATATCAAATCGACTTTCAAATTTATCATCTTCTTCGTCTTGTTCGCCTACTTGGGATTCTCCGCCTACTTCGTATTCTTCACCTTCCATTTTACTTGCGCAATCCATGTCTTCATCGTCGCGTTTATCTTCGTATTTTGTTTCACCACCAGGACAATTATCATTACTGAAACCACCGTAACTGAATAACCTTTTCTTCTGCTCTCTCACTTCCTCATTCCGACTAATTTGGCTCTCCTTTTTCTCCGTAATCTCTACACAGAGACGTATTTGTTCGAATTTCCTTGGCTTAGAAAACCTATCATCTGTCGAGTATTGGAGACGTAAACTGGTGGAGTATCGTGCGCCATTGTTTTCAAAGTTATATTCGAGAACATGTAGCTCAACTGAATCTGATGGCTCGACTCGTTCAATCCGTAATCATCGAGTACAGACTTCAGAAGTTCGTCATGTGTTGTTTCATCATTTAAATACAGAACTCTACACCCTCTACCGTCGGCGTTGAATACGTATCTGTTTTTCTTGACCTAGTTACCGGAAACAATAATTACCGGATCCATAAGATCTTGAACAAAGATCAATGAAAAAAAAATAATGTGGAAGAAGACGATTAAGTTTCTGGGTATCAGATGATAAAGAAGATAAATAGATGAAGAAGAAGCAGAAGACACAGCGTCACAACATAAAACTCTAACAATGACATGGAAAATGACATGGAAAATAGGAGCTGATGACATGGAAAATCGGATTTGATGTCATTAATTTTTTGCTTATATGGCAAGTGAGCCACAAAATGAAAACGTAAATCGGCCTAATTAAATCAGTCATCAAATGCATATGTAAGTCAGTTGCTACGTGAATACTATTTCAGTAATAAAAACAACAAAAATCGGGTTCGAAAAGAGGCCATAAAAGGGCGTAGATCAGCTGGAAAATATTATGTCAGCTGTATCGTCCAATAAATCAGCCGTCAAATGAATGCTATTGTAGTAATTAATCTTTCGCTAATAAATCAGACGTAATATGGCCGAGTTTACTATTAATCAAGCTAAACACGGCTGATTTACGTTAATTATACTTAAATCAGCCATAACAATCTTTCATAGGTCAGCCGTCCGTTTAGTAACACAGCCAGTCGATGATCATTCCGTCATCGTGAGAAACATATCTCAACCAGCCGATGTACAAATCAGCCGTCATAAATGTACGTAAGTCAGCCATTAGCTCATAAATCAGACATATTTTTTTAAACTCAGCCGTCACATAAATCTTAAGTCAGCCAGAAGATCTTAAATCAGCCACGTTTTGTAAGTCAGCCGTATCGTTTGGCTTATTTGTATATGTAAATCAGTCAATTTTTTTAAGTCAGCCACATCGTATATATAACTCAGCCGTCAATACCGCCGTAATGCTTTACGGCTGAGTTCATTAATACACGTCAGCGATTTCCTATGGGGCGCCGGATTTTATCTGACGTGCCACTCAAAAGTAATGGCATTCTTGTAATTAGGTTTTTTGTCATAACGTAATTACAAGGACACGCTGGGCATTTAAAATAAATCAATAATAAAAAAAAGTTTTGTATACTTCTAGTAATATTACCTAATTTATGTGCTGTTTAAGTTAAGTTCCCTTTGTTATTTTAACTCTTCTTTTTGTTTGTTGTTTTGTAGTTTTGAGCCGCATTGTGAAGTTGTCGACTGACCTATTTGTTCTTCGCGACAAACTTGTTGCTGAGAAGTGTAGCTGGAAGGACTTTTCTTTAGGCAGAGTCAGAGAAGCTTGTGAGCGTCGCTTCGGTGTTACTTTGCTGGAGTCTTTACCAGAGATGTCAAACAACGAGGGGAAACGAGTGGTAGTCCCCTTAGGCGGCGCCAAACTGTGGACGGCGAATCCTACACAGTTGAATTTGTCAAGGGTTGAAAGGAGAAACGAGTCTTCTGAGTATGAATCACAAAGCAAAAGTCGAAGATATGTGTTATTGCTGTTTCTGTTAAGCTTTGGTTACAAAATGAATCGATCCCCTTTTTTGGGTGAGTACAATGAACTATATATAGTACTTCTAAGTAAAATGGGCCAGCTAATAAATGGGTCTGGCCCAATAAGCAATACACTAACATAAGGCCCATTAATCTATTAAACCCATTTTGTTAATGGGTTTAATGTCATTTTGGGCCTAGATTTAGATTGGGCCCTTGCAGATTTGATCCGATTTCGTCAGGACGCTGCAAAGTTGATCTCGTCGTTATATCGATCTCATATGGGAGAAATCCGACCCCCACAGTCTAAAGATAAGGACGATAGAAAAGTTTTGCATATGTTAGATCTTCTTGAGAAAAACTATATGTTCACAAAAGCTTCTTGGTCTGGCGGAGTTGATGCATCAACTTTGCCTGTGGAGGAAGAAGATAATGTCAATGCAAAAAAGGGGAAAAACAAGTGTGATGCAGCAGATTTGAGTCCTAGCAGAAAGAAAAAACCAAAGGTAAACATATCAGAGAATGACAAGGGACAAACATCGACGAATATAACTCCTCTTAGTATGGCCGACGTGCAGGATCTCATTGACAACTCAGCAGGTATGTGTTTCTTGTGTTTGATTAGATTTTAGCTACATAAATTGAAATTACTTACAATGATTTACCATGTTGCAGTTGTTTACTATAACAAGTTGGTGGCGAACCTAAAAGAGTTTGAGACCAAATTCACCGGTTTACTGCAAGATCAAGATTTGGCTATCAAGAATGATCCAAAAAACATGTCTGAAAAGCTAAATGTTCTCTCCGAGCAAATTGAGGTAATAAAGTCGCAATAAATTTCGGTCATTTCTGAGACTGAAGTTGGCTCTGTTGCAAATGACAGTTTAGGATCAACTAAAACGTTTACAAATCAGGCCAAAGCAATGGTAATCGCACCATCAATCATTTTAGTTAACTAATTTTAAGTGTATACACTTTACTTTTTTGTTATAGTGAACTTTTTATATACGTGTCCTTGTCTTGCTTTTAGGCACATAGGGCCAAGTGTACTACTGACGCTGCTCTCAAGAATGTGTTTGGCGGTCTCCCTCACTCTGAGAAAGGTGTTACATCATCTATCCAACCAGCTACTTCACGATCAGAAGTAACCATATCCACAACCATTACCACGTTTACACATATAGTCAACTATTCTTTTAAACTATATGGACAATATGTTAGTTAATATAGTTAACTATTTTCCTACACTATAGTGAACTATTTTTCTACCTAATTCTGCTTTCACCCAGGCTCATTTAGACAAGGATACTCTTCCTGGTGTTCTTGAGAATGTGACTGGCGATCCCCATGTGTTGGAGAAAGATGTTCTACCATATATCCAACCAGATATTTCTTGATCCGAGGTAAGTTTATCCACAACCATTACCATACATACACATATGTTTGCTAAACTTTTTGTCTACTGCAACAATTTGTATATTTATTGCAGCTGCCTATTCATATGTGTTCTTATTTTTCCAAGAACTTGTTACCCAGAATATAATGGGTGTAGTAAATGAAGTACTTGGCAACAAAGGAGCACCTAATGATGCACATGTGACTGAGAAAGGTGGTGCACAGCCTCTCCACACAGAGAATCCACAATCAAAAGTAGGACTATCTTCATTGCAATATATTATGTTCAATATTCAGATTCTTGTCATCTATCTAACGTATTTACCTACGTATCATGCTTATAATTATAGGAAAATTTTCGACTTTCATTTTCACCGCCCACTTTTTCCTTGGGACTTACGCAGGATGGAGTTTCTCTACCGAAACCAGCAGTAAAACAAGCTACCACTAACTCACCCGATGAGCTTCTAAGAAACTTAACTACACAACAAAGATCAAAAAGGAAGCTGCCACCAGTCCTGCCAGCCACAACCATTCTAGCCGCAAAACAACCAAAGACAAGCTTAAATGTGTTTCCTCGTCATACCCCCATCCCTAGCGTAGATGCCTCGATGTTTGAGATGCTTCTCAAGGCGATAGAAAACACAAGGTTAGTTCGAGTAGTTAACTATTTACATTCATATAGTTGATTATTTAGATTTTAATAGTTGACTATTTACATTCATATAGTTGACTATTTTACATTCAAGTAGTTGCTTATTTACATTTAAATAGTTGACTACATATTCCTATTTTCCTCAGATATATCAAAATTGGGAAATCATTGTCAGTCTCGAAAGCTTGTTTCATGGAGTTATGGAAACAATATAAGCCTTTATCAGACCACGTATATCAACTTTCTTCTCTCCATAATTATTAATTAAACTTTATTTTTCTCAAACTAAAGATTATTTGGCTTTACCATTTCAATCACAGGTAATGGATAATCTCCTCTTCTTTGTTCGCGACCGGTTCTTGGAGGATTTTAAAGCTGGAGCGGCTAAGTCTATTGATTTCATGGAGATTGACTTTTGTGTGGCTGTCTCAAAAATGCACCCAAGCATTAAGAAGAAAAACTACAAGATTCCAAAGAAGGTTTCAAAATATGTTGGCAAGGACCGCCAATGGATCACGGATGTCGATCTTCTGTACTACCCATTTATCATTCAGGGTCATTGGGTTGGCCTTTGCATCGAGCTATCTTTCCATGAGATTATCGTACTACAACTACAACCTACAAAATACTCCGTCAAAGAACTTACGAAGGAGCTACTACCTCTTGCTGAGTCATTACCATTTCTAATAACAAGGTGTGCTACCAATGCTGAAATGAAGGCAGACGTGACTGATGCGTTCACTGTCAGCAGCTATGCAGGCAACTGGGATATCAAACGCAAAGGTAGAGTAGCTTTCAAAAAATCCGTTTAACACTTTCATAGTAACTTTTAAGTTTAATTTAGCTAACTACATATAAAAATGTGCTTCTAAATAGCTCACTATATTTAACAAATTGCTTCTAAATAGCTACCTATTTTATCTATATGCAGGTTCACATGGCATCACAACCATTTTGCTACTTGAGTTACATGCATCTAGTACACTTGGCCTGTCAGCTACCCTCGACGAAGCAAGTGTCATAGAGACTGGGAAGAACTATGGTTTTAAGATTTTTGGGGAATTTAATTCCCCTCCCCATTACGTATTGGTTAGGTTGTTTAGGATCATTTTCAGGATCATTTTCAGGACCATTTTCAGGATTTTGGCTTAGAACTGTGGAGTCATTTAAAACGTTTGCATTTTCTTCAAGATCATTTTCAGGATTATGGCTTTTAAGAATACACTTTACGCTGTTTAGTCTATGACGGTTTCGGTTTACAAGCCATTTTTTGCTTTGCCAATATGTATATATTGTTTTAGGTATTGACATTTGAATGTAAATAGGCAACTACTTGAATGTAAAATAGTCAACTATATGAATGGAAAATAGTCAACTATTTCAACTATTTAATGTAAAATAGTCAACTATTTCAACTATTTAATGTAAATTAGTCAACTATTTTAAATGTAAATAATATTCTACTTCAGTGTAAAATAGTCAACTATTTGTATGTAAAATAGTCAATTATTTAAATGTAAAATAGTCAACTACATTTACTCAACTATTGTACCTACATTATATATAGTTTTGAACCACATGTATCTACCGTCTACATATTCACTTACAATCAACTATACTTTTATGATATTTAACCAAACCTTTCTATATCAACCAAACGTTTAATTTAGTCAACTATATATATCAAAATGCTCTTAAAATAGCTAACTATATTTGACAAAATGCTTCCAGATAGCTCATTATATTCAACAAATTGCTTCCAAATAACTAACTATTTTACCTATATGTGAAATCAAAACTAAGTTGCTACTTGTTCAACACAATATTGCAAGCTAATGTTTACAAAGTGTAGAATACTGACTCTATTGTAAAAAACGAAATATAAAAAAAACCAGTCAAACCTAATAATATTCAAAACCAACAAAATTCCACCAATTCGTAAACCACACAAAGACAAAAAAAACAAAACCAAAGATAGACCATATTCACGCTTTCAAAGCGTATATCTCACATTCAAGTACAAAATTTGAAACTTTATTAATTTGTCCTCAAAGCAACAATTGAAAAATAGTCCTCCTTCCAACCTCCACACAAGGAATAAATACTCTTATCCTAGCCCCAAACCCGGCTCCTTAATAGGCATCTTTCATGAAGCCTTGTTGTGTCCTCTGCAAAGGCACCTTGTGCACAACCATGCTCCTTTCTTCGAGTTTTGCTGAACAACATTTTAACATTAAAACATCAAGAAAATCAGTTTACCATTTACCTTAATAATTTGCAAAGTGCACTAACTAACCAAATGCAAAGTGCACTAACTAACCAAACTATACTTCACTATTAACCATGTAACCAGGTATTGTAGTTCACTAATCCATGTCAGAGGGAAGTCAAAATATTTGATTTAGTAATTATAGTTGACTACTCAAACAACTAAAATCCAGAATTACCTTGAATTCGCCGGTTGACAAGATTCTCAATTTCTTAGGACGACCTGGTGGCCGACGTATTACAGGCGGGTTCAATTCATACCTATCAGCTACGTTCACTCTATCATCCGCTGTAGGAAAAGGATGAATTGTCCCCTCGTACACAGCCCGCCAAACACAACTGGAATACACATTCCCAACAAGCTTTTCAGTAGACAAATCAACATCCGAAGCAATTGCCAATGCGTGACTGCAAGGAATGAGCATCAACTGAAACTCGCGACAGCTGCAAGTTCTCCTCTCGAGGTCCACGATGAATCTTTCCCCTTTCCTTGTCTGGACTTCAAATTCTTCGGTATTAGCGGATCGCACAGTCATGGATGTTGAGAAAAAGAGATTAGCTTCCATTTTGTCCCGCACTTTAGGAGTTACTGCGCACTTTTCAGTTGACGCTGCTACCCGGCGCCTTGTAAACCATCCCATAAGACTAGTTCTCAACGACTCAACCATAGAGATTATTGGGAATTCCCGTCTTTCCTTAAGAACATTGTTGAGAGACTCGGCAATGTTAGTTGTCATAACATTGTATCTCATCCCCACAAAGTGAGAGCGGGTCCAATGCGTAAATCCCAAACGTTCGAGATATTCAGCACATTTTTTATCAACTGCTTCTAGCTCCGCAAACACTTTGTAGAACTCACCAACAGTAAATTTTTGAGCACATAGAGCCATTAAAGCGGGCAACCTCTTCCTTTTGAAGCGCGCTGCAATTTTCCTTGCTAGATGAACCACACAAGCCCCATGTCCAGCCGATGGATACACCTGAAAAAAAAACAATTTCGAACTGTGTTAGCAACCTGTATATTAAACGGCAAATTTACACTAAATAGTCAACTATAAAAATCAACTTGCTCATCAAGAATAGTCAGCTATGTTTTCATAGTGTATACGAATAGTTAACAATCTAGAATACTGTCTATAACCATAGTAGTCAGCTACTAATAGTTAACTACTTCAGCCGCCAATAATAGTAAACAATTATAGCTGACTATTTTTTTCTCTCCAATAGGGACATTAGACATACGTTTTCCAGTCCACTGTATATGCTCGCATGCCGATCTGATACAAAGACCAAATCAGAAGCATCATGTATCACCCTAGTCAAGCAGCTGAAAAACCACTCCCACGACTTATCATTTTCGCTGTCAACAATCCCATAAGCAATCGGAAATATCTGGAAATTACCATCTTGTGCACTCGCTGTCAACATACAACCTTCATATCATCCATGCAGATGTGTCCCATCTAGCAGTATCACCCTCCGCATGTACTTCCACCCTTGAATGGATGCACCAAAGGACAAAAACAGGAACTTGAATGTCATTTCTCCATTGTTGTTCCCCATATCCATGACAATTACCGAACCAGGATTAGCTTGTCCAAGCTTAGATAGATAAGCTGGTAGCAGGGAGTAACTCCCCTTAGCTGACCTAACCGCCTTCTCCATAGCTACCTCACGACAGCGCCATGCCTTCCAGTAACTTATATTTACTTCAAAATTCCTGCTTCAGTATCTTTCTTATCTCACATGCACGCGATCCTTGTCTTCCACTCAGAAATCGCTCCCTCATTAACTCCCTAATCACATCAATTGTTGCTTGACGATGAAAGTATCTTCGGTCGTCAATGGAACAAGTATGATCAAAGTTAGCTCTCTTAATCTAGAAATTACCAGAGTCATCAATCATTGACGCGTATACACGCCACGGACAACTCTTGGAAAAACACAGCAGCTCCACATAAGTAGGGGTTGACCTCGTCGTCCTAAAGTGGAATTTCTCATTGATTGCATGTATAGCCTCTCAAAGGCTGATTTGACATCATAGTTATTCATCTTGATAGCCCATGTTGCCTTGTATTTAAGGTCCACAGGGAGATGACAAGACTTCTCATGCACCATCTTCACTTTAAATACTTCCTTGCTTCTGAACACTCTACTAATAAACACTGCATCGCCTTCATACTCAAGCTCATATAAAGCCCCTTCCACACCTCCACCAAAAAACATTAACAACAATTAGAATAAAGTTCACATGAAGATCCTGTAGCTGCTAATATAGTTAACTATTGAGCGTAATATAGTGGACTACTATTAACTTAAAAATTAAAATAGTCAACTACCAAAATAAAAATAAAAAAATCACCAAACCTAACCTGCATTTACACTTTCGTCCAGTACTGGTGGTGCGTCCCTCATAGTGCATCCTCTGTTTGATAACACGGAAGTCAACGCCTCATCTACACAGTTTTGCAGTACACATGGCCGAATCTTCTCTCCAACACTTTCCTCTTCAATTCTGCATCCTCACCAGAATCATTTAGATCCAAACCACACGACCATTTGTGCGAGCATTCGCCAGCCTCGCTAACGACTGGAATTGGATCCTCAATTGCATTTTCTTTCTCACCATCACTCTCCATCAAAGCAAAATTGTGCCACTCACCATCCTCAGACTCACTCTCATACAGCCCCCCCCCCCTCTTCCACACTCATAGCCTTACTTTTACCCTTCGACACTCTTCCCCCTGCCCCTGTCCACATATAAGTATCAACAAAATATATCAACAAAATTCAACTACAAACAAAGTCCAACATATATCACCAAAATAAACGCTTGGATAATCTATATGCTACCTCACTACATTGCACGATATATAGTCTAATATTATCAAACAGTGGATAATCTATATGTTAGCCAACTACAAATAGATTACTTCTACTTTATATAGTCAGCTACGCTTGCCTCTAATAGTCAACTAGAGACCCTACATTATATTCCAAATATAGTTCAATGAAATAGTTGGCTTCTATATGCTTTTCGCGTTCTGAGATTAAATCACTTCTGTCCGCAGACAATAACAAAAAATTACTACGAACATCACACATTCTAGCAGCTACTAACTACAAACAAAGTCCAATAATCTATACTCTAGCCAACTACAAACAGATTACTTCTCTATAGTCAGCTACGGTAGCCTCTAATAGTCAACTATAAAACACTACATTATATTCCAAATATAGTTCAATGAAATAGCTACCTTCTATATACTTACCAGTTTATGAGATTAAATCACTTCTGTCCCCAATTCCATACACATCATCACTTCCTCGCACGGTGACACACAAGGTAGCTTTTTCGATATGACTACATATCGACTCAAATACATTCACATCGTCATCATTGGTTATCCACGCAGGAGGTATAGTCTCGTCCTCGGACATCACCATACCTACAAGGCTTCTGTAGGATAGATTCACGGATTTGGTTGCCAAAATCTGAAACTTCTCCTTCACCAAACCATGTAGCTCTTCAAATCGCATCCTCGAAGTCAGCATAACACACTTGCACAACTCGTCCTTCTTAGGCTTAAAATCCCAAACACCACTCGCCAACAGAACCCACTCTCCCAACATGACAACAACCATCAATCCCTTCGGCATCTGAAAAAAAAAAGGTTCACTATTCCAATTATACTCTTAGCTAACTATAACAAGACAAAATAATGACGAATAGCTGACTATACTAACCACTGCTTCTTTTCCAGATCCTTCGACAACATTCTTCTCCACCGTATTCACCATTGCCAATCTTGTTCTCCTTCTTTGCAACTTTGTAGACCAAGCGCCGCTGCTTGTGAACAATATTATGGATTTAATAGCAAAAGAGAGGAGATCTGATAGTATCGCGTCTGATACACCAAATATTTAGTGATATCTCAATGAAGATAAAAAAATCATCAATCTAGTTCATTCTGGATTTCTTGATGAACTACCCAGAATAAAAAAAACATCAATCAAGCTAATTAATTCCGGCGATTGAAGACACGATGATGGTAAAGATATTGTGCGATTATTTTTTTACCCACTTTCCTTTTTTATTTTTGAAGGACAAAATCGTCCACTATTTGAATATCACTGCTATCTACCTAAATTTGATTAGCTTTATGTTAGTCATCTAATTATCTTATTCTAAACTAATATTAAGCTAATTAACTCTTGAAAAAAAGATTAATGTTAAATTTAATTAAAAAAACTAAATTAAGATATTGAATTGATTTGGTTTGTCGGATAATACTCCCTTCGTTCCACGAAAATTGATGTTTTGGTTTTTTCACACAAGTTAAAAAACAGTTAGTTGTAAAGTATTAATGCATTACTTTTTAATATTAAATATTTTTCAATACCTATTAACCAATAATTATTTATAATTTAAATATTTTTAATTAATGTTTCTTGAAGTTTGCAGAAAATATCATTTAATAATCTAAAACATCAATCTTTATGAAACAAAAAAAATTCAAAACATTAATCTTTACAGAATGGAAGGAGTATTTGATAGCTTTGAAATTTGTATTTATCCAATTAGATATTTAACAGGTATAAAAAAAACATTAATTGTTTTGATTTTCCACTAACGGCGTTTTATAACTCTTTAAATTCTAGAGTTATGTTGCTGGGCAGTTCCTCAAAAAGTGCACACGTGTGAGAATAATATAATTTTGTCACGCATCATCTAAAAAACGTGTTAACAATCACGCCTTAAGAAACGCAGTCTCATTAAAGCCGGGCTGATGTGGGTGGGTGAGTACATTGCATATATTACCATCGCATATCTTACCATCCTAACTTATTTCAGCCGTTCATCTTACCTACAACATAATACTATAACAGAAAAAAAAAACACATTAAGGGTTGGGTGTATCCATTTATATTTGTTTTGATTTTTTTTATCAGTTTTGATTCCTTAATTTTATCCAAAAATTTGGATAACTATAATTCCTCTGAAGCAAAACAAATACTACTAAAAATTAATATTGCTAAAATTTGAAAAAGCGGATATATGTTATGGTTCCATATATGCACATAAACATGGTGAACTGTAAAAATAACAAAAAAAATATAACAATTAAGAAAATAACAAAAATTAGCATATGTGGCAAAATATCAACCATTAAATTTTAATTAAATGGTTAGAGATTTTATTATAATTTTTTTTTATGATATGATTATTGAATGCAATTTCTATAATTAAGTTTAGAATCATATAATAATGGATGAATTGTTGACTAACCAACTTTTTTTATAATTAGAAATCTAACCAAAAGTAGTATATATGGCCAACTTATAGATCTTAGATGGCTAATTATAATATTTGGTAATTATCAACATAATTTCCCTATAATTATTATCTCTGTAAAACATTGAACAAATGTATGATGTTATAACTAGATTAATTGTGAAATAAACCGGATCACGGAGACTACGACCCATAACTACCGCTCCGCGTCCGGCTTAAGGGAATCGATCATAACCCTGAGATCGCAAGTATCTGTGTGCTTACAACACTAGACTCAATCCTCCTCAAGTCGATATTACACACAATGTCAAGCGTTAATGGAGATGGAGTCAACAAGCTCCACGTGGCAATGTTCCCGTTTCTAGCTTTCGGCCATATGGTTCCATACTTGGAGCTCTCTAAGCTCATGGCTCAAAAGGGTCACACCGTCTCTTTCATCTCCACACCTCGTAACATCGATCGCCTCCTCCCACGGTTGCCGGCGAATCTCTCCTCGGCCATCACTTTCGTCAAGCTCCCTCTTTCCGGCGTCGACGGCAAACTCCCGGAAGGCGGCGAAGCCACCACCGACTTACCTTTTGATCTCATTCCGTATCTGAAAATCGCATACGACGGACTGCGGATTCCGGTGACGGAGTTTCTCGAATCTTCGAAACCCGATTGGGTTCTCCAGGATTTCGCGCCTTATTGGCTCCCTCCAATCTCTCGCCGCCTCGGAATCAAAACCGGATTTTTAAGCGCTTTTAACGGCGCGACTTTAGGGCTTCTGAAACCGCCGGGATTCGAAGAGTACCGGACTTGTCAGGCGGATTTTCTGACGCCGCCTAAATGGGTCAATTTCGAAACTCCGGTGGCTTTCCGGTTATTCGAGTGCCGGGACATTTTCAAAGGATTCATGGCGGAGACCACCGAAGGTAATGTCCCCGACGTTCACCGAATCGCCGGCGTTATCGACGGATGTGACGTCATCGCTGTACGGAGCTGCTACGAGTACGAAGCAGAGTGGTTGGGGCTTATACAAGATCTTCATCGGAAACCGGTTATACCGGTTGGAGTTTTACCTCCTAAACCGGATGAAAAGTACGGGGATACCGACACGTGGCTGTCGATAAAGGCGTGGCTGGACTCACGGAAATCCAAATCTGTGGTCCACGTAGCTTTCGGTTCCGAAGCTAAACCGAGTCAAACCGAGGTCGACGCGATCGCTCTCGGTTTAGAGCTTTCCGGTTTACCTTTCTTCTGGGTGTTAAAGACTCGACGCGGTCCGTGGGATACCGAACCGGTCGAGCTGCCGGAAGGGTTTGAAGAGCGTACCGCGGATAGAGGGATGGTATGGAGAGGGTGGGTTGAGCAGTTGAGAACATTGAGCCATGATTCAATCGGTTTGGTTATGACTCATCCCGGTTGGGGAACGATAATTGAAGCTGTCCGGTTTGCTAAACCGATGGTAATGCTGGTTTTCGTGTGTGACCAAGGATTGAATGCGAGAGTAATAGAGGAAAAGAAAATTGGGTATATGATACCTCGGGAGGAGACAGAAGGTTTGTTTACTAAAGAGAGTGTTGCTAAATCGCTGAGATTGGTAATGGAGGAAGAAGAAGGGAAGGTTTATAGAGAGAATGTGAAGGAGATGAAAAGAGTGTTTGGAGACATGGATAGGCAAGATCATTATGTTGATTCTTTCTTGGATTATCTCGTTGCGAATCGTTAACTTAGCACATTGAGTCTTGATCCAATGGCCGATCAATTGAATGATTTGTGATGGTTCGAAATGGTCAAGTTTGTTTCATTTTAAGTTTTTCTTTTGATCAAGTTTTATTCACTGCAAGTGTTGAACAAAAAAAAAAAAGTGTTGAATGTGTAATAGTGTGATGTGGTCTATGCAACGGATTAGTGGCTACCATTTATATTCGAATGTATTTTGTTTTTCAACAATCCACACCTGTATTTTTGCGGATTTGGATATACGAATGACAATATAGTGGCAAATCTCAACTTGAAACAGGAGAAAAAAGTCATTGAATATGAGTAATATAACACAACCGCAAATATCTTATGAATAAGAGAAAGAGAGAAGGAATTGTGTTGTCTTATTCCATCAATAATAGAGAGTATATATAGGATTACAAATACTTGGAGAGGAAGTACAACTTGGAGAACAAGTATTTCTAGAATATTCTAGAACATGAGCCTATAATGGACATCCACCTAATGGTTTTATAACACTCCCCCTTGGATGTCATTATAGTAAAAATAATCCTGATGCGCATAAGATGTTGCCTCATTAAAAACCTTACCAGGAAAACCCAATTGGGACAAAAGCTTCACTTGAACGAATCTGTAGAACATGTAAATCGCCTTTCATCTGCAATTCATGGGTCTTTCAGATGATTTATCTTAATTATTCTCTTTGTTTCTCTCAATATCATTCAAGTATATGATATTCATTTGGGAGATTGATAGACTTTCACATATCATTGTAATGATAACATTTCTCTTTAAGTGTCTATCATATGCGTGTCTTTGATGTCTCGTTAAAAACCTTTTCACAGAAAAACCCTATGAGATAAAAACTATGATAAAGAAAAAAGAGTACATCCACGCTCATCATTATATATCTCCCCCTCGGAAAAATCTTCTTCGGGAGATGAATTCTGATTTTTCAAAATTACTATAAACATAGCCTTAAAATTCATATAATTGTCATATGATATCTCAGATGATTGGACTTCTGGTTCATACCATCTTTTCTTTTATCATACAAAATCTCATTGCATTTTATGTATGGTACTTCAAGACCAAACATATATGAGCATTTTCCGTAAAATCCTCTAAGAATTTATTGAGATAACATCTTTTGCGCTAGATGTTCAACTTGAGATATCTGAAGATAAATTTATCTTTCCAAGGTATATTATCAAATCCTTTCTTCAGATATTAATCTCTTAATGAGTTCTAGTGGTGTTCAAATCATCACATACATTGCTATTATAGCAAAACATTTACGAAATCTCCTTACATTGAAATTTTTCTGGGACTTTCATAAATATCATTATCCAGTGATCTTTTATCATCGTACTACTTGTGATAACTCTGCTGGAGTTTCGATGATCTTCAATTAAGAATCACTTTATCAAAATCTTTTGATAAATACACGATTATACCCCATGTTCTATATTTTCTATTCATTCGATTGAGTAGAGTTCCCGGGAACATAATTCTGATACCCATAATCTTTCGGGGATTATATCTTTCACATCTTTCAAGGATTGCAATCATAAGTAATTACCCAATGTTTAATAACATATTTCCAGACTAATAAATATTGCATCCACCACAAAAGAATATATTCCTTCATAAAATATTCCTTGTCTTTGTGATAATTTCACTATTGTTTCACACAAAGACTAATTTATCTTCCACTGGTTTTACACTTTACGTGCATAGACTATTGGTCAAATTCTCCACAAGAGATTATGCGTCTATTTTCTTCTATTCCATTTGGCCAATTACTTTGTGTACACTTTCAATAGGCTTTTCTTATGATCCTCTTTTTCATAATATCAACTGCTTACTGCATGCAAAATATTACGAAGTCGATTTGCATTTTAGTTCCATTCTATTTCAAACATGACATAGCTAGCTAGCTCTCTTCATTGTCAAGTACTTGAATATTTTCATTCGTCATGTTTGTGTCTCTTCTAGAGCTCATTCGGTCTCTTCTAGAGATCATTCAAAATCTTTCTTTCCTCGATCAGGTCATTCTAATTATCTGCTCTTTTTCTTTTACGAGGATTCTTATATTCGGAACCAAATAGGTCTATCACGCTTCCTGCGATCTTTAGACTCACTAGCAGTCTGTATTGTCCTTTTGGGACATTAATTTTAATTAGAGCATTACAGCTGGATAGGTGATTTCATCACTCTATTTTGGTCAGTAAATGCGTCTGGCAATCAATACGCTAAAATTGGAATTATCTTTTGGACTTCTAATTCTCATCATTTAGTCTGAGGATCATTGATAATTCATAGATACTTATATATTTTCCAGCTATTTTATTTTCTCCCCCTAATGTTGGAAAAACTGACTCATTAAAATGCAATCTGCGAGTGGAGCCTTAAATAAATCATTCTGAGATGGCTTTAGACACTTCGCTATTATTCATATCCAACATATATTCTTATTCTCCTTTGACGTCCCATCTTAAAGCACTGTGGTAGAGCACTTTTCATACTTTAAGATTCTCATATGGGAACTATTTTGTTTCTGACCCTAAACCAATAATGATGGGGGGAGATCTATCAGTTATTCATTGGTTTGATGCGAGTCAATGGTACTAAACCATTTTTGTGTATGAACATGAACTTCGGGATGTTCAACACTTATTCCAGTGGACATAGAATACTCATCAAAAACTTGAAATGTGAATTCACCAACATTATCAAACACCCTTGAAAACTTGAGGTTGCAGTTTGATGACAAGGATAAATGTGAATATCTAGTCGATGCATCCATCGATTTTATGCGTCAATCGAGTCAATGCGTCCACTGAATCGATGCGTCTATTATAACCATAAGGAATCAAAAATTTCACATGGTGGGTGATCAACCCATAACCATTTGATTGTATATATTTCAGAAAACTATTAGATTCCAAATTATTTATCTGGTGAAAGCCAGATTATTATATTGCTTTTTGAGCAAGTAACATATAATAAATCATTAAGAAGAATCTTCTAGATCTTCATGGAATGTCCACATAAATTTTCATAATTTCTTGCATCATCATTAAACCAGGATGACCAATCCGGTTAAGCCAAATATTTAAATTTTTGGTAAACATCTGGTTTACTCTTTATTCTTAGTAAACTTTTGTTTACTTTGTATCGCTAATCACTTACTCCCTTAAAAGTCCAAAGCTAATGTTGGGAGTTGTTAGAGAACTGAAACTGAGGCTATCACTTAGTAATCACTTTCTCGGTGATTTTATCTATTTGGTCTTTATCTTATTCACTTCAGAGAATTGACCAAAAATAGTCATACATGAGTCATGATTTCTCATCAATAACTCATTATTTTCTCAGCCTTAGAATACTAGATATAGTTTAGTATACTTCTTAAATTTCTTGTTCACGACTTTGTGTCTACAAGACAACATCATAGTATGACTGCTTTTCGATTTTTTTTGCATTAGACATATTCTCTCAACATAACTGAGTTGCATTCACTTACAGACTTTCAAGTCTTGTAATCTTAAATATCGACATCTGGTGATCACACTTTTCCTTTGAGAATTGTTCGAAGAACTTAGTGAACATAATTTTCTAGATATGTCACTTATTGTATATGTGAGATTCTCTAATTCTCCCCCTCGAGATGGTGAGACTTCAGGTTCATCAATCTCGAATTGCCACTCTAGAATCAACAACATTCTTTAATACTTAACTTTTGAGATTTGGGAGAGTATAACGAATCAATGATTTTAAATTGCGTTCTCATAGGCAAATTTCATATCTGCTCTTTAGGAGCTTTCACTCAGCTTTATACTTCTTAATATTTTATTCACACTAGATTCTTTCATCTAGAAAAATCTCTCTTATCTCTTACCATTTTTTATCCTGTAGGAAATACTATCTTTGTGCTCTTCTAGAGCATTCATATACATATGTTCTTCTTAAGCATTCAATATGTTTCTTGTACTACCATCTTTATTTTCTCACTTCTGGTGAAAATATGAGTTTTTGATAGTATCTCTTTGCTCTCAATATTGACCTTTCAGGACGATCTTTATAGCCACATTCTTTGGCTTAGTGCTATTAGTGTGATCTTATTATGTATAAGACGTCACATTCACTTCAGGGAATAGACCATAATCAACTTGTTACTATTTTCTTTTCACACTTTTACTGAGAATTTAATTTCTACCAAAAAACATCTTGGTCTTGACCACTCAAGACAACTTTTATAGCCACTTCTTTGGCTTAGTGTGCTAGTGTGATCCTCTCTTTTCTCATATAAGATGTCACATTCACTTCAAGGAATGGACCATGAAATGTGTGATTCATGAATTTTGTTGTAAGAATCCAACAAATTCTATCAATATATCATATAATCACCTCATTACAATTATTAATTATTCAAGTTTTAACTCTAACTTTAAACAGATATGCTTATCATCGAGATGATTTGATAACATGCTTATTATGGAGATGATATTGCTACTTAGTCAATATTACATAGTCGATAATGAATCATAATGCTAAACTAAGATGCTTAACAATAATGTAATTGAAATCGAAGTATGTAATAATGTTAGATCTATGATTCATAGAGCATGATAAATCCATTATAACTTAAAGTCACTTGCCATTCAAAAAGCAACAATATCTCAATGTGTTAACCATGTATATTATCAATAATATAAACTTGCAGTATATCTTAAATTGTCCATGAATACGAATGAGAAAATTAATTGGTACCGTTAATTATATCGTAATTATGCCATGGAAATATTATAGTATTCTAAGATTCACAAGCAAATAAAATTATTATGTAACCCCGACATAAAGATTTTAATTATGGTAAAATTTTATCAATCATCAAAGTTCTAAATTTTTTTTATGATCTCTAAAATAACTTTAGCACAAATCAACCCAATTAACAAAAGGTTATATATGATTTAACTCTAATCAGATTTCAATTAAATAAATAAAGCAAGTCAGGATGCTATATGATTTGTGATAAAGACATAGTAACCAACGAATTCTCAAGTTAAACCCAAAATAATTTCCAAGCAATCAAATCTATATCAAATTCTAATAGATGATTTTTAGTCTATGAAATAAATCAAGTAACATCAAACCATGTGTCGATTATTATATAAATTATGCTTCGATTGTAAAATAATACTTATCTCGATAGTTGGGTAGAAAGTCGATAGAGATACGACGGAGACAGCATCGGAGAATAGATATAATATCAAAATATGTCAAATTAAGTAAGAGCTAATATGTCATCAATCGATAAGTAACATAAATCAATAAAGCATATACCAAACTTTATAATGAAAGATGATAAATATTTTGAAGCAAACAGTTAATGTGTCGAACAGTGAGTATGTATGAATGGTAAATCTATATGCATGAATATTCATCCAACGTTATGACAAAAGCATTATGCGATAAATATAAATCATAAATACTTATCTCGATTGATAAACATAACGGAGAGATCGAGAGGTCATCGATGGAGATGGGAATCGGTATAAGTTAGAGATTTTGATAGATATTTCTTTTAGCTTAGACAACTAGGGTTTCGTGCTCAGACGGTTAGGATTTCGTGCTGATAACGTGTTATGAATAACGTGTTATGAATAACGTGCTGATTTTTCCTTGCTATATTTTTTTAAAAATTGTTTTAAGTGGGTGTTAGAGATAAAATCATTATTTTTAGGTTAAGCGAATCATTGAGTGCCACGTATTACATGACATGATGGATCCTCAACACCACGGGTGGAGCTTATCCTCTAACGAGTGCCCCAAAAAAGTTTGGATCTAAATCTACAATGATCCAAGCTAGCAGATGAAAACATCCAAGCGCAATGTAAAATCGCGGATAGCAAACCTCGCCACCCAAAAGAAACGAAGCCCGAAACCAAACATAACATAAGCTTAAGCCGAACATCACTATCTGAAAATGGTTTACACCTGAGTTTTCGTATCATGAATTTTGACAAGTTGAAAAATATATTCGCACCTTACTAAGTTCAAATTCTTTAATTATTCAAATGTTTGAATTCAAAATGTAAAGGTACTTGTCAACAGTGTAGAAGATCAAACACAACATAAAAAAGCATATGGTAGGTCAAGTGGTGCAAAAAAATAAAGAAAGTAGGTGAAAAAGCACTCGATTACGTCGTACAGGTTCACACCCGAAAGCCCATAACCGAACCACTTCAGGACGCAGAGCCGATATCCAAGTGCGGACAGTTAACTATCTATAAATACCTTTATATTTTCTTTGTCAAAGGGATAAAAAAGGGGGACTAAAATCCTATACACGCAAAACTTTTGTTTCTTAAGCTTGAGACACATTTCCTTGCGTCTAAAGTCTTTTTTTGTTGTTGTTTAGGACCCATTTTATGGCCTCATCCAGATTTCCCTTCAATTTCGATCATTGTCCAGTCAGAATCATCTACAAAGACTCTCTCCCTTCTTCTCTTTACCTCACAATCAAATTTCTTCCGCTAAAGGTCATGATATTTTGCGTACCACCCCTGTTCGACCCAGGGTAACCATCTTTTCAAACTTGTTTTCCGATCTTTCTTCTTCTTGCTTTCCACGATTCATCGTACGTAGTTTTTCTGTATCTTTTTCTTTCTCTTATTTTCCGTTCTAACTTGGGCATTAGAAAGCCGTCAGAAAACACCGCCCATCGTGTTTTCCTAAGCCTTCACATGTTTGTTGACTCTGCAGGAACGGGTCCTCCGAGTGGTTGTTTTGGAGGACTAAAATTCTCCGAAACAAGAGGAGATTTCAAAAATGCCACTTTGATGTATCAAATTTCAAAAATGTCATCATGAATTGTTCATTTTAAAAATATCACTTATTAAAGATTTTTTTTAAACCATAAATCCTAAAATACTAAATTTTAAAAATAGTTTTGACCCCTAACAAATCCTAAACCCTCAAAACTAAACCCTAACATAAAATAATTAACTTATTGTTGGGGTCAGATTTCACCCCTGTGAGATCGATAGAACGACGAGGTCAATCTAGGCCCAAAATGACATTAAACCCATAAGCAAAATGAGCTTAATTGAATAATGAGCCTAAATTAGATTTATTGCTTAATGGGCCAAGCACATTTTATTAGCTGGCCCATTTTGTATATTTCACTATATATAGCTCATTGTATTCACCCAAAACGGGATCCACAACTTTTCGCACAAACACTACGCAACAAATCAATAAAGCTTTCTTAACGCTATTTTCGTGTTTGTCTTTGTTCTTAGTTGTCCTTGTGAATTTTTTCCAGAGATCTCGTTTCGTTAAAAACCCTTGACAAATTCAATTGAGTTGGTTTCGACCTCCACAATTTGGCGCCGTCTAAGGGGAATTGAGACTCTCTTACACAAAAGAATCACTCGACAACAGATCTCGCAGAGATGACCACCGACGACGTATCCGAGATTCCCAGAGGAGATCGACAAGGAGACAAGGACCCAGCGACAGAGAGCAATGGAGCCAACAACGATGGTGCCGACAAGACCAGCGCGGACCATACGAGCGCTGAGAAAGATGGTGCCGAGAACCCTGGAGCAAGCCAAGCCGCTGGGGCAACGCCGGAGTTCCTCACCCGGATGCAAACGATGCTGGAGACGCTGATGAAGAAGTCAGTGGGGCAGGACGCAAGGAACGCAGCTGCAGACAACGAGCAGAAAGCCCTGAACACGGCAAGCCGAGCACGAGGAAGAGGATCGATCCCGACCCGACAGTCCACTAGGCGCCTTAACCCAGCGGCGTTGAACTTCTCGACACCAACTGACGAACAGAGGATCTGTGGACTGCCACCAATCCACCCCTCCCTTCCTACTGCCGAACATAACCCGACCACTGACGTCCCTGCCGCCGACAAGTCTCCCCCGATGATCAACCTAGACGACAACCAGGGCAATGAGTATGCCTCAGGAGACCATCGCAAACCTCGAACGCGCGCCCCATCCAGACGAAGCAACACTCGACTTGGCCGCGACCGAGACTTCACCGACGAAGAAGAAGAGAATATTTTATGGGTGGAGCAGTCGCAACAAGATGACGAACGTGCAACGCTAATCAAAGCCCAACAGGAGGCATTAGCCAAGATGCAAACAGCGATAGAACGAAACACATCAGAGATGAAAGACATGCGATCACGGATACATCGAGTATCTAGCAGGGCCCTTGAGATCGACCGAGTTCTCGAGGAAGCCCAAACCACTCCTTTCACGGCACGGATCGCTAAAGCAAACATATCCGATTACGGAAGGGTGAAAGTCCCGACTTACGAAGGAAACGCCGACCCAAAGGAACATCTACTGGCATTTGCGATTGCCATGGGACGGGTCAACTTCAGAGCAAACAAGAAAAACACAGGCCAGTGTCTCTTGTTCGTCGAAAGTCTCAAGGGACCAGCTCTCCAATGGTTCTTAAGACTTGAAAAAAATTCGATCGACAGTTTCGAACAACTTTCTGCCGCTTTCCTAAAGCATTATGGCATATTCATGGAGCGTGTAACCTCTGATGCTGACCTCTGGACGATGTCTCAGGGACAGCAGGAGACCCTTCAGAGCTTCATCGAAATATTCAAAACAGTTCTGTCCAAGATAGAAGGAGTCACCGACAAATCTACATTAGACGCCTTGAGAAACGCGTTATGGTATGAGTCGGATTTCCAAAAAGAAATGTACGTCAACGCGCCTTCAACAATCCAGGATGCCCTCCATAGGGCAACGGGTTTGGAAATAACGAAGAGGAGTTCCGCAGATTAGCCCAAAAACATGGCAAGTCGAAACATACCAACAATCTCGTCCCGGCCGCAAACCCACCAGCGACAAAGAAAACCAATCAAGGTTCGGATTTTGTCCAGCACGAAGGAGGATTCAAAAGCACTCACAACTTTCAAGTCGAGCCGACTAGTACTGGTCGAGGTCGAGGACGAGGCCAAGGCCGCGGACGAGGTCCCTGGAACAACACATGGGTAAGAGGTCAAAGCAACTTCGACAAAGCTGCATACTGCGACCTCCACCATATATTTGGACATTCGACTGCCAACTGCCGTGACCTAGGCCAAAAACTAGCTGCAAAGCTAGCAGGCGACACACTTAAAGGGGATATAAGTCTCAAGGACTTTGAACTAGAAGAAGACACGGAACGTCCTGACCAGAATGATAACGAGCCCCGAAGAGAGGAAGACGGAACGATGACCAGGATCACGGTGGTGCTCGCCAACGAATCAACTTTATCATGGGAGGATCTCGCCACTGTGTTGACATAGTGTCCGCAATTAAGGCATACCAGCAAAGTGCCGACGTCAGCGCAAACTGGTTTACACCGTCAACATTCGCCAACGACATAATCACATTCGAAGAACGTGAAACAAAAGGCATTGATCGGCCACATAGCGACCCTCTCGTCATTCAACTAATCGTCGATGATCGCGATGTGGCACGCATACTAATCGATACAAGCAGTTCTATTGACGTGATCTTCCGAGATACCCTCCAACGGATGAGTATCGACCTCTCCCGAATCCGTTCCTCACCCAAACCAATCACAGGATTCTCTGGTGAAACCACAATGACTATGGGGACCATTAACCTGCCCGTCCCAGCTGGCACCATTACAAAAATTGTTGAGTTCTCCGTCTCCGATAATCCGGCTATTTATAACATGATCCTGAGAACACCCTAGATCAATTCGATGCGAGCAGTACCATCAACTTACCATCTGTGCATCAAATTCCCAACTCCTAAAGGCATCAAAACAATATGGGGTAGCCAGAAAGAGTCCCATATCTGCTTTCTCGCTGAGCACAAACTCAGGAATCCAGCCGGCGATCCTACGAAGGAAGGAAAACAAAAGAAGATGAAGATAGACCGCGAGCAACTCAAGGAACAAGCCCGCCTCTTATAGCAACTACAGATCGACGAGGATCGCAGGAAGGAGGGTCCTATGCCAACTTGCGATCCCGTCGTCTCAGTCTGCATCGACAATGACCACCCGGAACGATGCGTGGAAATAGGCGCCAAACTTGACGACCAAATCAAGATTGAGCTTGTTTTCTTCCTCAAAAAGAACATCAACACCTTTGCTTGGGCCGCCGAAGATATACCCGGCATCGATATTGGCATCGCTAACCATGAATTGCATGTCGATCCAACCTTCAAACCCGTCAAGCAGAAACGACGGAAGCTAGGACCTGAGAGGGCCAAAGCAATAAATGAGGAGGTGGAAAGACTTCTGCGCGTCGAATCGATAATGGATGCCAAGTACCCCGACTGGCTCACAAATCTAGTCGTCGTAAAAAAGAAAAACGACAAGTGGCGGGTTTGCGTAGATTTCACCGACCTGAACAAAGCTTGTCCTAAGGACAACTTTCCTTTACCTTACATCGATCGTCTGGTCGAGGCAACCGCTGGCAACAAACTCTTGTCCTTCATGGATGCATTCTCAGGGTACAATCAGATCTTCATGAACCCCGAGGATCGCGAAAAAACGGCGTTTATCACGGACCGCGGAATATATTGCTACAAGGTGATGCCATTCGGTCTCAAGAACGCCGGAGCTACTTATCAGCGTCTGGTGAACAAGATGTTTGCTCATCAACTCGGCAAAACTATGGAGGTGTACATCGACGATATGCTCGTTAAGTCATTAAGAGAGGAGGACCACAGCCCACCTGGAGAAATGTTTTCAGCAGCTCAACCAACATAACATGAAGCTTAATCCGGTAAAATGCCGATTTGCAGTACATTCTGGGGAGTTTCTCGGTTATATGGTGACCTACCGCGACATCGAGGCGAACCTAAAGCAGATCGATGCCCTCCTCAAAATGGCCTCACCCAAAAACACCCGCGAAGTACAACGATTAACCGGAAGGGTGGTTGTTTTTAACCGATTTATTTTTCGTCCCACCGATAAATGTCTGCCTTTCTACGACACTCTTCACAGTAACAAGAAGTTCGAATGGACGGACAAATGCGAAAACGCTTTCCAGCAGCTGAAACAGTACATGGCCAGTCCTCCAGTACTCGCCAAACCAGTGGAAGGCGAGCCTCTATTCTTATGCATGGTAGTGTCTGACACAGCAGTTAGCGGAGTGCTTATTCGAGACGAACGCGGCGAGCAGAAACCAGTTTTCTACGTCAGCAAAATTTTAACAAACGTCGAGACAAGATACCCTCAGATGGAGAAGTTGGCACTATCTGTCATCATGTCCGCTCGAAAGTTGCGACCGTATTTTCAGTCTCATACAATCGTCATTCTAAGCACTTTCCCACTGCGCTCTATCTTGCACAGTCCAAGTCAATCCGGCAGACTTGCGAAATGGGCTATTGAGCTCAGTGAGTATGACATTGAGTATCGCGCCAGGGCCGTTGCCAAATCCCAAGTGTTGGCTGATTTCCTCATCGAACTCCCACACGAGGATTGCATCATCGAACATCCAAACCTCACCTGGCAGTTACATGTTGACGGATCCTCCTCCAAGAATGGTTCCGGAGTCGGCATCCGCTTAACTTCCCCGACAGGCAAAATTCTCGAACAATCATTCTGCCTGGCTTTAGAGCATCCAACAATGAGGCGGAGTACGAAGCCCTCATCGCTGGCATGAAACTCGCCCAAGACCTTAAAATTGACTGGGTGGAAACGTTATGCGATTCACAGTTGGTCGTCAACCAATTCAACGGGGAGTATGCCACCAAAGACGATCGCATGGAAGCATATCTCTTGATAGTAAAGGAGTTGGCAACACAATTTAAGGAGTTCTAATTGACGAGGATTCCTCGGGGCGAGAACAGCAACGCCGACGCATTGGCCACCCTCGCCTCTACGTCCGACCCAGACTTCAGACGAGTAATCCCGGTGGAATTCATCGAATTCCCCAGCATCGCTCCGCCCGCGGAGGTAAATGTTCCTACTAGAGCCCAAGTCGCGAAGAAGAAAAAAGAGCAAGAAGAGGCAGCGGCTGCGGGAACATATAACACAGAAGAGGAGGTAACTTCCAACTTACCTCTGTCCAGTCCGGAAGAGACACTTTCGCCAGCGATCACACGTCCAAAAACTCCCGAGGCCATTGTCCCCGCTAAACAGCTCGTAGATACAGCACCACCTGCAGCCCAAACAACATCTCCCGTTTCCAACAACGACACAACTACTTCTGCCTCTCCACTCGACGGCAATATCACCATCGCGAACGACGACTCCGAAGCCACCAAATATGGTTGCGATATTAAGTGGCTGGACAGAATCAGAGAGTACATCTCCGATGGCACATTACCAACATACAAATGGGAGGCTCGCAAAATTTGGGCGCAATCCGCTCGTTTCATTCTCCTCGACGGCAATGTCTTCAAGTGGAGGTTCTCAGGACCATTGCTTTCCTGCGTCGAAGGACAGAAGGTGCGCAAAATAATGAAGGAGGTCCACAGCAGCTCTTGTGGAAACCACTCCGGTGGCAAGGCTCTTACTATTAAAATCAAGCGTCACGGACATTTTTGGCCGACTATGGTCAAGGACTGTGAGACTTTTTCAGCAAAATGTGAGAAATGTCAGCATCATGCCCCAAAAATCCACCAGCCTGCCGAACTCCTTTCTTCGGTCACATCGCGCTACCCATTCATGCGATGGGCTATGGATATCGTTGGCCCCTTGCACCCATCTCGCCAGAAACGATACCTATTGGTCTTGACGGACTATTTTTCCAAATGGGTGGAAGCTGAAGGGTTCGTTCGCATTCGCGATGCTCAAGTCGAAAGCTTCGTGGGGCGCAACATTATCTGCCGACATGGAATCCCCTACGAAATCGTCACAGATAACGGCTCTCAATTCATCTCGGCCAGATTCAAAGCTTTCTGCAAAAAATAGAAGATCCGTTTGACCAAATCTACCCTACGCTACCCACAAGGAAACGGGCAAGCTGAGGCCATCAACAAACTGATCATCGGCGGCCTTAAGAAACGCCTAGACCAAAAGAAGGGACTATAGGTCGACGAGCTCGATGGTGTGCTTTGGTCCCATCGAACGACTCCACGGTAGGCGACTGGAGAGACTCCATTCTCTCTCATCTACGGCACTGAATGCGTCATTCCTTCCGAAATACGATTTCCCGGCGTTCGCCGCCGACTTTTATCGGGTCAGGAAGCACTCAATCACCTTTTGATGCTTCACGAACTCGACTTCGTTAACGAACGATGCGACTAAGAACTGGTTCGCATCGCAAATTACCAACACGCCACCGCAAAATACTACAACTCCAATGTCCGAGCTCGCAAGTTTTCTGCGGGGGACTTAGTGCTACGCGAAGTCTTCCAAAACACAGCAGAACGTAATGCCGGAAAACTCGGAGCTAATTGGGAAGGACCCTACATCATCACCGAAGTGGTCAAACCAGGCGTCTACAAACTCACCCACATGACTGGCGAACCAGTCCCGCGTTCTTGGAATGCGCGACATCTTAAAAAGTATTTTCATTAGGATACTTTACATTCACAACATGAACTACGAGGCGGCTTGATCCCTAAAACAGGGTACGTAGGCAGCTCATCTTCGGGTGGGTTCAGCTGTCCCCCCTCCTAAAAAGGGGGGGGGAGTGGGTACATATACTCGTATACTCCCAATTCTTGTAACCACTTTTCATGATTAATCAAAAGCATGATTTCGACTAAACTCGTCTACATCCTTCACGGATTCTTTAAGTCTCACAAAAATAGACATACATCTATCATATCCTATATGGATAAGTTATCATCTTAACTACAATCAGACGTTTTACACTTACTCTCGTGCTGCTGGCCACGGTGACGAATCTATCCAAATACTACAGATCTGACAAACACATCCTTCGCAGGATTAAAAGCGCGCTATACAAATAAAAATATTCATTATCGAGCGGATATGTTCAAAGAGGAACATATGCGTAACCCGAAATGATCATTCTCTAAACCCAACTCACAAATCATTGGTTCTATCGCATATATGTTCATTATCGAGCGGATATGTTTAAAGAAAAACATGTGTGTAATCCGAAATGTTCACCTTAAACCCAACAAAAGAAACGTTGGTCGCTACGCGATACATGTTCGGCGTAGAGCAGACTGGTCAATAAGGACTCGTCTGTAAACCAAAATGATCATCCGAAAACCCAATAATCTGACTATTGGTACTACCCGCAAAACGTGCTCTTTTCCTGGAGCAGGCTCGTCAATTGAAACTCGGTTGTAAACCAAAACTCGGAGTCACAGAATAAAACCCAACTCACAAAACGTTGGTCGCATCACAAGTCAGACATCTAAGTTATTTTTGGAGCGGACTTGTTAATGAAAACTCGTCTGTAAACCAGAATACTTAGCCCGAAAACCAATACACAAGCTATTGGTCACCTCAAACATCTAAGTTACTTTTGGAGCGGACTTGTTAATAAGAACTTGTCCGTAAACCAAGATACTTAGCTCTAAACCTAGCACACAACAAATCGCTGGTCTAAATTCGGTGTTCATTGCTGGAGCGGACTTGTTCACGGGAACATATCCGTAAACCAGAATGTTCGTCTCAAAAACCCAACAACTTAATCGTTGGTCATTATGCAATAACATGTTCATTCTCGGAGCGGGTGTGTCGACGAAGGCTCGCCCGTAAACCAAGAAGTTCATCAGAAAACCCACCTAACCTATCGCTGGTCTAACTCTAATATATTTGAATTTGGGAAACGAATAATTCAACGACAGCATGCCTCAAAACCATGCTCGTATATCATTCCTTTCGAAATAGGATAAGAATCCATGCTGAATCAAATACAAAGTCCAAAGTAAAAAAAAAAATTTCGAGAACGCTAGAACAGAAAAAAACGTATCTAAAGCGCGGTCTCATTAACGTCGTCAACCATCTCGATGGCCGGCTCAGAAGGAGTCGCTGCCACAGAGTTTGACAAATCATCATCGCTTGACGAACTAGAGGAGCTCGAATCTAAGTCAGCCTCCTCTTCAAAAGCATCAGCGTCCAACTCCTCAACTCGATCATCTATCGCGATAACCGGCGAATCCTTAAGGATCCCTTCAAGTTCGCGCACATGCTTAGCAAACACCTCGTCTGCGAGTGATAGGTCTACCTCCTGTTTCTCAACTTCAACGAGCTCTTCGCCAAGATCAGGCGCCGTGTCACTCTGAAGTAACTTTACGAACTCAATGTTACTCTGGACTTCAACAAGATCAATTTTGTCAATCCTGGGTTGGCCATTGATCGCTCTAATCTTCTCCATAGCACGGACGATCCTCGCCTCATACTTCACCGACAGTTCGCGCTTCGCTTTGCCAACAGCTCGTTGCACAGCCGCATCTTGAAGTTTGGCAGCAACATCTAAGCGGGTGTCAGAGACTTTTTTCTGAAGACGCTTCCTCTCAGATTCAGACTCTGTAAATGTCTCATCTATCTCGCGACACCTATCCTCGATTTCCTTTATAGCAGCTTCGAGAGTAACAACGTGATCCTCCGCGTCCCTTTTCTGCTTCTTGTGATCGTCACAGCTCTTCTGAACATTAGCAAGCTGACGAGTCAGCGAGCGAGCAGTCACCTCGTACTCAATCGCGACCTTATTAAGCGAAGAAAGGAACTGTCAAATAGAGAAATGAATCACGCAAAACAAGTTAGAAGATAAAAAAGAAAGAAAATCGTTATCCCACAAGAGTAGTTGCGAAATCTTACCGTCATGCAGTCGAGGGCCATGTTTGAGTAAGCACTCTTCTTCGACATCTGTTCTGGAGGGGAAAACTCAGTACCTGGGAAGACGATCTTGGACAGATGCGACGCCGCCAGCTCGGCACTGTTAAAAGATCTTTTTGAACCAGAAGGAAAGGATGAGTCCGTCAGCACGTGATCACGTCGAGGAGTCGATGCGCGCCTTGATCTGCTTGGGTCTTCTCCGCCAGCAATATCTTTGCCCCTGTCTTCTCGGGAACGCTTACGACTTGCCCCAACATCATCATCCCTTCCCTGTGCATCATCATGACGCCTATACGAAGGTTCAGATCGACGATCAGTGATGATGACATCATTTCGCTCCAACGCTGGACGACGCTGCCTGGGTGCAAGGGTTCCAGCGGTGCTCGCTCTTGGAACTGACACTCTCGCGTTATATCCTCTTCTGGCCTCAACAGCTCTCTTCTCATGAGCAGAGGGTTTCCTCACGTTGTCTCGCATCTCTTGCAAAGAAATCTGCGAAATAGCTCCGAAGCGACGAGCACGAGTTTCTCTGACTCTACGTTAAGAAAAGTCTTCCTTCCAGCTACACTTCTCAGCAGCAAGTATATCGCGAAGAACGAATAAGTCACTCAGCAACCTCTCAATGCGACTCAAAACTGCAAAAACAACAACAAGAGAAAATGTTTAGAATCGCGAACCTCCGTATGTAGGCAAGCAAAGAAACGACAACTTTAAAAACCATCAAGAAACGGTAAGCTAAACACTAAAGCGCGGTAGGGTCTACTACCGCGAGTCCCCCATCTCTTTCGAAGCATGTCCAGATGATCGCGACCAACAGATGCTTCATTGATTTTCACAAAGAAAAACTTTTCCGATCAAAACCGATCTATGTTGGGAAATTCCCCGACGACTTGGAGATCCGGTTTGCCCTTAAGGAAATACAGGAGTTTGTCCTTGGAGCCAGTTTTTCTAACCTCCAAAAAACTCAACAGATGGTTAACTCTAACTTCGTAGCCACACTCATAGCTGCGTACCATAATCCCGACCAAGTGGCGCATCTCGCTAGGCGTAATCTGAGCAACAGCAAGGTTGGTCCTCCTTAAGAAGTCAAGAATAGCGCCAGGGATCGGGAACCACAGGAAGTACGCATAAAAGTATGCTTCATACAAAGTGAAGTAGTCCTCTGGAGGATGATCTGCCGTGCATCTGAGCAAGGAACGACTAGCTCGACTCCGTCGGGAAAACCAAAGCAAGCATTGAGGGAATCCAAAGATTTTGGAGTTGACATGGTGGATCCAGGCGGATCATTTTCTCTCCGCTTTGCTCTCGGCTTCTTGGCAGCCGGACGAAAAGCAATCTTATCGGTAACCTCATCAACCGTGACTAGAGCGTCAGAGTAGACCGGTCTCGACAAACTACCAGTGTCGGATGCTGGCGAAAGAACCATTCTCCTTCCGAGAAGGAAGGGATCAGCGACCATATCTCCGGAATCATCTAAGTCGCTCGAACCATCAAGCTGCGAGTCCGCGGAATCAGAAATCATCCTCCCAAATTCACCTCTGTACCAAAGATCAACGATCTGAATTAATTTCGCTTCACAAAACCAGCCTTGCTACCAAGTCCTTGAACCACTGAGTCGCAAAAAAAAAAAAAAAAAACCGCCGAGTCGACTCAGTGAGTCAACTCGTCAGCTCTCGAAGCTGGGTTTTAGTCGCCGATCTCGCCTCGCCTCGCCGTCAAAGAACGTCCCCTCGCCTCGCCTCGCTCGTTGATAAGCAAGTCGAAGGCGGATCTCTCTCCTTGCCGCAGATCTCTCTCTCTCCTTGCCGTTTTCTCTCTCTCGCCTCGCGAGGTGGTCGAGGCTCATCGAAGCCCGTCGTCACCGCCGCAGCATCAAGCAGGGACGAACCGTGCCGATCTCCAAGAAGAGGTCGCCGACGAAGAGGAAGAGCAACGGCGGCAAGGTAAAAGAAGGCGACGACCAAAAAAAAAAACAAAAAACAAAAAAACAAAAAAAACAAAAAAAACCTACAAAAAAAAAGAAAATAAAGAGGGAGAAGGAGAGATGATTTTTTACCTTGTGCTTTGGGAAAAAGTGAATTGGTGAAAAATAACTCCAGGGAAGCAAACTTATTTATATCTCGAGAATTTCCTAAAATCACTTTGTTTTTGGAAAAATTCCTGAGATTTTTCAGCAGGCCTCAAAGCCCACTAACGCAACGAGACCATCAACCTCCTCAGTCTCCTAAGACAATAAAAAAGAAAACAAGCCCAGGAAAACACGCAGACATCAGCTCGACGCGGAATAACAAGAACTTCCCGAGTTCGATGACAAGACGTCCACGTCTGGCAACTTCGCAGTCCAACATATCGATCTCAGACTCCAGAAACTTTTACCTTGGCATCATCATAACTCGATACTACCAAGCTGGAGGGCTAACTGTTGGGGTCAGATTTCACCCCTATGAGATCGATATAACGACGAGGTCAATCTAGGCCCAAAATGACTTTAAACCCATAAGCAAAATGGGCTTAATTGAATAATGAGCCTAAATTAGATTTATTGCTTAATGGGCCAAGCCCATTTTATTAGCTGGCCCATTTTGTATATTTCACTATATATAGCTCATTGTATTCACCCAAAACGGGATCCGCAAATTTTCGCACAAACACTACGCAACAAATCAATAAAGCTTTCTTAACGCTATTTTCGTGTTTTTGTCTTTGTTCTTAGTTGTTCTTGTGAATTCTTTCCAGAGATCTCGTTTCCTTAAAAACCCTTGACAAATTCAATTGAATTGGTTTCGATTTCCACACTTATATTATTTTGAATAAATGATATAATTTTAATAGGATTTATAAAATTCTTTTAGAAAAGTGACATTTTTAAAAATTCCTTCTAGTGCATTTGCGTTTTTGTTCACGTCGTTTATGAATTATGATCAAGGTTGTGTTCATTCGACTAAATTACAAATACTCCCTATTCAATTTTTATACATATTTCTAAAGTTATTCGATATTTTGAATTAATTAATTTATATTTTGTTTATAATGTTTTTTTTTTTTAGTTTCCGTGCATCCAACCAAACTATTTTATAAAACTGAACATGGAGAATATTTGTTTTTTTTTACGAAAAGAGTTAAAAAAAATTTTAGAATGTCAAAATTTGTAGGGTTTTTTTTTGCCGTTTGATATGTTGTTGAACTCTAGGTAGCATAGAAGGTTCGTCAGAGGTTTTACTCAGTTCGAAATCGAAATCGAAATCAGAGACTCTTAGAAGTTTTTGGAAGCTCGCTTTCATGTCATTTCCAAAAACTCCCATTTAATACACATTGGAGCTTGTGATTCCGTTTTGGAATATTGCACTTCTGTTTTAAAAATATTGTATCGTAAACAAATATGATAGGTAAAATTAATCAATTACAAAACAAAACAAAACCAAAAATTAATCTTATACTTTGACATTTGTACACACTAGTTTTTGTCTTTTATTTACAAAATGACTTGTTTAAACTAGGGGTGGCCAAACTAGGTTTCGAAATGGATTTCTTATGTTTTGGATTAGGTTTAGTTATTTGGATTAAGAACTATTGTACCAAATTCAATCCAATTTAGTGGAGGCTATTGGTTTGTATATTTTAGTGGATTTGTAAATTTTAAAGGATTTTGAAATATTTAGAAATATGAGGGTTTACCCTAGGATTTGGTTCTTTGTATTTTTGACTTGAAAATCCTTCCAAATCCATTCAAATCCACTTTAAAATCAAATCCATAAATAAATCCGTAGATTGAATAACACGTGATTTGAAATAGTATTTATAAATTATATAACCAATAACAATGCATTTGAACATGGATTTTAAAATCATAGAACTAATAACACTAGATTTTGTCCAGATTTCCAAATCCATCAAAATACAAAAACCAATAACCCCCAATAAATTTTGGATCAAGTTTTTTAGGTTTCGGATTGGGTTTAAGTTGTTTGGATAACAAATAAATTAACCAAAGTAGACTTAAATATATATTTTTTTGGGGTTATTTAGGTTTTGGATAGAATTTGGTTAGTTGAATTTTTAAAGATTAATGACAATAACATCTAAAACAAATTCTTAAAGCAAACCTATTCAATAAAATAATTCATAAATTCCAAAAAAAAAAACATTATTTTTGATATTTTAACTTTAAAGTATAATAAATGCTTGAAAGTCGAACAAAATATTAATAGTTCAACTGAAATTATTAAAAAAAATTCTTGAAAGTCTCGAGCAAAACTTGAAAAATAAAGCACAAAAGTACATATAAATTACTACAAAACTAAAATAATGAACTAAATTTATAGAACTGCTAGTATTATTATTCGACCAATCCAAAATCTGGGTTTTTCACTTATCTAAAGACCAATCCAAATAGCCCAAATCCAAATTAATATTTATTGTTCGATCTAAATGGGTTTATGTATAAATCCAAATCCAAATAAATCCGGGTTTCTTAGATTGGATTAGATTGGGTTGGGTTTAACTGACCGAATTGGCCACCTCTAGTTTAAACCCTAAAATTTTAAACTTCAAAAAGGGTTTTGACCCTAACAATCTCTTAACCTTAAAATCTAAAACCTAATAAAAAAAACGATATTTTTAGTAAATAATATAATATTAGTGATATTTTTAATTTTTTTTTAAAATATGACATTTTTGAAAAGCTGTATTTTTCAATATTTTATTTTTAATTTATATATTTCTTAACACTTTTAAATATAATATAATATTTAATTAGAAATATTTATATGTATTTTTTTCTAATTTTTTCTAAAGTATCGTTTATTTATTTCCATACGGTTTTATTTCTGTATACCCGATTCCGAAAGTTAAACTAATATTGTTGCCTACATTTAAAATATAATGTTTGAACTCAATCAAAATTTTTTTTTTAACGTCTTGATTTATTATTATTCTATTACAGATTATGAGTAGAGATGTCAAACGGGCCATGAATCCGCGGGCCAGACCCGATTAAGCCCATCATGGGGCGGGCTTGGACACGATATTTTTTGTCCATAAAGAAGCGGGTCTCGTGGGCTAACCCACTGCGGTTTGTAGGTTAAACGGGCTAACCCGTTGCGGATTTGCGGGTTTGCGGGTTGCCCGCTGTTAAACAATTTGTACCTTTGACTCTAGACTCCTTCCCTCTCTTTTTGATTGAACCAGTAGTACAACCATGGCGATGAGCTCCGGCAAGTTAACGCCGGTTCAGCGACGTCGTCGATCAGTTCAATCGAATCGCGTAATGCTATTCGACCTCAATCCATTTCTCTAATCTGCCGAAATTAAACCAACGGTTTATCACCGCTTATCGTCCTCCGGTCCTCTCGAAGGTCCAAGCTATGGATAATCGAGGCGGTTCCTCCACCGGCTAAGTCCTGGGACGAATCTAACAACGATGGGGAAGAAAACTACAACACGTTGGGTAAAGAAATCGGTGGAACCGATGCTCAAGTGGTTGCCGGAAAACATGACCGGACGATCGAGATTGTTATTGCAGCGGCGACCACGACGGCGTTAGGCGTTGGGAACCGTGTAATGTATAAACTCGCACTTGTTCCTCTCAAACACTATCCCTTCTTCCTCTCAGCTCTCCACCTTTGGGTAAACTCATCTATCAGCTCTCTGATGCTTAAAATTAGGTCTCTGATTTGCTTTTGTCTCGATGATAAAGTTAAAAAGTCAGATTCAGATCCTTGTTTTGAAAAGGAGTTTTGATTACAACTTAGTTAGAGTACTCTTTCAATTGGTTTAATAATGATTTGATGGCCCGCAGGCCGGTTTGCTAACTCATAGAATATTGCGCGCCGGGCCTGGACGTAGCATTTATGGATCGCGGTTCTAGCGGGCTAACCCGCTGTGGTTTTAAAAACAGAAAGCCCATCGCGGGGTGGGCCAGATGGACGCGGGCCGGCCCGTTTGACACCTCTAATTATGAGAACTGTTACATCGACGATTTATTATTCTAGAATTTTTTTTGTTAATGCGTAAATATATTTTTTAACACTTTATTTTATTAAAACTGATTTAAAACATATTACATCAATGAAAAAGTTCAATAGATGCGATACAAAGAGAAACTAATGGTCTTTTCTGCACCAGAGATTATGTGAGGACAATAATCATTGACGACACATTAGCTATACCAAAATGATCTTGTTTCGAATCAAAGGTAGACGATTAGGTGTTCCTGAATCCATAATAGGAGTCGAACTTCCAATATCTATTACAAAAACATGCTAACAACTTTCTTAATTTAGATAAATTTCTTTTTTTGATTGCCTTTGTCAATTTTGTTCGGAGTTAGATTGAGTGAAACCGCTGTTGAACAATTTTGAACTGCAAAACTTAAATCAAATAGATAGCCAGAATTGATTAGAAACTAACATGTGAATCAAACTATACATCTTCTACGAGGGAAAAAAACCTCAACTAAAAACTTAACCCAATGAAGAGAATCACAAATTAAACCCAGTAAAAAAAGTCACAATAACTCATAAAAACCAGATGGCAAATAACATCGAATTGTCTTCTAACAAAAAATTCTCTTGGACACTCCTTATACTTCATATAAAACTTAGAAATTCTATTAATTTACAACAATCTTCCTCTTACGAAGCCGGTAAAAACACCAAGACAACGGACAGGGAAAAAACTCAAATCATTTTTTTTTCGACGGCTAGGGTTTTTTTTTGTTTGATTTAATACTATTAATGCGTAAATATTGGAGTATCTAAATGACGGCGGCATTTTCTAGTCTCTATGCTGATTGCTGACAAACCTTTAGCGTTAGCGTTTAAATCGCTGAATCGTAATCGTCGCAAGAAACGTTTTAACAAAACAAATGATGCGAATTTAATATTTGATCAATTCCCATCAAAACTTCCCTTTCTAGAAACAAACTAATATACAAATCTATGCGAAAATCGTGGTGATTTCAGAGATTCACGCCTTCTCTTCAAAATCGTGATTTTTTTTTTTTTTTTATTCACTTTTTAAGTCTTTCCTACTGGTCTTTGCGTTTGCCGTTCCCGCTTCCTTGACAGAGAGAAACGAAGAGGCGTTTTGCTAAATTGCTCCGCCATGAGTAACCACCGTGGAGTAACCACCGTAGTATCGAATCAGAATCGACGGTTGCAGCAACGCCGTCCGGTGATTCACGTGTTACCGGACGAGGTTGCCTTACGAGTTGTCTGCCACGCGTCAGTTATCGGTGGCATAATCGGAGCAAACGGCTACGTTGTTTCCAAACTCCGGCGTGAGACCGCTACTAAAATCCACTGCGAGTCTCCGGTTAACGGGTCCGACCACTGGGTCGTATTCATCGTCGGGTCAACCGCCGTTAACAAAAGCGTTCTGTTGACTGATAGAGTCGGAGATTTCTCCGGTGGGGAACACGAAGATTGGGTGACGTGTGAGGTTTCCGCTGCTCAGACGGCGTTGATTAGGGTTTTGGAGAGATCATGGGTGGTTTTAGCGGCGAAAGATAGCGACGGAATCGTCGACGGTGATGATGAAGAAGCTTATTGTGGTATTCTCGCTGATCGGAATCAGATTGGAGCTGTTTTGGGTTTGGGTGGGAAGCATGTGGAGTGGATGCGGAGAAATTCTGGTGCCATGATTAGGGTTTTACCTCCGCCGATTTGTGGTACTAATAATGATGAATTGATTCAGGTAAGTTTGTGTCATGACAAATCAAAAGTTACAATCTTTTTGAGGGTGTCTTCCTTATTTGGTATTTTGAAATACATTCCGAGTTTTTGCTCTTTGATTTATGATAATGGAAGTGTGATTGATCAACCAAAAGTATTGTTTTTGTTTTCTGGTTTGTAATGAAGATTACCGGCGATGTATTGGCTGTGAAGAAGGCACTGGTTATGGTATCGACTTGTCTCCAGAATTGTCCGCCCAACAACGGGTATCCACCGCCACTTTGCAGCAAAGCTTACGAGTCATCTACCAATGGAAACTCAGAGGATCCGCATTCTGAGTTTTTCCCGAATCTGCGTTCTTCGTTGCCTAATGCTTCACAAGCAGCATCCAGTCGGCATTTACCATCACCGTATGAAGAAGGAAACTGTTTCCATGGTTCAAAAGAAACTGAAAGAAAGGTTGTGTTCAAAATAATCTGCACAAGTTTTGCAGCTGGAGGCATAATTGGGAAACAAGGAACTATTATCAGAGCTCTGCAGAATGAAACAGGTGCTTCTATTTCGATTGGAGCTCCATTAAAAGTATCCGGTCAACGAGTTGTTACCATTTCTGCACGTGAGGTTGATTTCATTATCCTCTTCTCTGCTACATTTTTTTATTCGAGTTTCTTAATTGATATATTCAATCGCAATTAATTCGCTTTTGTTGTTTTTTAGAACCTCGAGTCGCTGTACTCTCATGCACAAAATGCTCTGGCTCTTGTATATGCAAGATCTGTTGAGATTGATGTTGAGAAAGGACTTCTCTCGGGATTGCACAATGGTACTGTTGTGAAAGCTAAGCTAGTGGTACCATCGCAGTTTGCTAATGGCTTAGTTGGAAACAGAGAAGCAATCATAGCAACTGGTGTTGATGTACACATTCCAGTAGGTGACCAGGTTCTGGACTATACCTCGGAAAATGAAGTGGTGATAGAGGTAAGTGAACGCGTGTTTTCTTCTATTCAGTATGAGCTTTTGTCCTTAGAGATGGAGAAGTTGCGGGATACAATGTAATTAAGCAAGATTTACTCCTATGTCTCTCTGATTGTTTTTAGATTAAGGGAGAGTATAGGCATGTACAAAAGGCCTTGTCTACTGTTTCTTCTAAATTACGGGAGAGTCTACTGCCAAAGGAGGTCTTAGAAGAAATGCGAGCTAGAGTTAGTAATCCATATGAAAGTGCAGGAGCAAGTCATAAATACGATCTGCAACCATCACAACAAGTAAGTGTGTTTTTCTTCCCCCTAAGTTTGATTTTAGTTGCATCCATCTAAGAACCATGGTGGTTCAACAAAACCGCAGAATGCAAGCAGAGGTGATTCTCTCTCGGTATCAGATGGTGAACAAGACGTGAAGATGGTCAGAAGTGGTGCGGAATTAATGAAGTCGATCGATTATCTGATGCACACCGAGGCCCTTAAAGATGCGGATGAATTCAAAGGCTTTACACGTTCTCCAAGTTTGCTGGAGAATGACTTGACACAGGGAATGAAACAGCTCCAACTTTCTAGCAATGGAGATGTCTCTTCTTTACCACCACGGTATGTTCTTGTCAACAACAATGGATCTATTTCGTTAACAATCTATAGTGGAATGTAAACAGGGTATTTCTTATGAGTTTTTTATGGAAGCAGAAGTAAAGGTATATCTTTGAGAAACGTTACCTTGGAGTTAGCCTTCGAGAAAGACGCTCTAGGTTCACTATATGGCAGAGATGGCGCCGGTCTAGATAATCTTCAACAAGTATTTCTTCTGTACCCAAATCAAGCCTTCTCTTAACAGATCCTTTTAGATGCTAGAGAAAAAGCCAATGAAGTTGCACAATTTACTTGTGGTTTCTTGTAAACTGACAGATTTCAGGGGCCAGAGTGGATGTCAAGGATGCTACTGGAGTCGAAGTGACGGTCTTAATCTCCGGAAGTCCTGAGGAAACCCACACAGCGATGTCTTTGATCGTCTCAATCCTTGCTGATCAATGATAAAAACCAACATCAACGCAAAACAACACATTCTATACTACGTACTAGTGATGATCCTGCTTTTATTGCGTTTTGCAGCTACCTTTATAATGGTTGTTTCGTTTTGTGGTAACTCATCTTTATCTCAAACTCCAACCTTTTGTTCTGGTTTTGAAAATTATCAGTTGCTAAAAATCTAGTGCAGTGTTTTTGTTTGATCTGTTCTTCAAGCTGTATCTAAAAGAATACAACATTTCACTTACCCAAAAGTACGCGAACAGAAAAAAGCAGAGAATAGAATTAAAAGATTCAAAACTACCATTCTACTGTATTTGGTTCGGTTCGATTTGGGAACTTCAGTGTTCGGTTATATAAAAGTATGTTCGAAGTATGTAGAACGAAATTTTATGACGGTTTGGTTCAGTGACAAATTTCGGTTTGGGACAGCAGTTTGGATATGATTATTGACCACCAATCCGGTGCTAATGATACCACAACCGGTTTATGGTACTATTTAACCGGTCTGATATTTTTCGGTTTGGGTTTAAAGTTAATACGGAATGTGGCCCACTATAAAAAAGCGAGGCCCATATTATTCGTTAACGGTACACTAAATCTTTTAACGGTCGTCTCAGAAAGATTCAAAATTTAAACACCAAACCCAGAAAAGGAAAAGAAATCACGCCTTTCTCTCTCTCCATCTTTTAATCCTTTTTTCAATTTCTTGATTTTACAAAGAGAGATAACGAAGAAGAAGAGACTCAATTCGTTTTTTTTTTCCCCCTGGGCTTGCAAGAATCCGCTTAGATTTAGACAATGGAGGATATTCAGATCAACGCTACAGTTCCGTTGGATCCAGAAGTGGCGTCTCCTTGTTCACCGGAGATTCCTAATTCCCAATTTGTTAGTGATGCAACTGAGAAATTAGAGATCGGAGATACTTCCGTGGATATGTGTGACGATTCTTTGGCGGATTCCATGGTTTGTGATCCGAATTCAAGACTTGTCCCCAGTGGTTTCACAAGAGATAATCGCACAGGTTGGACCCTCTCTCACTTTCGATTTTCAATTATTACAATTCTCGAGATTTTTTTTTATTCTTGATCGTGGGTTTTCAGCTGCATTTCCTTTTCGTTTAGGAAATTTTCGGGGTTTTGGATTTGATACTTTTATCCAATTACTTGTTAAAACCCTAGGATTTGGGTTTTTTTTTCCCCTTTCGCCTAATTTCCACTGGCTCTCGAGCCTTTTGCATCTGTAAATCACTGAATATATGTTGAAAGTATTCTGATTTTGTTTCAATTCTGTAAATTAAGTGAACCCAGAAAACTTCAATTTAGCTTTATGTATTGAGCCATTTTTGTTGTTGTTGGTGTTAGCAGATGAGACCATTATGTTCATAAATGCTGGGGGAGATGGTTCAAAGGTATTAGATTCTGATTTGAATATCCTCAAAGACACCTATTTCCAAGGAGGGGATGTTTTGAGAACAGATGAGTCTATAGTTGAAGCAGGAGACTACCCATTCATTTACCAATCAGCACGTGTAGGGAACTTTTGCTACCAGTTAAACGATCTTGTTCCGGGAGAATACTTTGTCGATTTCCATTTCGCTGAGATTATTAATACCAATGGACCTAAAGGGATAAGGGTGTTCAATGTCTATGTTCAAGATGACAAGGCAAGTACTCCAACCGAAAGATGGTGTTTTTCATGTAGTTATGAATAAGAGTTTGCTGAAGTGTTTTTTGTTATGTTATATTCAGGTCTTAGCTGAATTTGATATCTTCTCGGTGGTTGGCGCAAATAGGCCACTCGTGTTGGTTGACTTAAGGGTCGTGGTAATGGATGATGGATTGATTAGAGTGAGGTTCGAAGGAATTGATGGAAGTCCAGTGGTTTGTGGGATTTCTCTGAGGAAAGCACCACAGGTTTTAGGTAATGCTCTTCTCTTGAGCTTGGTTTCATTTAAGATTTTAACCTATTAAGGGTATCTCAAAGTTTTCAGTTTCTAACTCAGTCATTGCATTACTGTACAGTTCCAAGGACATCACAAGATTATATTAAGTGTGAGAATTGTGCTGTCGAAATAGAGATTTCTCCAACTCAGGTACTGTTTGACTGGCCTGCTGGCTCTTATTTCCCAAAAGTATAAGCGTAATGCATTACCTGAGTCTCTATTTTATATGTTGATATTTGAGCAGAAGAGGCTTATGCGAGCCAAAGCTTATGAAAAGTATGAGAAGAAGATAGAAGAGCTTTCTGAACAATACCAACATAAGACAAATGAGTGCCACGAAGCATGGATGTCACTGACCTCTGCCAATGAGCAACTAGAGAAAGTGATGATGGAACTGGACAATGCGATGTACAAGTCCCGCTCTCTAGGTAATGCACAATCTGCCATATGACATATTGTCAATCCATTTTTTCTTGCTTCTAATTTGGTGCTTACTTGAAACAGACCAAACCGTGGCAACGCAAGCTGATTGTTTGAAGAGTGTCACTAGCAAGTATGAGAATGACAAGAGACGTTGGGCCACTGCAATTGTTACTCTACAGGAGAAAATAGAGGTAGCTTGGTATTTCCGCAATTACTGTTGTATCAGAGCCTCTCTGCAATTTACATGTTCTTCAACGATATTTCTTTTTTAGAATTTATGAAACTGTTGCTATGCAGATAATGAAAAGGGAACAATTTCAGCTATCACATGAAGCACATGAATGCGTCGAATCGATTCCCGAATTGTACAAAATGGTTGATGGGGTTCAGGCACTTGGTGAGTTTACCTCCCACTCATTTAGTTCTGAACATGGGATGATGGGATTTAAAGGGAAAACTCCATGAACTAAATACTATATCAACTCGTGAAAACAGTTTCACTGTGTGAGGATCTCAAGCAGAAGTACAGCGAAGAGCAAGCAAAGCGAAAGGAGCTATATAACTATATACAAGAGACTAAAGGCAAGTACATCTCTTTTCATGATGATTTGCTTTAGCTTCTTTGCATCACACTTCAAGAATTTACTGACAACATCCCTTATGTCAGGCAATATTAGGGTCTTTTGTCGGTGCCGCCCTTTGAATAAGGAGGAAACGTCAACTAGGTGTGCCACAACTGTTGACTTTAATGGAGCAAAAGATGGAGAGCTTGGTGTCATTACAGGAAATAATTCCAAGAAAAGTTTCAAGTTTGACAGAGTTTATACACCCAAAGATGGTCAAGGTAGTGTTGTATGTCATGGTCAAGTTAGACCATTAAGTATAAATAACACTGATTACTGACGAAGTTTCTTTCTTGCTTTTTCAGTTGATGTCTTTGCAGATGCTTCTCCTATGGTTGTTTCAGTGCTTGACGGATACAATGTATGTATTTTTGCATACGGACAAACAGGAACAGGAAAGACGTTTACAATGGAAGGTACTCCACAGAACAGGGGTGTCAACTACAGAACTGTCGAGCAATTATTCGAAGTTGCTAGAGAAAGGAGAGAGACGATTTCATATGATATATCAGTTAGTGTCCTTGAGGTATACAATGAACAGATAAGAGACTTGTTGGCAACATCACCAGCATCAAAGAAGTAAGAAACTCTACTTTAATTACATCTTGAACACATAGGGGTTTAAACAGGGATTTTACGTAGAGCTGATCTTAATCTTTATTGATTTTGCTACTAAGATTGGAGATAAAACAATCCTCTGAGGGGTACCATCATGTTCCTGGATTAGTAGATGCAAAAGTGGAAAATATAAATGAAGTTTGGAATGTGCTTCAAGCTGGAAGCAATGCTAGATCTGTTGGATCCAATAATGTGAATGAGCATAGCAGCCGCTCTCACTGGTATCTTGAGATATATGCCTCTCATACTGTGTTGTTTGAATGTTTGGCTTTCCTACATTTTATGTTACATTATGACGGTTGTTTAATGAGTTAAATTCTCTTTGCAGCATGCTCTCTATAATGGTAAAAGCAAAGAACTTGATGAATGGCGATTGCACAAAAAGCAAGCTTTGGCTTGTAGATTTAGCCGGAAGTGAGAGGTTGGCAAAGACTGACGTGCAAGGTGAGCGTCTGAAGGAAGCACAGAACATAAACAGGTCACTATCAGCTCTAGGGGACGTGATTTATGCATTGGCTACGAAGAGTAGTCACATTCCATACAGGTTAGTCTAATTCTTTGCATAATTCTCTCATTCTCTCCATCTCTGTGGGGAGCTTTATACCTTTTAACACTCTCCAATTATTAACCATCAGGAACTCAAAACTAACACATCTGCTTCAAGATTCATTGGGTAAGAATCTTCATTTCCTTTTCTTAAGTATGGATCAATCCGTGGTTACACTGTGCTTTTTTGGTGAACTGATGTATGTGCGAATGATGCAGGAGGTGACTCAAAGACACTGATGTTTGTGCAAATCAGTCCCTCTGAGCATGATGTGAGTGAGACTCTAAGTTCACTTAACTTTGCAACTCGTGTAAGAGGGGTTGAGTTGGGTCCTGCGAAGAAGCAAGTTGATACCGGTGAGATTCAGAAGATGAAAACAATGGTATGACTTCTGCAATTTTTTTTTTTTTTCTTTTTTCTTCCTGGATTGTCTTTTTGGACTGTGTCACAGCTTTTCCTTATTGCTTGATGCATCACTTTTAAAAGGTTGAAAAAGCAAGGCAAGAAAGCCGATCCAAAGATGAATCGATAAAGAAACTGGAGGAGAACATACAGAACCTGGAAGGTAAGAATAAAGGAAGAGACCACTCATACAGAAGTCTCCAGGAAAAGACTAAAGAACTTGAAAGCCAGCTTGATTCACTAAATAACGAATCAGAAAAACAAAACGCTCAGCTTCTAGAAAAACTAAAGAGCAGAGATGAAACTTGTGCCAATCTCCAGCAGAAGGTCCTTTCTCTTTTTCTTTTTTTCTGCTTAATGACATGCTTGATTTCCTGTATTACCATTATATTACTAAAAGAAACCATTGTTCAATTATTGAAGGTCAAGGAGCTAGAGTGTAAGCTCAGGGAGAGACACCAATCAGACTCTGCAGCTTACCACCAGAAGGTTGGTTTCCTGACATTAAATATTGATTGCTACTTAAATCTTATAACGTTTCGTTGAGAGTTACAAAACCATCTTAAATGATGCCTGCAGGTTAAGGATCTTGAGAATAAGTTGAAAGAATCTGAAGGGAGCTCCCTTATGTGGCAACAGAAGGTCATTGATTTTGAGGATAAGTTGAAAGAGACGGAAGGCAACTCTCTTGTGTGGCGACAAAAGGTTAGGAGAACTGTGATTCAGTCTCAAACTTACATTCCTTTTATTCGTAAAAAGGGTAAAATCTCACCATCTCGCTCTTCTATTTGATCTGGGTTCCCAGATTAAAGAGTTGGAGACGAAACTAAAAGACGAGCAAAGCCAAGAAGCAGTGTTACTACGACAGAAGGTTAGTTTTCATGGATTGTCTATGGATCTTTGATGTTCTGATTCCTGATATCGCCACATGTGTGAAACTAATTGTTTTTTTTATTTTTTTTGGCAGATTAAAGAACTTGAAGTGAGGCTTAAGGAGCAAGAGCTGCATATACAGCAAATGGCAACAACTAGAGAGTTCCCTGATGTTGCGAATGCTACTCCTAATGAAGTGAAAACGTGCTTCAAAGAAGATAACTTTGGCAATGAGAATGCGGAATCGAGCAACATCCTGAGAACATCAAACCGTCTCAGGACAACAAGTACTCGAAGAAACGATTCTTTAAATCTCAATGAGATGACTAGAAAGAAGAGAGCCTCGAGAAGCAGCGAAACTGAGAACAATGGCGATGATCATCATATGAAGGAGAAACGGATCAGAAAATCAGACCCACCAAAAGTTTTTCCCCGAGTAGTCAGACCAACAAGACCAGTTTTTGGTTCATCAAACCAAGTCCCTGGGGCTCAGAAGAAGGTTATTAACAGAGAACAACAACAAGTTCTGGTCGGGAAAGAGAGAGACCCCAAGAAGAAGATTTGGTCAAGATAAAAAATAATTAGCTAAATAGCATAGAGAAACTCTAATCTCTTGTGATTCTCTATATGGTTACATGACTACAACGATGTAACAATAACATCTTAAGCTTGTTAATTCAGCATCACCATTGTTTTTTCATTATTATTACTTCTCTTGGCTCTGCAATAGAGGAGAGATGGGTACTTCTAACTTTCATGAAACATTACAACTTGTTTAGCAAAATAAATAAATGAATAAAGTATATACATATAGAATTCTGAAATAATGTGTTTAACTCTATGCTTATGTTGAATTTGAACATATATAGAAAATTAGAGTTTTCTAGCTGAGATCAAATGCTTCATATATAAAGTCGACTCTTGCTATACATTAATACATTCGGTCTTATTATATATTCACAACCCTTGATATTACATTCAAATGAATAAAAAAACTATAACTCTAGCTAGAAAAAAAAAACAGATTTAAATTTCCCTCTACACTAAATTATTTTCACTCTGACTTTCAAGACGGATATAATCATACATAACACCTTGAAACGGTATTATACTTCTGGTTTGAGTTAAATATATCGTATTATCACCAACGGTTAGTAAATTTCCACCAACATCGATACTATACAATCTAGATAACCCATGGATTCCATGTCTCGCAATCGCATTATCCTTTCCAATTAAACCGGTCGTGAAAATATGATCGGATTTCGGATTATTGATTCGAATTTGTAACTCGGCATCAGAGGCTGAGGCTAGAGCTATTCGGAGCGTGTAGAGTCCGATCCGGTTCACGTTTTTTAGGTTAAATATGATTTGCCATGTCGTTGGTTGGTATGTATTGTTTCCAACGTTTCTATAATATCAAAAAAAAAAAAAAAATGTTAATTAATTAGATAAGTTGTAATATAAGCAGTAAATAGGAAAAAAGTATACTTATGTAATTTACCTGGTGACATGTGCAAAGAACCAATCTCTTCTATAATCACTTACACCGATTGTGTAAACAAGATCGTTTTGAGGGTATAAATCTGCATAACGATCCCATAATCCGTATTGCCTAAATCTGCATTTCAAATTCAATGACTAGGAGTGTCAATCGAATTGGGTCAAGTGGCAAAAAAACCGACAAATCGAAAAAAATATTGAAATGAGAATTCCTACTCATATGTAAATCTACTAAAGATAGTTTTAGAAGAGAAGATTATATTACTAACCTGTCTTGAAGTGGGTTAACATAAAGCTTATTCATAAGTGTAGGGTAAGGATCCGGTATATAGAATTCTCCGGCGGTTCGATCCGGTACACCGATTTCCCACAACGTCGGACCTTTTCTCGGCGGCTCATACACTATGGACCCTACATTCACTTGGCTACCTACACACCAAAATGAATAAAATGAGACATTTTAGTTATACATTTATGGTATGATAATTAAAACATGATCACATGAAAACTTAACCGCAAACAAACAATCATCAGGGCATTGTAATGAGCCCCACAAAATGTACATATATCAAAACAGAAACCATACAAAATTGTAATATTATAAAAATCATTTTGAATTGAAGATATAATGAACGGTGAGACCAAGCATGCTATGATCAAAATGGGATTATAGTGGAGAATTATACGTATGTATATTATTACCTGGCGTGATAGTAATGTTTTGGTCATATTTATAGTCACCGATAAAACCAAAACCCCACGCGTAGAGACTATAATTGCCTGCCCTCACATTCTCTATTATGAAATTCCCTTTTCTGTCAGCTTTCCTCCAAAATTGATATCCCTTTTTGTCACAAGATTTTAGAAAAATAAAATTAATATATATATACACTGTAACAATTACCATTCATTTTAAACAGTATTACTATATTATATACCTTGGATTCGGTTTGCCATGAACCGGCTTCACCAACTGCTGCCAAACCAACGAAAGCAAATTTTCCATATATATTTAACCTTGACACGTATCTACAACATTATACAATCAAAAGAAAAAAATTAAATTAAATAAATGGTTCAAGTAAGTATCTATAAAGAAAAATATTTGAGAGGGATAAAAATAAAGTATATTTATCTACCTGTCTTTAACAAAGAATTGACCTTGGATTGTTCCTCTTTGATTTGAAAGAGGATAATCATCTGACTTTACAAAATCATAAGGCCAGCTTTTGACCTCTTCAGCCATCTGCAACAATTTGTAACCATGTTATATAAAAATATTAAATCTAAAATATAAGAAACTATATGAATTACAAGTTTATGTACGTATCTATAAATAGTAAGGGCGTGTTACGACCTGTCGTTTAGCATCTCTCCAGAGACGAAGAGTGGAATCTTTGGGAGAGACAGAGTTGAGATAAGCATAGACAGGTCCAAAAACTTTCTTCCATGGCTCTCCATTTCGATAACCCATTCTCATCTCTTTTCCTGCGTAATGTGTGCTCGTAAACATCTACAAAAAACAATAATTATTTTAGAGCATACATGTATATATATTATTTATGACTATATTTAGTTTGGGAATATCAGTCAAAAACCTAATAATTTATCATGATTTGGAGTTGATTTTTTTTTTTAAACACTATGAAATTAAATGGACTCACGGAGAGAGTGATAGGTCCTGCATGAGAGGTGAGGTCTTGCTTGATGGGTCCACCAAGACGAAACTCATCGCTTGGAGAGATCATCCAAAACCCAACCGGTGGGTCTGATGAAATCCAACCATGCACTTTATTCTCAATGTTCTCCATTGAGTACATATACTTATCGTCTACCTCTCCTTTCAACAAAGGGTTCCTTGGATTTGTCAAAAGAACAGCTTCTTTGTAAGCTAATTGCTTAGCATTGTCTCGATCCGCCATCGATGGCATACTTCTTTGCCGATCATCAGATATAGCCATAAAATCAAATCTGAAATTTTCTCCCAAAAAGAATATGCAAATTTAGTTTTTTTTTTCATTCAAATCACAAACAATCACTAAACGCACTAATTTAAATTAGGTAGAGATATAATATTTAATAAAAAGTTTGGATACCTTTTTGGGTTGAGCTTGAAGACGATCCTGATTTGGTCCATGTCCACGTCGGGCCAACCTTCTAACCTCTCCAATACACCGTACATGTATATTCCGGAGACACCACTTCGGATAATATATCTTTAAGAAAATTTACATTCGATTTTAGTTATTACTTTGGAGGTCATGAATTACAAACATACATAAATATCTATTAATTAACTAAATAAACGTACCTTTTATCTACGTTTAGGGGGACGAAGGAGCCAAGCTTGGAGATAGTCCATGTCCTTGTAAATGAAATTTCAATTTGTTCTTCGTTCTGAGTTATGATTTCAAATTTTGTTCCTTCTAATCTACGAAACACAAAAAAAAAATGGTAAGAAAATGTTACTTTAAGAAAGTAGTATTGCAATTGTCACTGCAAAACATGGTAGTAAAACTAGATGTTTTACTTGACGAATTGTAGATATATATAACTAATAAGAATAATGTTGGGTATACTTTATATCATCAAAATCGAAATAATTATATACCTCTCCGAATATGCCTAATTTAAATATTTATAAAAATGGCTGCAATAAATTATTATTATATAAACAAAATAAGACGAGTGATTAGAGAACTCACTTGTCAATTTCCAATTTCTTTCCCGGTTCATACCACGCTACGTCCCAATACCTATTTCCATAAGAATTTTTTTTCCAAAAAATGCAAGTAGACATTATTAAAAAGTTAAGTACATTAATCAAGGAAATGTATGTAAACATTACTTTTTACAATATCATGTTCCAAACATATTAAAAGATGTGCTAAAACCCTATATGTTAAAACAAATTAAACAAAAGAAATCTTACCCTCGATCGTCAACTTCGTCGTCCAACACATTATCGATGCCGTGGTATTTGATTCCAGTAATCAAGCCTTGTGGGCTCGAGAAAGTAACTTGAATAATACCATTATCTATTACGACCTTAAAACCAACAAAATCCTTATTATATTATAAGAAAACAATACTTCAAATTAATAAGAAAATTGAATAATTTTTACCTTGTCACGATTAACTCTCCTTAGCTGAACTGCTAGGGCTGGTATGTTTTGTCCAGGCTTTGTAATGTTAAGTTTTTTTCTGTAATTAAAAATATTTTACAAAAACAGATCAATCGATTTGTTCTAATCGTAAGTTTTTTGGATTAGTATATCAAGCGTTTGATTTATTATTTTGTTTGTAAACAAAAATTGACCTTATTGTTTAAAGTTGTTAAAACTCAATTGAACATATAGATATTAAAAATTACAGATCCAAAAGAAAAAAAACTTATTATACTTGAATATGAACGGTCAACATTAGTTGAAGAGTGGTGAAGACGAAAAGAATATTTCCAATGGAGGGAACAAAAATATCCATCATAGTATGAAAAAGGCATAAAGAACATAATTTATTACGTAAATAAATATACCGAATATATTTGTATTATGTGTGAAAATGAGAAGAAGAAGAAGAAGACGAGTAGTTAAAAAAAGAAAAGCTCTGTAGGTTTAGAGCCGAAAGGGAAAAGCAATCCAATATTTTCTAAGGTTTTGCAATTAAAAATAAAAAAAAAACAAAGGTTGAAAGATTTTATTAGTTGATGGCTATAAAAAAAAAAGATTTATTAGTTTCCCAACTTTGAAAGTTTACCAAGACCAATTCCTTAAACAATAGTATTTTTTTTTGTTATTTAAGAAAAAAATTCCTTAAAAACAAATATTCTTTTGTTTCTCTTTTTGTCGTTTAACGTTAATAGTGGATTAACTTTTTAACACACGTCTCGTGACGATATCGGTTTCGAGATTCTCCGCTTTAGATAATTTAACGTTATAAAATTTGTATGATGTTTCTTTTGCTAAACATATACTCCTTCTTTAAAATATAAATATTAGATGTAAAAAAAAAAGTAATATTATTTAATATAAATAATAAAAATAGTTTAATTAATCATAAAAAATACCACAAATATAAATAGTTATATAATATTTAATAAATTTTAAAAATACGTAAAATTGTCAAAATAACTTATATTTTAAAACACAAAAATTTTTTAAAAAAATTTACATATTTTCTCCGTTTCAAAATGTAAGTTGTTTTGGCTAAAAGTGCGAATATTTAAAAACTATTTTTTTTTAAAACATATCATTTTATATATAATTTAAAAAATTTAATCAATAAAAAAACGAGTGCAAAATATTATTAATCATACAATAGCAAATAAAATTAAAAAATATTTAGAATTATTAAAATAATTTATATTTTAAAATATAAAAAACCTATATTTTGAAATGGAAGAAATAAAAAAAGTATATATTTATATTTTTTTTCAAACACGCAAATTAAAAGAAAGCGGTTAAGTATTGTCATTACCAACGAAACTTCATTTATGTTTTTCCAAACCATTTGTTAGATAGTCAAGAAGTTGATAAAATAAATAAATAATCACACCTAAATACCTATTATGGAATGGAATCAACAAAACCTTTGATTTCTCTTCTGTGTTTGTTTATTGAACATTTCATTATGAACTTCAGAAATAAATTAACAATAGACTCAATAGACAGATGGAAAATTACAAAATTGTCCACCAGTTTCCAATGGAAAAAAGTTAAGAACCTCTGTTTGTAGTACCTTTCAGTAAGTTCAACATGTGAACTTGGAAATTTAAAAGCTTGTGAAACCAATTTTTGCATTGGAAAAAAAAAGTAATAAAAACGAAAGAGACAGATTAAATAGGAGAAAAAAACAGAGCTGGTTTAAAGAAAACATACTGTGATTTCTGAGAATGAACACTTGGAAGAAGAAGAAGAAGAAGATGCAGAAGAAGAACTTGGACGATGACCCGACCCGACTTAATCTTCGGAGCTCCGACTTTCATCTCCGCCACAACTCACTAAACTTCCGACATAGAGAAACCAATTGTTAAGGCAGAGATATAAACACACAAATACTCCTTAATGTATATATAGAGAAGGATTAAGAAACCCTTTTTTTAAAGGATTAATCAAAAATGGGTTAAAATAAAATAAAAAACTTAAGAACGATAAAATACAAGTACCTTTTAGATTTTTTTCTTCTGTGTTGGGTTTCTTGGGGAGATAAAATTTGAGGAATGCAGAAGAAGAAAGAAAGGCTTTCCTATGAAGAAGGTAATCTCTCTCTCTCTTAAACTCACTGATTATTCTTTTTTAGTTCTCTCAATAATCATAGGATTAGAATCTTAAATAGCTGTATATAAATCTCCTACATCTGCATTATGTATATATATATACTCGTATATGTATATGTCGCATATGTAAATGTGTACGCGTACGTAATTGATCTAGACCATCTTAATGTTGCAGGTGTGACTTTTTGTTGCCTAACCTTTTCACCTTTTTTTTTTTTTTTAAAGTTAAGAAGAAAAAAATTACCAAACAATGAGATATATATATATATAATATTCTTTGACTCAAATAATATTATAAATACTCCAACTAATACATTGACGACATAAAAATTAAATAAAAATATATGTTCTAGATTTATCAACATTACATATGCGTAGACAAAAGATATTCAAAACACAGACTATTTGGTAATGACGGAGATTAGGAGAAACATGAATGAAAATCGGGATGGGAAAAAGATGGGATATGAATAAGAATTTTCTCAACTAAAAATATATCTAAAATATGAATTTAAAATAAATAATGAATTCATATTTGATTGTAATAATTTTTAAAGTTTTTTACAATATTCACCATTAATAATTATTATGTTTATATTCCTGTTCAAAATATTGGTCGTCTAACCGATTACACGCCTGCTCGAGCGCTCAGTGTTGCTCTACCGTCGTGATTATGATCTCTTCGGTTAGATTAGTCAAAACCGATTAATGGTTAAAAATATATAACTTCTGGCAAATTTTGGGACTAAATAAAGCCCATTCGCAATTGTAAATAACAAACAAATATAAGAATATATAGATCAGCTCAAAGAACTTTTTTCTTCTCTTTGTCAATGTGGGACAAGTCTTTTTCTTCTTTTTTTCCTTTTTTTTAAATGTTGTCATTATTTTTTAAAACATTGTTTCATCATCGTTTGGATCCGGCGTTTCGGTGGCTACCTTAGCACCGACGGCGGATATCCTGTCCTCTTGTCTTTATTTTTGTCTTTTAGGTTTTCGGCGTCTTGCGGTGGCTCTCCAAGAATACGATTTTGGCTTCGGCTGAAGAGAATTTGGCAATGGGAAGTTGGAGCTTTTGATTCGTCTAGCTTTCGAATGGAGGTGGATGCAAGGTTGGAACAGCCCATTATTGTTGGGTTTGACAAATCCACTCTTAATGGGCCAGACGAAAAATCCACTTTCAAGAAGAACAACTGGGCCTTTGTCATTGGTTTGGCCTACCTGTTATCACTCTGATCTATATATAACATTACATGGATTATTACGAGTGCGGTGGTTGAGACAAGACATCAAAAAGGAGAGTTCTAGAGGAAGAGAGAAACAAGGGTCTTAAGCAAGCTTTCTTCTTCTCTTTGGTGTGTCTTTAAACTTTGTTTCTTCTTGAGTGTAATCTGAAAACAAGGAAGTGTATCATCACAAAACGGTGGTGTTTGTAACCTCTTTATCATAGTGAAAGTTGGGAGCAAGAGTCCTCCCCCGAGATGTAGCGGTTGGCGGCCATGAACTCGGTTATCAAACCTGTGTGTTGTTTCTTTCACAAGTTACTGTTCTATTTCTAATTACTTAACAAGTGGTATCAGAGCTCTAGGTTCGTTGAACGGTTCAAGGAGGTTCAGGTCTAGGGTTTCAGGAAGACTTACAAGATGAGTAACACTCGGGTCGAGGTGGACATATTTGATGGTACTGGTGACTTCTCCTTGTGGAAAGTCAGGATGCTAGCTCACTTTGGTTTTCTAGGGCTGAAAGGGATCTTGAATGATGAGCAGTTGCTAAGAGATCCACCTGCTTTAGACGAGGAAGCTACAACAGCTGAGAAAGACTCTCAAGGTGGAGCAGCTGGAGGTTCTGAGCTGTCTCCAAACATAGATCCTAAAAAGCTAGAAAAATCAGAAAATGCAAAAGATCTCATAGTACTGAACGTGGGAAATAAAGTACTAAGGAAGATCACACATTGTGAAACAGCAGCAGCCATGTGGGCTACACTAAACAGGTTATATATGGAGACCTCTTTGCCTAATCGCATCTACTTACATCTTAAGTTCTATACTTTTAAGATGACAAACTCTAAGAGTATAGATGAGAATGTGGACGATTTCCTTAAGCTAGTTGCGGATCTAAACAACATAGGAGTAGAAGTGACAGATGAGGTTCAAGCTGTCCTATTGTTGAGCTCACTATCTGACAGGTATGATCAACTCAAAGAAACTCTAAAGTATGGCAGAGATATATTGAGGTTGAATGACGTCATAGGATCTGCAAAGTCAAAGGAAAGAGAGTTAATAGAAAGTGGAAAACTTTCAAAATCACAGAATGAAGGCTTATACGTTGAGACCAGGGGCAGACCTGAGAAAAGGTCTGAAAGAGGAACAGGCAAAGGGAGAAGACGATCTAAAAGCAGAGGCAGGCCCAAGTTAAGGCCTAAGAGTAGTAAGAACAACAAGGGTTGTTTCATCTGTGGGAAAGAAGGACATTGGAAGAGGGAATGTCCAGAAAAATCATCAAATAAGCCTTTAAGTTCATCGGACATTGCAACAGAGCCCAAACAGCCAATAGTGCTAACAGTTAGCACTCAAGATACAAAAGAAGAATGAGTGATGGATTCTGGCTGTAGCTTTCACATAACAGTAGATAAAGAATCTCTATTTGACCCACATGAATTTGATGGCGGCAAGGTGTTGATGGGAAATATAACTCATAGTGAAGTGAAAGGGATTGGGAAAATCAAGATTATCAATCCAGATGATTCTGTGGTCATATTGACAAATGTAAGGTACAAACCGTCAATGGGAAGAAATCTGATTTCCTATGGTCAACTAGAGAAGAGTGGCTGCAAATATGAAGGAAACGATTTTGTAGTCACTTTCTATAAAAATGGACAGAGAATTTTATCTGGGAAATATCAAGATGGGTTGTACTATCTACAAGGGAAGGTAGTAAAAAGAGAAGTTGCAGTGGCCAGACATGACGTGGATATGACTAGCCTATGGCATTCAAGGCTAGGTCATATGAGCATGAAGAACAAAAATGTTCTAGTGAAAGAAGGCTACGTACCTGAGAAAGAAATAGACAAGCTGGAATTCTGTGAGAGTTGTGCACTTGGAAAATCTCACAAGCAACGTTTTCCATCAACTCAGCACACCACCAAAGGTATATTAGATTTATATACACTCTGGTCTCTGGGGATCTCTATCTACTCCAGAAAGTCTTGGTGGCTACAAGCACTTTATAAGCTTCATTGATGATTTCTCAAAGAAGGTTTGGGTTTATTTCCTGAAAACGAAAGATGAAGCGTTTCATAAGTTCAGGGAATGGAAACAAGCTGCTGAAAATCAAATGGGAAAAAAGATTAAGTATCTAAGAACTGATAATGGTCTTGAATTCTGTAATGCACAGTTTGATAACTTGTGTAAAGATTCAGGAATTACAAGGCACAGAACGTGCACCTACACGCCACAACAAAACGGTGTGTCAGAGAGGATGAACCGGACCATTATGGATAAAGTGAGAAGTATTCTGGCTGAAACAGAATTGGGTCAAGAGTTCTGGGCTGAGGCTACTTCTACAGCAGTTTACTTAATCAACAGAACACCTAACTCATATATTGGTTTTAAGCTACTTGAGGAAGTGTGGACAGGTACAAGAACAGACTTGAGTCATTTGAGAAGATTTGGATGTTCAGCTTTTGTCCATGTAGTTCAAGAGAAAATAAGTCCAAGAGCTGTTAAAGGGTGGGTTATCCTTTTGGCATTAAAGGGTATAGGCTGAAGAAGAAAGAAAATGTGTAATTAGTAGAAATGTGGTGTTTAATGAAGCTGAAATGTTCAAGGACACATTGGATCAGATGGAAATAACGCATAAGTTGATGAGGCATTGAAAAGATTGAAGAAATTTGGAGAAAGAGTGTCTTTCAGCCATAATCTTATCATAGGCCCTTCTCAAAGTTATTCTGATATGGGAGAGACTTCTTCTCAAGGTGGAGACACATCCTCATCAGAAAGCTCTGACAATTCTGAAAGCTCAGAAGAATCAGAAATAGATGAAGAAGTTGATGAATCAGAAGAACAATCTCTGGATAATTATATGCTGGCCAGAGAGAGAAAAAGGAGGAGTAACGTTAGACCTCCATCCAAGTATGAGGATGGAGATTTTGCTGCTTATGCTTTGTCAGTAGTTGAAGACTTGGAAGTTGAGGAACCTAAGTCTTATGAAGAAGCTATGAAAAGCAAGAACAGAAAGCAGTGGGAAAATGCAATGAAAGAGGAGATGAATTCTCATAAAAAGAGTCATACGTGGGATCATTGAGAAACCATAAAAACAGAGGCTGGTTGGGTGTAGATGGATCCTTAAACTGAAGCCAGGTATACCAGGAGTGGAGAAACAGAGATTTAAGGCCAGGTTAGTTGCTAAAGGTTTTTCGCAACAAGAAGGCATAGATTATAATGAAGTTTTTCTCCTGTGGTTAAGCATGTTTCAATTAGATTAATGTTGTTTGTTGTGGTAAACATGGATTACGAATTAAAGCAAATGGATGTTAAAACATCGTTTTTGCATGGGAATCTAGAAGAAAAGATATTAATGAGTCCACCTGAAGGATTCGTGCAACAGGGAAATGAAGACAAAGTCTGTCTATTGAGGAAGTCCCTTGATATATCCCATATTTTACCTATTTGACTATATATTTTACTATGTTTTCTATGCATTTATCTACGATTTTATACCTTTAAAGGTAGTTTTTCTCGTATTTGTAGTTTTAGAGTCTTAACAGGAAAATCAAGGAAAAATGAGAAAAAGAGCCAAAATAGGTGTAAACCAAGCTACAGCAATTTTCATAAGCCAAAGACACCATCAAGAACCAAGAATTCACAAAAATCTACATTCTACCAAATTGGGCAGAACGTATATGCCAGAAGTTCAACAGTGAACGGAGGATCAAATCGATTTGGAATTGGATGAAACTTGGTGTGAAGATAGATCTTTGAGTCAGCTTAACAATGAAGTTTGAATAATCTCAATTGGAGCTGTGAGAAGGAAGTTACACTGGATTTAGTGAAGATACGTCAAGCTGCCTCAGAAATGAAGCAAGTGCAGAATCGATCCAAATACCGGACCGCCTCATGGACCGATATTCTGGGCTGATGCCAGCACAAATCAAGGCACTTTTGGCCCAATACTGGTCGTGATCCATGACCGAAATCCCAACCGACGTTGAAGCAGTTTTGACGTAAAAAGACAGATTTGACCTAAATGAAGCCCTAGAAGGTCCCACAACAAGCTGAAAACCTTACCGCGACACGATGACATCCGTCCCACGACACGATGACATCCGTCCCATGACACGCTAAAAACTTTACCGCGACACGATGAAATCCATCCTGCGACACGATGACAATCCGACCCGCGACACGGTAAAATCTTTCCCGCGACGCAAGAAAACTCTCATCACGACATGATGCTCGATACCGGACACGAGTATCGGTCGTCCCACGCGACCGGTATTCGCGATGTCTCGACCCACGACACGATGAAATCTTTATCGCAACACGATATCGGACACGCGTATCGGTCGTCCCACCCGACCGGTACTCAGGACATGTTGCCCCGACCTTACCGCGACATGAAGCCGCAACTCTAACCGTGATGCCCCGTCCCGCGTCCCGTACCGGTCATGCATATCGGACGACACGCCCGACCGGTATCGAGGCAGCCCTACCGCAACACGACCCGCGGTCTCATCCGTCACGCGTACCGTCCCGCTTCGTCCCATCTTACCGCGACACGAGCACCACCCGATCTCGAACCACGACACGACCCATGACCGAGGTAAGTTTCGGTCACGATTTCGGTCGGTCCAACCGACCGGTATTCGACCGGTTCGACCCGGGTAAGTTTTCTAAACCATTTCCAAACCGATTTTAACCGGTTCTAAACCGATTTAGACCGGATTTTAACCAAAAACATCACAAAATCTGATTTTTAAAGGCTTTACACACTTCTTTTTCTCATTTGCAAACACAACTTCATCTCTTTCTCTCTCAAATGTGTTCTTGAGCTCAAGAACCCTAAAAATCCAATTTTGGGGTTTTATCTCAATTCACTAAAATTTGTTTAGTTTTTCACTAGGAATTCAATTCCTAATCTCATATTTCACTAAACCCAAGGTAATTTCTCTCTAAAACCCTCTTTTTTTCTAATTCCAAATTTATGCATATTTTAAAATTTTCATAGATTTAGCTTAAATCTATGAATGCTAACGTAGACTACATGCCTGGTCTACAACAGTTTGCTATGCTTCCAACTCTTGGTATTGATTTCGAGACATTCGATTTACTCGGTTTTCGAAAGGATGTTGAATGGTATCTTGAAGCATTGGGCCTATCCAAGTTTGTGACTATCTCTCACCCTACCTATGGAAGGCTTGCACGTGAATTTCTAGCCATGGTAACATTGTCTTACCCCAAGACAAAGACGGCCATAGCAAAAGAAGGAATTCTAGCTTTTACGGTTAATGAGAAATCGTATACTTTGAGTATTGAAGAACTTTGTGATATTTTGGGACTTGAGTGTCATGAGAGGATCAAGTTCAGTGGTAGTGAAGCTCATTATGATGAATGGTCGAAGATAGGAAGCGATAGACTTAAGCCCGGAAGTTCTAAGGCATCGAAGATTACACATCCGGCGATTCGTTATGTTTACTATCTACTTTCTCAACTCATTTTCAGTAGGAATGAGTATGGAGTGGTGAAACAAGAAGAGTTTTACATGCTAATATCACCGTTTGTGGAGAATCTCGAGAAGGTGAACCTCGCTTCACTTTTAGCTCGTAGAATGGTACAAATCAAGCATGATGCCGTTAAGGAGAAAATACCAAAGGGAGCATCGAGTGATTTTGGTGGAACAATCACAGCCATACTACTTGCGTGTGGTGTTGATTTTCACCTCGAAGTCCCTTTGATGGTTGAGAGTAAGCTTGATCTACATGCCCTTCAAAGGAAGCATTATCTTTGTGGATGGTACGAGCAATCTACAAATTTTGGGTACCTTTTCACTCCACCTTACGAAGAAGAGAACAAGTGTGTTCTACTCCCACATGCGGAAATCCCTATCTTGAGTGAGGGTAAGATGTACTTTCACCCCACTCGTTCGACATGGTTTTACCGTTGTCCCGGATGTCCTCTTGTTGGAGTTTCGCTCTACTATCAATCCAAGGCAAGGATGGCACGCAAGGAGAGGTCTAGAGGACCACAAGGAGGTGGTATTTTCCAGCCTTCCACATCTCACACGCCACCCCAAGAGCACCACTTTCCAGCCGCTCCACAAGCCGGTTTTGATGAATGGCTTCGCACTAGCTTTGAGGAAGAAAAGGAGAAGAGAATTGCTCTTGAAGATACGGTTTCTAGGCAAGAAAAGATGATTTCTAAGCTTGTAAAAGCAGTCAAGAAATCAATTCCACATCTCTTTCGGCGCTCCTCTAGAAGCATAACCGCCACAACAAGCAACAACGAATTTGGTAGTCTTTCGCTCGTCTCTACATTTGAGCATGATGAGGATGTCGATGATGATGTTTCTAGTCATCCCAACACACGTGCCCTTGATGAGACCGCCACTGCCCAGTACGGACATCATTCATTAGTCCAGGCAACCGCTTCAGACGAGACAGAGATGGTCAACTACGAGTCCGATAGAGATCACTTTCACGTGATAGTTCCCGATTCACCAGCGTCTATGTCACCCGTCTTTTGAGCCAAGTGTATCGACTTTTATCTATCCTTTTATTATTTTCATTTTTATTTTATTGAGTCATCTCACCCTTGTGTGACTTTTTACACCGGGGACGGTGTAAGTTAAGTCTGGGGGGATTTATTGTACTAACGTCTTTTTTCTATTTTCTTATGTTTTGAGTCATTTTAATGATTTTCTTAGAGTCTTTTATTGAGTCGAAAATCATATGTTTCGAACTATGATATTTTCAGCAATTTATGCGTATTTTATGATCTAATGACCATTGTCAGAGGGTTTGTCCAGGATATACGATTCATAAACCTTCATGACTGAAACTCGCCCCATATAATTCATCTCGCATAAGTTTTGATGAATCCAATTTTGACTCTATTTTATTTGAACCACTAACCTGATTTTAATTATTTCTCATTAAGGAGTTAGATCGGGGAAACGAATCACACATTCATGACATCTTATCCTCTTTTACCACTCTTTGTTGTCATGAATGGCCAGCTCATCTTTAGTTGGTACCCTACCTAAAACCCTTTACCTCTTTTCGGACCTCATGCCTTCTCTTTTTAGTTTCATACTTGCAGATATGTGCAAAAACGTCGGAGAGAAAAGGATCGACGCAATTTTCCAATCACTAGAGATGCGACGATTTGGTAAAGAAGGGTAGAGTACAAAGAATAAATTTCAAAAAGCTTGACCGTTTCCTTGGATGACTAATACATGGTAATATTTCGTGCCTATACTTGACTCGTATCAAAGAGATACCGTTTTCCCCCTTTAATAATAATAATAAAAAAAAACAACAACAAAAAAAAAATGATAAAAGAAGGGAAAGGAAAACGGTTGTCTAAGAGTTTTAAGGATACCCAAGGAATGCCATGATACAAAAGAAAAGACGAGTAAAAGAGATTTCAAGTGATTCTCGGAGAAAGATCTAAGTCTGGGGGAGTAAAACACGAAGAAAGTGGTTGGAAAATTATGGATATCAACAGGTCCATTCTCTCTTGCGATTTTGCATAATATCTCGCACCCGGAGTCTATGGTAACCCTAAACACTTTTAACCTCACCACATATATTAGCCTTTTTCAAAATCCTAGCGCCGTCTACCCCGAATGATTCCCTTGATGAGAAATTCACCTATACCTTAATGAATGTAGAGAGTCAAATGAAGTGCAGTTGAGATTTTTGCAGGATTGTAATTAAAACATGGAGTAGGCTGCGAAGGTTATGAATGGCAAATGATGAAGATACCCTTGGAACGATCATGTCACATACGGTATTAGTACCAACGTTATTTTCAAATGGTTTTTCTAAGTTCAAATTATTTTCAAACCTCTTTTCTATACTTGGATTTTGCTTGAGGACAAGCAAGGTTTAAGTCTGGGGGAGTTGATATATCCCATATCTTACCTATTTTACTATATATTTTACTATGTTTTCTATGCATTTATCTACGGTTTTATACCTTTAAAGGTAGTTTTTCTCGTATTTGTAGTTTTAGAGTCTTAACAGAGAAATCAAGGAAAAATGAGCAAAAAGAGCCAAAATAGGTGTAAACCAAGCTACAGAAACTTTCATAAGCCAAAGACACCATCAAGAACCAAGAATTCACAATAATCAACATTATACCAAATTGGGTAGAACGTATACGCCAGAAGTTCAACAGTGAACGAAGGATCAAATCGATTTGGAATTGGATGAAACTTGGTTTGAAGATAAATCTTTGAGTCAGCTTCACAATGAAGTTTGAATCATCTCAATTGGAGCTGTGAGTAGGAAGAGACACTGGATTTAGTGAAGATATGTCAAGCTGCCTCAGAAATGAAGCAAGTGCAGAATCGATCCAAATACCGGACCGCCTCATGGACCGATATTCTGGGCTGATGCCAGTACAAATCAAGGCACTTTTGGCCCAATACCGGTCGTGATCCATGACCGAAATCCCAACCGACGTTGAAGCAGTTTTGACGTAAAAAGACGGATTTGACCTAAATGAAGCCCTAGAAGACCCTAAGCCTATATATACTTGTTTTTAGCCTTTGTTAGGGAATAATGCCGAAACAATAGAGTAGCTTATCATATAGGAGCAGCCACCACGAGTTCTCTTTGTGTTCTTCATTAGATTTGGATTCTAGAGCAATCCGGTGGATGATCTCGCTTTGTATCTCGATATAGAGAAGAATCCTCTTACCCTTAATCTTTAATTCAAGTTTATTTATCATGAATTCATCATTTATCTCTGGTTTTTTGTGCATCATGTCTGAGTAGTTTTATTTGTTAGGTTTTAGGTTTTCAATGAGTTTCATAATTCGATAATTGATTGATGATTGTTTAGGGAATACATTAGAGTCTTTATCTTTACTTATACTCAATGCATGATCGGTTTACCGCGCATTTAGTGATATGATCTTAGGTTGATATACTCTCCAAAAGCTTGTTATATTGCCTGAACTAGTATTTGATGAGCCAAAAGTCTTAACAATTCGAAAGGTTAGTTAAAGAGTGCAGTGAACTTTATCAAACTTGAACTTTAATGCATGTTTTCACCTTGTAATAACCTGCGACAGTTGAGGCTATTAGGGTGTTAAAACGTAGATAGTTAGTTACGTCACGATAGTGGGATGACCTTAAATCAGTGCTTTGTGTTTCCTAGACGGTTCATAATTCCTAAATCCCTAAAATCAATCAATCTTTATTGTTGCATGATTCTCTGCGAAATACCTAAGTCCTAACGCTTTTCTTTTATTGATTTTCATTAAAATTCACATTCGTTGCTTGTTTACTTTATTTTCAATCACAAAAACGACAAACATATCTTGTTCTAGCTTAGTTTTACTCATTACAATTTGAAGTGTGGTTAAGAAGTCCTTGTGGATACGATCCCTTATCTATACTAGCCGTGATTGCTGTGCACTTGCAGGTAGTTAGTTGAAAGGTAAAACTCGACTCGCATCATCCCTATATGGTCTAAAGTAGTCTCCTAAATGTTGGAATCAGAAGTTTGATAAATTCATGAAGGATCAACAGTTTGAAAGGAGCGATCGAGACCCGTGCGTCTACATGAAAGACACACATACAGATCGAGTTGTTTATTTGTTGCTCTATGTTGATGATATGCTCATTGCTTCAGGAAGTATGACAGTGATTCAAAATCTCAAAATTCAAAATCTCAAAAACAAGTTGAACAGTGAGTTTGAGATGAAAGATTTGGGTAAAGCTTCAAGAATTCTGGGTATGGATATCAAACGAGATAGAGAAAAGGGAGAACAGATTCTGTCTCAGGGAAAGTATTTGGAAAAGGTATTAAAAACGTTTGGAATGTTTGAAGCAAGGCCAATGGTTACACCAACTGCTTCTCACTTTAAACTTAGAAGCCTAACAGAAGAAGAAAAGAAAGCTGAAGTTGTGCACATGGAAAGAGTTCCATATGCAAGTGCAGTGGGGAGTTTAATGTATGCGATGGTAGCTTCAAGGCCAGATTTGGGATTTGTAGTTGGTTTTATCAGCAGGTTTATGAGTAATCCGGGAAGAGATCATTGGGCAGCAGTGAAATGGGTGTTAAGGAACTTAAAGGGTTAATACACTCAAAATCTGACATTCAAGAAGAGTTATAAGTTGTGCATTGAAGGGTTTTCAAATTCAGATTATGCAACAGACTTAGATGGGAGAAGGTCAGCTACATGATATGTGTTTAAGTTTGGTGGAAATACAGTTTCATGGAAATCGTGTTTGCAGTCAGTTGTGGCTCTTTCAACCACTGAGGCAGAGTACATGGCTCTGGACGAAGCAGTGAAAGAAAGCCCATATGGTTGAAAGGTTTGTGTTCAGAATTGGGGTTCAAGCAAGACAATGTTCAAGTTCATTGTGATTCACAAAGTGCTCTAGCCCTAGCAAAGAATTTTGTTTATCACGAAAGAACAAAGCATATAGACACTAAATTCCATTTCATCAGGGATATAGTGGCGAAAGGTGATGTGGTTCTACACAAGATTCACACAACACCAAACCCAGCAGATTTCCTAACTAAGACGGTACCTGGCAGAAGTTCCAGCTTTGCCAGCTTTGCTGTGAGCTTCTCAACATCCACTAAGGTGGAGCAGTGGCACCACGTAACTCCAATAGTCTCTCAAAAAAAAAAATTCCTCGATAAGTTAGTTCTGGGAGAAGTACTCAAGAGTCAAAGTTGAGTAAAGCTGTTAATTTGAATTTGGAGTTACCTGTACAGTTCTGGAATGGTGTAGAAGGAGTCACTAGTTCCAGGTGGAGTAACTGACAAATAGTTTTTCAAAGAGAAATTGGGTTGTGGAGTCACATGCCTTGAGAGTTGACGAGGTTCAAGGCTGTAGCATCACTTGAGATTCCTGAAATCAAGTCCGAAATCAAAATTAAGTTTATCGATTGGTTTCAACAACTCAGTTCTAATCTCCTATAATCATAACATATGGAGGAGAGAGAGATTAGAGATTACTTGAGATGAATGGCAAAGGCGACGACATGGCTCACCGGAAAACAATGGATCAGTTCGGAGATGTGGCGGATAAGAGAGACGGAGAGATGCCTCTTGATTAGCCGAAATCGCGAGCTGTCGTGAATCAGGAGGAAGCTGAAGCTTGCCCTCGCTAGAGAACATGCAGTGGTGACTGGAATTCTCCCCAAATTCTACTGCATCAATAGAAATCAGAAGCTCCATTTTCTCCATGTCCATATCGAGATCGAGAAAGCTCGAAGGCGTATTACGGAAAGGATGGCCGGCTGGAGCAGATTTGTTCGCTGGAGAAGAAAGAAGACATCACCGGCGGTGGAGTATTGGATTTCACGAGATGAGAGGATGAGATGAGGTTGGTTTCTCAGATGTTGATTTCGTCGAGGAAGAGATGCGTTTGTCAAAAGGTGGAGAGTTGTTGGGTTTGACAAATCCACTCTTAATGGGCCAGAAAAAAAAATCCATTTTCAAAAAGAACAATTAGGCCTTTGTCATTGGTCTGGCCCAGCTGTTATCACTCTGATCTATATATAACATTACATGGATTATTACAAGTGCGGTGGTTGAGACAAGACATCAAAAAGGAGAGTTCTAGAGGAAGAGAGAAACAAGGGTCTTAAGCAAGCTTTCTTCTTCTCTTTGGTCTGTCTTTAATCTCTGTTTCTTCTTGAGTGTAATATGAAAACAAGGAAGTGCAACATCACAAAACGGTGGTGTTTGTAACCTCTTTATCATAGTGAAAGTTGGGAGCAAGAGTCCTCCCCCGAGACATAGCGGTTGGCAGCCATGAACACGGTTATCAAACATGTGTGTTGTTTCTTTCACAAGTTACCGTTCTATTTCTAATTACTTAATAGTTGTGACGAAGGTTCTGGTTTTGTCAGATCTACGGTATATTCTATAAATCTAATATGTGCTTCTTGCCGGATCTGGATTTGGATCTGTCTTTAGTTTGTTTCTCTATGGGTGGAATGAGATAAAGATTCATTTAGGTTTTGTTGAAGGACAAGCTTGTTCGTGTTCCTTCTGTTCTGGCTTTGAGGTTATGTGTGTGAGCGATAGGTTCTCCTCCTCTCTCCTTTGTCTCCATTGTCTCTTTTGAGTTCATTTGGAAGGTTGCTGCTAGTGGTATAGGTGTTTCAGGCTCCAGATATGTAGGTTTGGTTAGTGTGGCTTCGTCTTGTGTCGGTGGACTTCAAATCGTGAGCTTTGGTTTTGTCTCTAGAGCTTCTCTAGAGGTTAGGACTGTTCTGGTGTTTCGATGCTGGATATCTTGTGATACCTCGCAAAGGCGTTTCCTCTGTTCAGATTTGATATGTCCTCCTTGCAGCCAGTTCATATTGTATTTTTCTTTCTTCTCATTGACATTGCATTAATGGTCCGGAATCCTCTCTGCTTGGGTTGGATGCTAATTGGTCTATGTATAAACTTTGATCGAGTCACCTGTTTGGATTTTAGACAACCAATAAGCCATAGATCACCGGTTTTAAAATCAGTTCACGTAATCGGAGTTCTTTGGTAAGGTGGTCTTGAAAGCCTTTGTCTCACCCTATTCACAGTTTGAATGGGGCATGAGCATTAGACGGGATTAGATCCGCCTTCATTCCTTCAAGATGAATAAGGCTCTGGGGTTTGTCTACATCACTTCTCCTTGGACCAGTTGTCTTTCGATTATCGGTTTTTACATTAGTGTTGTTAGTTACTTAGCTCAAATTTAGTTCTCTGGCTTTTTGTTGTAATGTTTTTCTAGTTTGAATTTGATTTCGTTTTGATGGGATTAAGTGGTTGTATGGTTTTCCTGTGGTGGGATTAAGTGGTGGTATTTTGGCTCCCTTATGGTGGGATTAAGTTGTGAAATTGTGGCTCCCTTCTGATAAGATTGTGGCTATTTCGATTTATTTCGACCTTATGATTTTAATATTACAAACAGAAAAAACGTTGTTTCATTTACAAATGAAAAACATATTATATTAATAATATCATTTATGTGTTGTATTTTATATACATACAATAAATATATATATATATATATATATATATATTCATGAAATTACGACTATTTTAAAGATTGGTTTACACTGAAATTTCTAATAATTTTTATTTGTTATCATATGTCTATTTTAATTTTTATAAAACAAAAAAAATTAAAAAATTATTAGAAACGAGACCCCAATTGATTGTTTTTTGATCTTTGATTTTGTTATTAGGCGTTAGGTCCATCTCGACCGTTCAACTAACACATAACGAAATTTTGAATAGAAATTTATATACTATCAATTAATATATATTAATTTGAGAATTTTATCTCAAAGTGGGAAATTAGAAATATTCCTTCCAAACAGAATTTGAAACTTTGTCCCAATTAAAACACATTACGATATGAAGACAGTTTTGTAAACTATCCCTAATTAAGAGTTACCATTAAAAATATATATACTTTCATGCTTACTATACAGGTCTTTTTGTTTTTTTATTATTAAAAAGACATTGTAATAAGGGTAAAAATTTTAGCCTTACCTCATTGTCCCATGGGCAAAAAGTTTCTGCTTCTATTGTATTGTTAAGATAAAAGATGCCATTGTCGTTTTTTGATGTAATGACATTGTTGAATCTTTGCCTATAACTTGTGGTCGAGCTTCACATAACTGTTTTTTTTTTTTGGTAATCTGATCGAAGTTTTTACCAATTGACTAAGCTTTTTAGAATGAGTATAACTGTTAAATAGTCCATTTACTGGATTTTTTAATAGATCTAAAATGTGACACAATTTCGACGAGATGGAAATAAAATTACTCTCGAGAGAAATCAAACTCAAGTTAAAAAGAGTTTACTCATTCTCTTAACATTTTTACTACGAGACCACCATCACTTGATTTACATACTTTTTTAAGTCTTTCGTTTACTTACAATAATCCTAATATCTAATTTTTGAGATCCGTTTCTATATGGCAAACTCTATGAATTTGTAAAAAAATAGGTTTTACCCCCAAAAGAATGAGAAATACAGTTTTTTGTTGTTGTGGAAATATAGTATTTGTATACATACAATCACATATATTGTAAGGCTGTTTTTATTGACATCCAATGCAAATAACTGCAAAAAACTACGTCAAGAAAATTCGACAATCGGTCAGAGAAGGGTCAACTTTACGTATCTCTCTGGTGAAGTACCAAAGGTCCAAAATGTAAACAAAAAAAAATGATATTGTACCGAATGGATTTGTCGATATTATATTCTTATTGTTATAATGTTAGAATATTCAAGTCAGTATAACCAAAACGACGACTTATGTGCTGAAATACCTTTTTCGTAAAACGGTCAAAACTCAACAAATATTCATTTTATTGATATTTTATTGCCAAACTCGTTGGAAAAACTCTGTTTTTTTCTTCTAAGTAAATGTTAATTCTTTAATTGATTTCAAATATAGTACAACTTTTTTTTTTTGAGAAAATTCAAATACTATATAACTTGGGAATTGTTAATCCTGCGCTGGAAAACAATTTGGCCGAAACTCAGATTTGAACTCAGATTATGATACGGTATAATATTAGTATAATTTTTTGTCCTACATATATTATATATACTAGCACTACAAGAAAACCCGAATTTAGCGTCGAAATATAGCGTCGAAAATGTTTTGACGCTAAAATAGCGTCGAATTTGCGTCGTAGTTGTGTCGCCTGCAACATTCGATGCTATTTCGATGCTATATAGGGACGAATGACTTCAACGCTAAATCGACGCTATATAGCGTCGATTTAGCGTCGGACATATACCATCGAATTAGCGACGAATTTGGTAGGTAGGTGACACATTAAAAACGTGTTCACCTACCTATTTAGCGTCGGTTTTGTTAATCGCAAAAACGACGCTAATTCGATGCTAATTCGACACAACTTTATTTGATGCTAATTCGATGCTAATTATTCGACGATAAATTGACGCTAAATCGCTGCTACAATCTCCTATATATACACCCTTCCTTCCTCAGACAAAGAAGCCATCGACAAATAAAAAAAAAGTTTTAAAAAAAAATGGGCAATATATACAAACTCAGACGCTGGATGTATCGACGTAAAGATGAAAATGGAGGGCTTTCAGAAGAGTTTCTCAACGGCCTTGAAATTTTCATGGCTCAAGCGAGTAGCGTGCCTACAATTCAACAGACCGGTTTCATGGTGTGCCCGTGTCGGAAGTGCAAAATGTGAGGCCGCAGACAATTGATACAATTGGTACGCATTTATTTAATAGAGGGTTTACACCTGAGTATTATGTTTGGTTTTATCATGGTGAGGGATATGAAGATGAAACTTCGGGTAGTACTAGTTACCAACCTATGGATCAGGGTTATTCGAATGAGCAATATGATCAGCATCAATTTGTTATAGAAAATGATCATGATATCGGGTTAGAGCATAATAGGTTCGAAGAAATGGTAACCGATGCATTTCCTGGAGTTATGTCTACTCCTGATGTTGCTGAGGAACCCAATGTAGATGCAAATTTTTTTTATGATATGCTTGATTCTGCAAACCAACCAATCTATGAAGGTTGTAGGGAAGGTCTGTCTAAATTATCATTGGCATCTAGGTTGATGAAAATAAAGTCTGATCATAATCAATCTGAGAGTTGCATGGATGATTGGGCAGCTCTTCTAAAAGAATATTTGCCAGAGGGTAATCAAGCTGCTGAGTCATACTACGACATACAAAAACTAGTCTCTAGTTTAGGATTGCCTTTGCAGATGATAGATGTTTGCATTGACAATTGCATGATATTTTGGAAAGATGATGAAGATCTACAAGAATGTCGATTTTGTTACAAACCAAGATTTAAGCCCCAAGGAGCTGGTAGAAGTAAAGTGTCGTACCAACGAATGTGGTACCCGCCCATAACAGATAGGCTACAAAGGTTATACCATTCGGAACGAACAGCTGCATCAATGAGGTGGCATGCGGAACATTCAACTATTGAAGGAGAAGTTCATCATCCTTCTGATGCAAAAGCTTGGAAACACTTCAAATCGGTACACTCTAATTTTGCTAAAGAGAAGCGCAATGTTTATCTTGGCCTATGTACAGATGGTTTTAGTCCGTTTGGTATGTCTGGCAGGCAATATTCTTTGTGGCTGGTTATATTGACACCTTATAACCTTCCGCCTGATATGTGCATGCAGAGGGAATTTTGGTTTTTGAGTATTTTAGTCCCTGGTCCGAAGCATCCAAGAAGATCTATTGATGTGTTTTTACAGCCGCTGATTCACAAGTTGAACTTGTTGTGGTCTCATGGGGTTCGGACTTTTGATTACTCTAGGAAAAAGAATTTTACCATGCGAGCTGTGCTTATGTGGACGATAAGCGATTTTCCAGCGTACAGAATGTTATCTAGTTGGACAACACATGGTCGGGTATCATGTCCGTATTGCCAAAATGAAACAGATGCCTTCCAACTTAAAAATGGTAGAAAATCTTGTTGGTTTGATTGTCACCGCAGGTTTCTCCCTATGAACCATCCGAACCGGGGGAACAGGAGACTATTCACAAAGGGCAAACGTGTACGTATCCCCCCACCTCCATATCTTTCAGGAGAGAAAATTGAAGGTCAACTTGATTATTGGGGAGCTCAGGACATAGCAAAACGTGGTGGTAACTGGCTTAATATCCCGACCAATCTCCCAGATGAATACCTTGTCGAACATAATTGGCATAAGAAGAGCATTTTCTGGGATCTACCGTACTGGAAGGATCATCTATTGCACCACAATCTTGATGTCATGCACATTGAGAAAAGCTTTTTCGATAACATCATGCACACCATCTTAAACGTTTCAGGCAGGTCTAAAGACAACATGAAGTCTAGATTGGATTTGCCTCTTATATGCTCTAGAGTTGAGTTACATCTCACGGGAGATGAGAGAGCTCCAGTGCCTATCTTTAGATTATCAAGCGAAGGCAAATCAACATTCTTCAACTGGGTTTCCACCGAAGTAAAGTTCCTAGATGGATACGTGTCAAAACTCTCTAAGTTTGTGGAGCAAGGGAAAAAATTTTCTGGTATGAAGAGTCATGATTGTCATGTGTTTATGCAGAGATTATTGCCTTTCGCCTTTGCAGAGCTTTTGCCAACGAACGTGCATGAATCACTTGCATGTATAATTTCTATGACGATATATAAATATCTAAACAAATGATGTGTGGAAAATTATATTTCTTTTTTTGTTGATATTGGACTTTGGTTTTAGGTGTTGGAGCATTTTTCCGAGATCTGTGTGTGCGAACTCTGATTGAGGATGGAATTCAACAACTAAACAATAACATCGCAATATTGTTGTGCAACTTAGAGAAGATATTCCCTCCATCTTTCTTTGATGTTATGGAGCATCTTCCTGTCCATCTTCCTCACGAAGCCGATTTAGGAAGGCCCGTTCAATTTCGTTGGATCTATCATTTCGAGAGATTCATGAAACACATAAAAGGAAAGGCAAAAAACCTGGCTAGGGTTGAGGGATCAATTGTTGCGGGAAGTTTAACCGAAGAAACCTCTCATTTCAGCTCATATTACTTCTCTCCAACTGTCCAGACACGAAAAAGAGCTCACGTAGGTACGACAATGGTGGCATCGTGCAAGCATATCCAATTTCTGATGTCCCAGATATATTCTATGCAGTTGGTAGGCATGCCGGAATCACAAGAGAAGAAGACTGGTTCTCATACGAAGACTACAATTGTGCACACACATATATTCTCTTACAATGCGATGAAGTTAGCCCATTTTTGAGGTACATATTATAATTACCAACTATGGATTGAGGTCAAAAGGGTTATTTTCGTACTTATATATGCTTTGAAAACATTTGTTATAACTATATTTTCTCTTAGTGAATTCATTCGCCAAGTTAACGAGGCTTTCCCAAATGCATCCGCCGATGAGATTGAAAAACGTAAAGATCTACACTTTGCTAAATGGTTGAAGACTCAGGTAAGTTAAAAAAAAAATTATATATATCTAGTTTCCATAAAAACCTATATATACAATTTGTGTATATTATATTTACAATGTGTATACTGTATTTGCCAGGTTGATTATGGAGACACGTCTTACCCTGTATGGTTTAGAGAGTTGATCTAAGGTTATTGGGGAAAGTTACGTCATCTCCAATGTATTTTAAACGAGGTTATGTGTTTCATACGTTCGAACGTGGAAAAAATAGAGCAACTGCGAACTATGGTGTGGTAGTTCGAGCCGGGGACACGGATTTTTATGGCATTATACAAAACATTGTTCAAGTGCAATTCCCTGGTTCGGTTAACTTAAAGTGCACCCTTTTCAAATGCGAGTGGTTTGATCCAGTTGTCGGGCGAGGGATTTGAGTAGGAAAGTTTGGTGTCATCAATGTTAATGGATCCTGTTCTTATGCAAAGTACGATCCATTTGTCCTTGCATCACAAGCGGATCAAGTTTGTTTCATACCATATCCACGTGTAAAAAAAACAGGGATTTCATGGTTATCTGTGCTTAAAATAGCTCACAGAGGAATGATAGTTGAATCCGACGACGCTCCTATGCAATATGAAACTGCCGTGGATCTAACAACTCCAGAACAAGAGATATACAACATCATTCTTATAGATCCGCAAAATCGAGAAGCTGAAATTCTTTCGGAGGCTACCGATGCAGAAAACCCCGAAGATGAGTTCGCAAACGAGAGTGGAGAAAGTACCGATGAGGATGACGAGAACTCAAATGATGATTCGGAGTGAAGCATAATATATATATTAATAAGTGTTTTTATTTCATTTGTAAAACAATTTTTTTTTGTATGCCGGATAATTTAAATTTGCTTATGTTTTTATTTTCGATTTTTTTTAATTTTTTATTTTAAATTTAAAATAATTTTTTTTAAAAAAAAATTATTAGCGGTCAACGCTAATTCGACGCAATTTAGCGTCGAATTAGCGTCGAACACGACCAAAATGATGAATTCGACGCTAATTCGACGCTAAATTGCGTCGAATTAGCATCGAATTCGAAGCTAATGATGAGATCGACGCTAATTTGACGCTAAATCCTAAACCATAAACCCTAAATTAGGGTATAGAATAAAAGTTTTAGCATCGACGATTCAGAGTGAAGCATAAATGTTATCTATATTGAATCTTAATTGCGAATGAATAAGTATTCATTCATAATTAAAAACAATTACATGTAATATATAAAGATTTCAAAAAACTATATAGTTTTACATTTAAGTTCATAACCTTATATGAACCTAATATGTAAGTACAAAAAATTTCAAAGTTTAAAATTCTTCGGTTATAGCATAGATTGAAGTGGCTAAGATTGTTTTCGTATCGGTGCCGGTTTCGTTACCCTAAATCGAAAACAAAGAGATTTGCCTTTAGCGTCGATATAGGGTCGAATTAGCATCGAAATCTACGAAATCGACGCTAATAGCGTCAAATTAGCGTCGTTTTCCTAATATTTCGATGCTAATTCGATGCTAAATAATCAAATTTTTATGTTTGGGGTTTAGGGTATAGAATGTAAACCGCATCGTTTTTTTTGTAATTCGACGCAAAATCGACGCTATAATTTGATTTAACCAATAACGCTAATTCGACGCTAAATCAAACATTTTCCTAGAAACACGCGGTAAACATTTACTTTGCGTGGGAACCGAAAAGATTTAATTGAAAATTTTTAATGCGGTCGACGCTAATTCGACGCTAATTAGCGTCGTATAGCGAATATAATTTTGCGGAACAGATCTCTTCTTCCTCACTTCCTCAATTCCGTTTTCTGCAAAAACCGCCGCTCTCTCACTTCCGCCGACGAGTTCGTAGCCCTCGCCCCAATCTCTCTCTCTCATCGGGTTCGGGTCTCTCTCTCCACCCCAACCTCTCTCTCTCCGCCCCAATCTCTTCTCCCTCTCTCTCACGAAACCATCTCTCTCTTCCTCCACCGCCGGCGCTCTCTCTCTCCACTGCTGTCACACGCTCTCTCTCTCCACCACCGTCACACTCTCTCCACCGCCGGCCATATATCCTCTCCACCGATCAACACACTTCCTCCAAATTATGGTAAATTTTTTTTTTATGTTCATAAATTTTTTATATATATTAGTAAATTTTTATATATATTGGAAATGAAATTTGATATGAAATAGATTTTAGGAAATAGATTTTAGGAAATGGAATTTAGGAATTTTGTAGGAAATCGATTGTAGGAATTTTGTAGGAAATAGATTTTAGGAAATGAAATTGAATTTAGATTTGATAAGTTATAGATTTGAATTTAGATCTGATAAGTTATAGATTTGAATTTAGATTTGATAAGTTATTAATTTATAAATTTGGCAAAAATAAAAACGAATTTATGAATTTATATTTTATGAAATTTATTTATGTAAAGTAAAATAAAACGAATTTATAAAATTTTTGAATTTAAAATAATTATTTAAAATAAAAAAACGAATTTACAAAAAAAATTTGGAAAATATAAAATTATTTCCTAAATGTTAAATTTATGGATTTATGTGTTTGTATTCATATATCATATATAAAATTTATGAATTTATGGATTGTTCTAAAATTTATATTTTACATATTTTAATTAAATAAATTTGTTTTTTATGTGGGCGGATCAACCATCTCCTTCATACGGACAGCTATTTGGCGAGGATGTTATGGTTCCCGGATCCGCTAGTCGTCGCGCATCCGGATTAAGATCAGGGTCGGGTTCGCAGGCTACGAACTATCGTCCACGAGCTACGACACGAGTACCGACACGAACTCCGCCATAGCCTCAGCCACAGCCTCAACCACAGCCAGAGCCACAGCCAGAAGAAGACGCACCAGATCATCCCGATGACCACACTGAGGTCCCTCCACCGCCAAATGCGCCTCTTATGATGTGGATTTGTGAGCTTCTCCGCCAACCTGGACGTGAGACACGGGTTAGGGTTCTCCATCCGATGAGGCCTCCTGGTGCATTTTGGTATGATAAATTTTTTTTCAATATTACTAATTAAATTTGTTTTGGGTAATTCATTTTTATTACAATTTATAATTAAACTATTAACATTTTAATATTTTGTTTTACAGGTTTAATGATAACAAGGTTTCGCGTTCAGTCACCAAGGCCATCACAGCGTATTTCACTATGCCGCATCCTAATTGGAGCCAGACGTCGCAGCAGGTTTGGGATATTTGGTTCGAGTCATGGGTGGTAAGTAATTTTATATTATTTATTTTTATTTATTAAAGTATTTAATTTTAAATATATTGATCATAACATTATTCATATTTTTGTAGCAAGGATTGCACTGGGAGGAATTTCGTACTTTTCAAGTGCGAGCGGAGTTCGAGAAGAAGGCGCTAAAGCACCTCAACGGTCACGTCGCTAACTTGAAGAAAGCGTGACGCGAGAAAGGCGATGTGGTGAAGCCGATAGGGATGGATCCCGATGTTTGGTCGGGACTAGTGTAGTTTTGGGAGGATGCCCATTCAGTGGTTAGATCGGGGAAGTATTTTGCAGCCCGTCTTACGCCGGTGGCTGAAGAAGATGGACCTTCAAAGCATTGTGCGGGTCAATCATCATACGCCACAGTCCGCATCAATATGGTAATATTTAAATTAAATTAATTTATTTGATTATTTGTATTTGAAATATTTATTTATTATATATTTTATTTTTATTTGTGTTTGTTTTTGTTTAACAGTCTAATGGCGGAGATCTTCCTCCGATGCACAAAGTGATGGAGAAAACTCATCGGAGGAAAGATGGGACGTTTGTTACCGCTCAAGCGGAACAAACGTTCAACGCGTACAACGCACGACTGGCAGAGCTAGAAGAGTCTGTCCAGTCCACGATGGGTGTCGAAGATTTCGATAGACTTTACGAAGATGTAATTTTTATAACGAAACTTATTTTTATTATAATTTTATTGTCTAACATTTTTATTTTATAGATTGCGCCGAAGAAGAAAGGACGAACGATGGGTGTTGGATCCATCAACGATGTCCCAGCAGCTTCTACGTCTGCTCGATGATCCTACACTCCGGGTCGTCTCAGCCGGAATTGACGAGATAGTTGGATGCTGCTAACACTAGGATTTCGCAGCTAGAGACGCACATAGAGACTAGACTCGGAGCATTGACCAGTCTTTTCAACATCATTGCAGAGGATCATCCGACATTAGCAACTGCCTTGCAAGGGTTGCAGTTTGCTCCACCGCCTCCTCCACCTGACGGTCCATCGCAGTTCGAGCAGGAATCCGAAGAGATGATTCGAGACGATGTCATCAACCTAAGGACCCAACAACGTCAGTAGATTAGCGTTTTAATTTTTTTGTATCAGATAATTTAATTTTTGTAATATTATTAATTTTTAATATATTTTATAATTTTTTCTTTAAACAAAAATGTTATAGGACGACGCTAATTCGATGCTAATTAGCGTCGAACTAGCGTCGTCTACATGAAAAGATTCGACGCTAATACGATGCTAATTAGCGTCGAATTATTGTCGTCTACACGAAAGGATTTGACGCTAATTCGATGTTAATTAGCGTCGAATTAGCGTCGTCAACAAGAAAGGATTCGACGCTAATTCGACGCTAATTAGCATCGTATTAGCATCAACAGTTTGTATCGACAATGGTCGACGCTAAAACGACGCTAATTAGCGTCGAATTGTAGCGTCGTTTTAGCGTCGAATTATTTTCCGATGCAAAAATAGTGTCGAATTAGCGTCGAAAATGATTTAGCGTCAACGGTTTAGCGTCAAAAATGATTTAGCGTCGACAGTTTAGCGTCGTTTTAGAGTCGAATTATGCCGACGCTAAAACGCTGTTTTCTTGTAGTGATAGTTCATATGTAATGTATAATGTATATAGGACCAAAATGTATATATAATCGGATTGTTGTTGCAAGATATATATCACATGTTAACACAGTCAAGACTACCAACGAAATTTTACTACAAAAAAAACATAAAGATATATTTTCAAGCGGGAAATTAACAAGTGATGTATAATTTTGGTAAGTACTTTTATTTTGTTAAATTTAATGATGGATTTGTATATTATCTCATAGCTATACGTATTTGAGACATATCACATTTTACCGCTAACATGTTATTACAATATGTAGCTTTTCTGATTAATAATATTTTTTTGGTATCTCATAATTAATTATTATTTCTATTTAAAAAATCAATTTAAAATTTGATAAATTACTAGGAGTACGAGTCTTCTTTTTGTCAGAAAAATAACAATAATAGGAGTACAAGACTTTATTTGAATTTTTTTTAACAAATAGTTCGAGTAAGTGAACAAATACTTAGTTCTGAGTTATTTTGTAAAATTTTATATATTGGGCTAGTTCATATGTTATGGAATTGGCCAAACAAATAGAAATGATGGCATTATACCGAAATAAATCTTGCTTTGACTTCAGCATTAAGACTTTCCCACCCCAAAAGACTATTATTAAAAAAACTTTTCTGCTAAATACATGATATAGAAATCGCATTATATGTTTGACAAACAAAATCTAAGGTAATTAGGTGGTAATGAGATGATCTAACGCTTCTAACTTTTTAGTTACTTTACGATGACTTTTAAGTGATTTAGAGAGGTTAGAGTCCAAATCGTAATTTTTGTAACTTTTTTTTTTGAAACTAGATACGGTGCATTAGTGCTAGTATTATCGCACTTTTTTGTAACTTTCTTTGCGAACGATTTTTCTTACACATACAATTTTTTATATACTAGTATTATAAGATACTTTTATTTACGATATAATCTTAAACATTTTTAAAAAAAGAAAAAAGATATAATCCTGAACCATTGAAAAAATGCTTATATAAGTATTTTATATCATAAGTAGTCAAATAGATTCAGGCCCGACTCAACATAAAATTCGGTCGAAAGCAAATTTTTTCTTTTTTAACTTTTATATATAAAAAATTGCAGAAAACTATCATTTTTTAAAACAATAAAAATTTCGGGACCCTATTTTATAAAAAAATCGCCAAAATTTCTTCTTAAAGAAAATAGGCCCTGCACTCCTTGCACAGAGTCTGGGTTTACCTGAGTAGATTACATCACAAGAAGTTAATAAAATTATAACTTACAAAAATATATTTGGCAAAAAAAAAAAAAAAGAGATTAAAGACATCCACCATTGATAAAAACAAATAACCGCAACAAGCCGACCCACTATATACACTCAATAACACAAACATAATTAAATAAAAATACCAAACACAGAAAAATTTAGACTTATGTGGCTGTAAGGAAAATAGAGGTTTAGTTTAGTACAAATATAGCGATAATATATTTTTCGTTAAAATAGTTGGACGATGAACAATATAATAATGATGGCGAAAATGCGCTACAGCTTCGTGGTTTCGTTGGTGCTAGACAAAATTTTCAAAGTAAGGTTGGTTGAAATGGGTAGGGAGACTAACTAATTTTCCATATTCCTCTTTTGAAAAAGTACAAATTTACATTTAATTTTCTTATGTAAAGGTCAAAGTAACCGTAAGTTGTTGTTTTTTTTTCTTTTTCTTTTTTCTTTCCTGAATAATATTTTATTGCTTTTTGTTGCCCTAAACGGGGAACAGTTTTGAACAGTACAGAGTTAGATATAAACAGTTTTTAAATAAGTTTCAAAAAAAAGAAGAAAAATTTGATAAATAAGTGAGACTGGAACTTGGATTCCTCTCATCTCTATGATTTCGATCCATGGTAAATAGCTTCCTGCGCATTGTTAATTGAATTTTTTTAACTATAAAAAATTTTGATTTTGGAGATGACCGATGAAACCTTCCTTTTCTCTCTTTCTAAATTTCGTAGACAACCGCTTGAAGGATCAGGTGACATATAATATTGATCTGATACGATCCTAATCGATGGATCGGAACTTTGATGCGGAGCCGAGTCTTAAGTCGGTAAAAGATGTGAAATGAAAAAGGAATGGAATAGTGATGACGAACGATCGATGGAAGATGAATACGATCACACAAGTGATGAAAGACTTGGTGAAAGGTTGAAGGCTCGATCTATTTAGATATAACACATTAAGATAGAAAGAGAATTCTCTTATTCAAGAGAATGTATCGAAGTGTTAGTTCGATGGGTTTGATCGCAAGTAAAGAAGAGAGATTTTGATTTCTTTAAAAACTTGGATGATTCTATTTGAGAGATGGCGAGCACTATATATAGCCAAGGCAAGGTTACATGCAACCTACCTTAGAAATAACAAAACAACATTAACTACAACTACCTAATAAATAAGAAGCTTGCATGAAGAGTATTTCAAATTCAAAAAATAAAGATAAGATTTTGCATGGGCTTCTTTGTAGATGCGAAATGGGCTTGGGCTTTCGGACTTGAACTTCAAATCTTGAATTGTTGAAAAGCTCATGGTAAAATCAAGGTAAATTACTAAGTGAAAATGGGAAAGTAACCTAACTTGCCTCGTTAAAAACCATGTTCGGAAAACCCGTTGGGACAAAGCCGAACATGGGAAAAAGAGTACAAGCTAAGTACTTGTTCATTTAGACATTACCTTGATCTTCTTCCTCCGCTTGCATAAGCATCACGATCCAGTTTGTCTCGGCTTGTCCTCCGTCTTGTGCCGTCTCGAGCATCCTTTGAATAGCTTGTGTGAGCTCCTTTGCCTTGGTCCTCGTGACCGGTCCTTGCGGTAGCTCCATCGCGCTTGAGTCATCCCGAACCTCGCGGTTGTCGCCTTGGATCACATCATCCCCTACCTCTTGAAAAGGATTTGTCCTCAAATCTGTTTCATTTGCAACAAAAGGGACTAAGTCAGAAACATTAAAGGCGTTAGACACATTGTACTTACCTTGAAGATCGAGATGGTAGGCGTTATCGTTGATCTTCTTGGTGATGCGGAAAAGACCATCGATCTTGGCATCAATTTGGATTTTCTCTCGTTAGGAAAGCGTTCTTTTCTTAAGTGGATCCAAACTTGGTCATCCTCCTTAAAGACTATCTTCTTGCGGCCTTTGTTCGCATGTTTCTCATAAAGTTTGGTTTTATGCTCGATATTTTCCCAAATCTTCTCATGGATTCGCTTGATTACCTCGGCCTTCTTTTTGTCATCGAGACTAACTCTTTCACTCAAAGGAAGAGGGGTTAAATCCAACGGTGACAAAGGGTTAAATCCATAAACAATTTCAAATGGTGAAAACAAAGTAGCAGAATGCATTGCGTGATTATAAGCAAATTCAACATGAGGCAACTATTCTTCCATGACTTTAAATTCTTTTTAACCAACAACCTAAGCAAAGTTGATAAAGTTCGATTCATAATCTCGGTTTGACCATCGGTTTGTGGATGACAAGTGGTAGAGAATTGCAATTTTGTGCCTAACTTAAACCTAGACCATAAAGTCTTCCAAAAATGGCTAAGGAATTTAGTATCCCTATCCGAAACTATGGTTCCAGGCATGCGGTGCAACCTAACGATTTCTCTAAAAAATAAATCCGCCACATGTAATGCACCATCCATTTTATGACATGCAATGAAATGAGCCATCTTAGAAAAATGATCTACAACCACGAAAATGGAATCCTTACCCATCCTAGTCCTAGGCAATCTAACAACAAAGTCCATCGAAATGTCAATCCAAGGATGCAAAGGGATAGGAAGTGGGGTATACAAACCGTTCGGTTGAGCCGTAGATTTGGCTTGCTTACATGTCACGCAACAGGTACAAATTCGTTCCTCGTCCCTTTTCATATGCGGCCAAAAGAAATGATTTTGTAGAAATTTGAGAGTCTTGGCGATCCCGAAATGTCCCATTAGGCCGCATTTGTGAGCTTCCCTAATCAATAACTCACGAATAGAACTACTAGGAACACAAAGTTTGTTAATGTAAAACAATTATCCATCTAGCCAAAAATATTGGCCGTTAGCATATTTCGCACAAGCTTTATACGGTTCTTTAAAATCATGGTCATTTTGATAAAGTTATTTCAAGTGCTCAAAACGAATGATTTTAGAACTAAGAGTCGAGATAAGAGTGTACCTCCGAGATAATGCGTCGGCCACGATATTATCTATACCTTGTTTATATTTGATGACGTACGGAAAAGTTTCAATGAACTCGACCCATCTCACATGTCGTTTGTTGAGTTTATGTTGACCCTTGAGGTGCTTAAGTGATTCATGGTCCGTATGAATTACGAACTCCTTCGGCCATAAATAATGTTGCCACGTTTAGAGTGTCCTCACCAAAGCGTAAAGCTCTTTATCGTACGTTGGATAGTTGAGGGTGGCTCCACCGAGCTTCTCGCTAAAATAGGCTATCGGCTTCTTATCCTGCATAAGAACGGCACCAATACCAATACCCAATGCATCACATTCAATTTCAAAGGTCTTAAGGAAATCAGGTAAAGATAAAAGTGGAGAATTAGTAAGCTTCTCTTTAAGAAGATGGAAGGTATCTTCTTGTGCTTTTTCCCATTTGAAGCCGACATCCTTTTTGATGATCTTGGTGAGAGGGGCTGCGATCGTGCTAAAATTCTTCACGAATCTTCGATAAAAGCCGGCGAGACCATGAAAGCTTTGGACCTCGCTCACGTTCTTTGGAACCGGCCATTCGCAGATGGCTTTAACTTTTTCCTCGTCCACTTTAACGCCATCTGCACTCACAACAAAACCTAAAAACACAAGGTTATTAGTGCAAAAGGTGCACTTTTAAGGTTAGCGTAAAGCTTCTCCTTTCTAAGTGTTTCCAAAACCGCTCGAACATGTTTGACGTGATCCTCTAGGTTTCGGCGATAAACCAAAATATCATCAAAGTAAACAACCACGAAAACACCTATGTAGGCCCTTAACACGTGATTCATTAACCGCATAAAGGTGCTTGGCGCATTTGTAAGACCAAACGGCATCACTAGCCACTCGTATAACCCTTGTTTGGTCTTAAAGCAGTTTTCCACAAGTCTCTTTCCTTCATACGGATTTGATGATAGCCACTTTTAAGATCAATCTTAGAAAAGACGTTAGAACCATATAATTCATCTAACATATCATTAAGACGAGGGATTGGATGACGAGACTTGACGGTAATATTGTTGATGGCGCGGTAATCGACACACATTCGCCATGTACCATCTTTTTTTGGTACTAGGAGAATGGGCACGACACATGGGCTCATGCTTTTCCGGATGTGACCTTTGCTAATTAGCTCCTCGACTTGTCTTTGAAGTTCCTTGGTTTCCACGGGATTGGTTCGATAAGCCGGTTTGTTGGACAAAGACGATCCCGGCACGAAATCGATTTGATGTTCGATTCCGCGGATGGGTGGGAGTCCGTCGGGATTGTCTTTGGGAAATACGTCTTTATAATCCTGCAATAAAGAACTCATCTCACTCGGAATAACCGGTGCTAGGTCTGCTATAGTTGTAAGAGATTCTTTATAAATAAATAAAAGTATCGGCTTATTAAAAGAAAGAGATTTAGTAACATCACCCGATTTAATCATGAGGTTGGCGCTCTCGGGTTTTGGATTTTCTTGCTTTCTCTTGAGATGTAGTTGGTCTTGATAGACTTCGTGAGGCGTCATTGGAATGAGAATGATTTTCATGCCCTTGAACTCAAACGAATAGCGATTGGTGAATCCATCGTGTACCACCTTTCAATCGGATTGCCACGGCCTTCCCAAAAGGATATGACTTGCTTGCATAGGTAACACGTCGCATATGACCTCGTCTTCATATTTGCCGATAGTCAAAGGGACCGTGACTTGGCTGCCCACTTTTATTTCTCCATTCTTGTTAAACCATTGAAGCTTATACGGCCTCGGATTCTTCCGTACTTTAAGCCCCAATTTTTGGACCATCGTGACACTAGCCACATTCGTGCAACTACCTCCGTCGATATAAGGCTGCAAACTTTGTCTTGGACCACGCAACGAGTGTGAAAAAGATTCTCTCGTTGCTCTTGCTCTTCGTCTTTCGTTTGAAGGCTCAACGTTCTCCGAGCAACAAGTAATTCCCCTTTGGCGGTGGTTCCTCATACTCGTCGGATGAAGATTCTTTCTCTTCTTCATCATCGGTGACCACATCTCCATTATCAAGAAGAATAAAGACCTTCTTGTTGATACAATCCTTGGCCATGTGCCCTCGGCCTTGACATTTGAAGCATCGGATATCTTGGGCCTTGTTCGGATCGAATACTCCTTTGCCCTTATAATCGGATTTGGTGTCTTCTTTTGGCTAAAAAACAGTAGCTTTATCATTGGTATAGCTCGGCTTGACATCTTTAAACTTAGAAACATTCGAGAGAACCGTAGACTTGGTAGACCGCCGGTTGATTTGTTGTTCGATAAGGATGGCCTTATGCAATATTTCCTCGATCTCCTTATAATATTGTAGCTCAAGCCGGTCTTGAATATCGCGGTTCAAACCTCCCAAGAATCTTGACATAGTGTCCTCATGATCTTCTTGAATATTGGCCCGTAACATCAATACCTCGAGCTCTTGGAAGTAGTCTTCCACTTTCTTACTTCCTTACGTGAGTCTTCTAAGCCGTTGATGAAGTTCCCGTTGATAGTGACTTGGTACAAATCGTTTCCGCATGTGTCGCTTGAGTTGGTCCCATAGGACCACGGGTTCTTCACCGCATCTCTGTCTAGTGGTGACAAGGATGTCCCACTAACTTAGCGCATAATCGCTAAATTCTGTAATGGCAAGCTTCACGCGGCTTCTCTCGCGTACATTTTGACATTCAAAGATGAGATCCATCTTTTTTCCCAGTCAAGATAAACGTCCAGATCATTCTTTCCATGAAACTCGGGGACCTTCACCTTAATGTTGCCATAGACGTTTCGGGTTTGGTCTTCTCCATGATCTCTTCCTCCCCAAAAATGCCTAGGCGGTCTTGGAGCATATGCGGGTGGAGTACTTTCATAATCGGACATGATTAGATCCGGCTGTCGTTCTTCCTCTTCTCGTTGGTCCTCTTTGTGGGGTTTTCTCGTATAAGTGCCTTGACCGGTCGGAGGATGAAATACGGCGAGCTTGTCTAGTATAAGTTTTTCCATTTTTGCCTCCGTCCGTTGTATCATGCGATTGAGAAGTTGATCCTCTTGGGTGTTCTTGGTCTCTTCATCCATATCTAAGGTAAATTAAACGAAAGAGTATCAAAATTCTTTTTAAAGATCGAATCACAACACCAAACCAATCGATAACATATAAAAACGTGAAAATGGTAGCGATAGCGATTGAAACCAAATGATGGATGTTATGAAAATAAAAATAAGATGAACAAAGATAAATTAAGAAACTTAGCTCTAGATCAAAGCGTGCTCTGATACCACTTGATACGATTCCAGTCGATGGATCGGAACTTTGATGCGGAGCCGAGTCTTAAAACGGTGAAAGATGCGAAATGGAAAAGGAATGGAATGGTGATGACGAACGATCGATGGAAGATGAATACGATCATACAAGTGATGAAAGACTTGGTGAAAGGTTGTAACGCACTAAGATAGAAGGAGAATTCTCTTATTCAAGAGAATGTATCGAAGTGTTAGTTTGATGGGTTTGATCGCAAGTAAAGAAGAGAGATTTTGATTTCTTTAAAAACTTGGATGATTTTATTTGAGATGGCGACCACTATATATAGCCAAGGCAAGGTTAAATGCAATCTACCTAGGAAATAACAAAACAACTACCTAATAAATAAGAAGCTTGCATGAAGAGTATTTCAAATTCAAAAAATAAAGATAAGATTTTGCATGGGCTTCTTTGTAGATGCGAAATGGGCTTGGGCTTTTGGGCTTGGACTTCAAATCTTGAATTGTTGAAAGGGAACTTAACTTAAACGGTACATAAATTAGGTAATATTACTAGAAGTATACAAAACTTTTTTTATTACTTATTTATTTTAAATGTCCAGCGTGCCCTTGTAATTACGTTATGACAAAAAACCTAATTACAAGAATGCCACTACTTTTGAGTGCCACGTCAGATAAAATCCGGCGCCACATAAGAAATCCCTGACGTGTATTAATGAACTCAGTCGTAAAGTATTACGGCGGTATTGACGGCTGAGTTATATATACGATGTGGCTGAGTTAAAAAAATTGACTGATTTACATATACAAATAAGCCAAACGATACGGTTGACTTACAAAACGTAGCTGATTTAAGATCGTCTGACTGACTTAAGACTTATGTGGCGGCTGAGTTTACAAAAATCTGTCTGATTTATGAGCTAATGGCTGACTTATGTACATATATGACGGCTGATTTGTACATCGGCTGGTTGAGATATGTTTCTCACGATGATGGAATGATCATCGACTGGCTGTGTTACTAAACGGACGGCTTACCTTTGAAAGATTGTTACGGCTGATTTAAGTATAATTAGCGTAAATCAGCCGTGTTTAGCTTGATTAATAGTAAACTCGGCCTTATTACATCTGATTTATTAGCAAAAGATTAATTACTACAATAGCATTCATTTGACGGCTGATTTATTGGACGATACAGCTGACATAATATTTTCCAGCTGATCTACGCCCTTTTATGGCCTCTATTCGAACCCGATTTTTGTTGTTTTTATTACTGAAATAGTATTCACGTTGCAACTGACTTACATATATGACTGATTTAGTTAGGCTGATTTACGTTTTCATTTTGTGGCTCACTTGCCATATAAGCAAAAAATTAATGACATCAAATCCGATTTTCCATGTCATCAGCTCCTATTTTCCATGTCATTTTCCAGTCATTGTTAGAGTTTTATGTTGTGACGTTGTGTCTTCTTCTTCTTCTTCTTCATCTATTTATCTTCTTTATCATCTGATACCCAGAAACTTAATCGTCACCATCAGATTCAGCTGAGCTACATGTTCTCGAATAAAACTTTGAAAACAATGGCACACGATACTCCACCAGTTTATGTCTCCAATACTCGACAGTTGATAGGTTTTCTAAGCCTAAGGAAATTCGAACATATACGTCTCTGTGTAGAGATTATGGAGAAAAAAGAGAGCGAAATTAGTCGGAATGACGAAGTGAGAGAGAAGAAGAAAAGGTTATTCAGTTATGGCTTAAAAGTAGAATCTACATACGAAGATTACGGTGGTTTAAGTAATGATAATTGTCCTGGTGTTGAAACAAAATACGAAGATAAACGCGACGATGAAGACATGGATTGCGCAAGTAAAATGGAAGGTGAAGAATACGAAGTAGGCGGAGAATCCGAAGTAGGCGAACAAGACGAAGAAGATGATGAATTTGAAAGCCGATTTGATATGTTCGACGACTCGGATGGTGCTTCATCTGAAGATGATAACTTCAGTTCATACGGTGAGTCTCCAACACAAGACGAAGATTCACCGATGCTACCGCCTAAGAAGAGAGCTCACAACATGTCGGTGAGCGGATCGAAAAGGAATCCAGAGGTTCTAAGGTTGGAGATGTCTTCGCTAAACCTCGCGGTAGGGCAACGATATGAGAGTAAAGCCAATTTGGAGAAACGACTGAAACTTCTTACGGTGAGAGATCAATTTGATTTTGATGTAGACGTATCCAATTCGGACACACTCATTGTTAAGTGTTGGGTTGATGGATGTCTCTGGAGAGTTTGTGCTTCTACACAAGGAGAATTACCGGCATTTTATGTTCGTATTTACGATTCAGAGCATACATGTTCTATAACTGAGCGTTCTAATCGATCTCGACAAGCAACACCAGATATTTTAGGCCAGTTGTACAGGGATTATCTCGGCGATGTTGGTCCGTCAGTTCGATCTAAGAGTGTCGGAATAACTATCAATAAGCATTTTGGTGTAAAGGTAATTATTAGTACGTTGCAGCTGACTTATTTGTATTGTACAGCTGATTTTTTAGTACGTTTAGGCTGACTTATTTGTATATTACAGCTTATTTATTTGTACGTTGCGACTGACTTCTATTTCAGCTGATTTTTAGTACGTTTTGGCTGACTTATTTTGATATTTCAGCTGATTTATTGGTAAGTTGCGGCTGACTTCTATTTCAGCTGATTTTTATTATGTTTTGGCTGACTTATTTTTATATTTCATCTGATTTATTGGTACGTTGCGGCTGACTTATTTGTTTATTACAGCTGCTTTACTTGTACTTTACGTTTTCCGTGTGGACAGATGGATTATTGGAAATCACATAGGACACTAAAATTTGCAAGGGAAATCGATATGGGAACTCCTGAGAATGGGTTTGAAGACTTGCCTCCTTACCTATATATGATAAGAAGGGCAAATCCGGGTACGGTTACGCGTCTTTAAATTGATGAGTTTGGAAGATTCATGTATGTGTTCCTTGCGTTTGGTGCGAGCATAGATGGGTTTTCTTTCATGCGCAAAGTTGTCATTGTCGACGGTATGTTTCTTAACGGTAAATACAAAGGGACACTTCTCACAGCACTAGCTCAGGATGGTAACTTTTCAGATTTTCCCAATAGCCTTCGGTGTGGTTGACACTGAAAATGATGATTCATGGCAATGGTTTTTTACGCAACTAAAAATTTTGATTCCTGACGATGAGGCTCTTGCGATTATATCGGACAGGCATAATTCAATAGGAAAAGCAATTGGAAATGTGTTTCCGTTGGCTTCTCGTGGAATTTGCACTTACCATTTATATAAGAACATTTTGCAACGGTACAAAGGAAAAGATGTCTTTCGTCTGGTGAAGAAAGCGGCAAAATGTTTTAGGGTTTCTGACTTTAATACGTTGTTCGAGGAGATTGAAGCGATTAATCTTGAACTTCATGACTACCTCCAAAGAGCTGATGTCCGACTGTGAGCGCGTGTTCATTTCCCGGGGCAAAGGTACAATTTGATGACTACGAACATAGCGGAATCAATGAACATAGCACTGTCAAATGCTAGAAGTCTTCACATTGTTCGACTATTAGAATCGATACGGGTTATGATGACCAGATGGTTTGAAGAACGGAGAGAGGAAGCAAAATTGCAGCTAACCACACTTTCGCGTGGTGTCGAGAAACTACTACATGTAAGTCAGCCATTGCAGTTCATAAGTTAGTCGTTCTTGTTCCATAACCCTGCCTTTATGATAAGCCAGCCGTAATGTTTAATAATTTTTATGAATAAATAGGGCCGTGTCATTGCCGCCAGACTTATGACGGTACAAAGGATTGATCCTTATCACACGGAAGTTACATATGGATCGTCTTTGCATATTGTGAATTTGGAAACGAGAAAATGCACATGTCGGCATTTTGAACACGAGAAATTACCATGCGTGCATGTAATCGCAGCTGCCGAGGACAGCAAAATTTGTCGTATATCCTTGTGCAGTCCTTACTACAACAGTACTTATTTGGTAAACGCATACGCTGAGTCGATCATGCCGATAGATTCAGCGCTCCAAGTTCCAAATAACGTTGCTAACCGACCGTGCTTGCCCCCGCTTGTTAGTCAACAACCAGGAAGGCCTAAGAAAAGTCGGATAAAATCTACTTTAGAAGTTGCCCTTGACAACAAACGTCCTAGGAAACGACACGCATGTTCCCGTTGTAAACAGTCTAGGCATAATGCAAAAACTTGTCCGATTTAAAAGTGTTGTTTGGATATGTATGGATTTGTATTTTTGTTAATGCGATAAATCAGCCGTAAAGATTGAATTATTGTCAATAAACGACTGAATTATGATTACAATACAACTGATTGTCAATAAACGACTGAGTTATGATTACAACACGATGAGATTGGGTTAGATGAGGAAGAAGATGAAGATGGTAACTCGTCCAACCGCGCAATATTTTAAAAACAAATCATAATATTTTTAAAAAAATAATATTTAAAAAAGATTAGAGTTTCCAAAAGATTAATCATTACTCCTAGTATAGGGAGCCATATAACTGTCAGTATAGCGTCTCGAGAGTACGAAACGTGATAAAATTGAATAAATAATGTTTTTTTTTCTCCGCCGAAAATACGAAACGTCGCGAGATAAATTGAATAAATTGAGTTTTTTTTTTCCCGCCCAAAATACAAAACGTCGAGAGATCTAACAATCGGCTGACTTATATGCACCTAATGGCTGACTTATGGCACGTTTCGGCTGACTTATATGTTGAAAGGGAACCTATACCTCAACATTATTTATCTCGATTTTAGGGTATGTTTGAGGTTTGGCTGAGTTATATACACGACAGGGCTGCGGTATGTCTTAGTAAGGGCTGTTTTTTGTTTTTGTTACATCGATAAATCAGCCGTCAAATGAATTATAATACGACTGAGTTATGTAGACCTCTCGAGTAGTCTATGGCACTGTTGATATTTAAATTTGGCAAATTGTTAATAAAAGGTTATAAGTTAATAAGCAATAGTTTCATCCAAAAGAAGCTTTAGTTTCATCCAAAAGAAAAAAAAACAAGCAATATAGTTTCATCCAAAAAAAAAAAAAAAACAAGCCAAAGTTTCATCAAAACAAAAAAAAGAGAGGGAGGGAAGAACTTGGTGGAAGGAAACTAGAGGCATCATGCCTCGATCTTGGAGCAGAACTTGAGCATAGGAGGAGATGCTTTGTCTTCCCAAACCAACTCCAGCACAAAAGATTCGTACGCCTTAATGTCAATAGCCTAGAAGAATTCTCTAACCCCTGAACCAAAGTGCAACCTCATACGTATGTCTGGCACGCATAGATACACTGGCCACTCTATTCCATGTTGGTCCAAAAGAGTAATCTCCTTCCCTCCTGCTTTTTCCATCTGGTGAGCTCTAGTGAAGCTCAGTGGAATATGCTGCATAAGAAAGAGACAATAAGTTCTTGACAAAGCATCAATAACGAAAAAAATAAGGGAACAAAACTCCTTCAGGAGAGTTTACTTAAACTTACAAGTCTATAATCTTTTAGACTAGCTGGTGTGACAGTTAGTGTTACAAATCGGTTTTCACTTTGACTACTCTCACTGGTTTCTCTCTTCTTCTCTTTGTCATCATCATCATCATCAACGTTGTTGCTAGACTATACATATTGAATCTCACAGCAACTAGGTCCAAGACCAGTGACGTGGAACAAAAAATCTCCTTCGTGTCTGAAAATGACGAAGTCTCCGACTCGAAAATCATGAGCAACTGCGAACTCTTTCCATCCAAAGGTGAGTGTCCGACCTTCCATCTTAACTTTCCATGTTTTCTCAGATGCGTCCGACGTAAGCTCCATCATATTTCTTTCATTTCTTCCTTCTATGTATTTCGAAAAGAACTTCACCGGAATGCTCTGCAACAAACACAAACCGTAAAGAAGAAGAAAGACATTGAGAGAGAGGGAAGAAAGGACATTACTTACGAGGTGGGAGTGGAAGCCGGGAAAAAGAGGTTGAAAGAAATGTGGGTTTGTAGGAGATTTACATACTTGATCCGCCATTGTCGAAGTTGGAAAAAGAGCTTCAAAGATAAGAAAAACCCTAAGTTTATGAGTGTTGTTCGTAATCCTCCTAATACTTATGGAGTATACTCTCTACATGGTTCAAAATCTTGAACAGAGGAAGTCGAAGAGACTTACATGGATCTTCTTTCGTGAAGTTCGCAGAGGAAGTCAGAAGTTTTGGTTTCGCAAGAGAGGAGAAAGAGAGGAGCCGCGTTGTTTCATAACCTAGGGTTTAGAAACAAAAGCCAAAGGTGGAGATTTTATATGTTCTGATTTTTTTTTCCGTCTATGATTAAAGGGTTACTTATCTAATGCGTGTAAAAGTGAAGTCATGAACGAAGTTTCGACTAAGTTATATCAAATGTTAGGCTGAGTTATTACATAAACATAAGTGGCTGAATTATATTTAATATACAGCTGAATTATATATACTACACGGCTGACTTATATTTACTACACGGCTGAATTATATTTAACAGAATGCTGACTTATCTCATGCGTGTCAAAAGTGAAGTCATAAACAAAGAAACAAAGGATTAGAGTACCAAAAATACATAACTAATCTGAATTACATTATAAAGGAGGAAACAGTAGTTTATATTACAACACCCAAAGCCTAGTGTCCGACCAATATATAATCGGCTTAAAATCACGGTAAAAAAGACCTAACTCTTTGATCCAAAAGCATCGGTCACACAAATTGTTCTCCTTACTGTCTTCAATGTACCAAAGATCCCAATCTCGGTCCATCAATGGAGTACATGTGCAATTATAGAACAAGGTTAATTCCTTTGACATGAACTCATACTTCTTCATTAGAAACGCATCAGTGTGAGACGTTCCCCAACCCCAGTCTAGAGATCTAACAATCTTGCCTATCCTCTGAACAGATTCTCTTGTGAAAAGAGATAAATACTCCTCAGTATTCCAAAATACCTTGCGTGTCATTGCATAGGTGTACAAAGCACGCTCGAATCCTGCATCTGCTGCTCTCTTAATCAAAGCAATTCCTTCATCTTGGAGGTCGAACGTGAAGAACTTCTGTACACCCTCTAAGAACAGTGTACTCGGGTTTCCATTAGCGTAGCAAACTTGCATCACCAAGCTAGATAGATGTATGTACGAAGGGAAGGTAAACACATCTATAGATGCGTACACTCCAGGCCGGTCTGTTAGTTCCTTCATAGACTTGCATGTTGCTCTCAATCTATATAGATCTGCAACAGAGTTAGCGGCCACACGTTCGGCCACTAAGGCTTGGATTTCTTCAGGTAGGGCGGTAAGAGGGAATACTTCCATTACAAAGTGGATTTCTTTTGAGATTTAAAGTTAATGAAAATCTAAACAGATGGTGTGGATTTCTCTAGAGATTTAAAGTTAATGAAAATCTAAACAGATGGTACTTATAGATTTAAAAAAATTTAAAAAATTTAAAACATTTAAAATATTTAAAAATTCGGTTACTGAGTAAAGGCTGACTTATGTGTTAGTCAGCCTTTACTCTCATTAATAGCGAGACTCTTCGGTTACTGAGTAGTTACAAAAAGCAACTGTTCGGTAACTGAGTAGAAAAACAACCAGGGTTTATGACTGGTTAATGAGTGTTTAAATGGTATTTATAGATTCAAAAAAAAAAAACGACTCTTCGACTCTTCGTTTTCGACCGTCAGTTTAGTGTTTCGGCTGAGTTATGACAGCTTTGTGCAAAAGAAGCGGCTGACTTATTGGTTTAAATATTCAAAACACAAATAACTAAAGGGTCTCATACGACTGAGTCATAAACAAAGTTTAGGCTGAGTTATGTCAAAGGTTAGGCTGAGTTATAAACGAAGTTTAGACTAAGTTATGATAAAATAAACAAATTCTTCATTAGAGTACTAAAAATACATAAACATTTGATAAACATTTAGTCAGCCATATATTTTGCACCAAGCTTCATCCAATCAATTTCTGGAACTTCGACTTTGGCCATCTTTTCTTCGGCTTCAACGAGTTTATGAGTAAGTTTATCCAACTCAGCAAATAAGTCAACCTTTTCCTGCCCCATAATTTCTTCAAGCAAATCCATTTTCGCATTAATAGATTTCACTTCCATCATAGCATCATGCAATTCAGCTTTAGCTTTCATCTGTTCCTTGACCAAGAGGAGCAACGACTTGTAATGCTCATCGGCTTCCCTTCTGGCCTTTTTAACATCATTTTCTCCCTGGTCATCCTCCATTGGACGCTTCATCATCTTCTTCGATTCTGCCATTGATGCTGCATGTATATCGAAAATAGGATGTTAATATATAATATAAACATATAAACAAATCAAGTTGCAAAAACGTGAATTACATATACTAGGAGAACAAGGAAAAACTAACTTGTATTTGAGATTGCAAAAAGATAAAACAAGTTCAAAGTTAATAAAAATGAATGTTCGGTTAGTGAGTGTTCACTTGGTATTATAGAAAAAAACGAAAACTGTTGGGTTACTGAAACTGTTCGGTTACTGAGTAGTTACCAAAAATACAATTAAAAACTGTTCGTTTACTGAGTGTTTAGTTTAGGCTGAGTTAGGCTGAGTTATGACTAACTGTTTGGTTACTGAGTAGTTACCAAAAATACAATTAAAAACTGTTCGTTTACTGAGTGTTTAGTTTAGGCTGAGTTATAACTGAGTTAGGCTGAGTTATGACTGAGTTAAGCTGAGTATGACTAATCATAACTCCTAGTTCCCAAAAGATTAATCATTACACCTAATATAGGAAGCGAGATATAGCTCGTCAGTTTAGCGTCTCGAGAGTATTAATTTTGATTATGATTACGTATTCAGACGCCACAATAAATGATATATTCTATATTATTTAAATTTAAAAATGTGTAACTTAAGGTTAACTTCATGGCTAACTACACGGCAGACTTATAATATATTTAATACACGGCTGACTTATCTAATGCGTGTCAAAAGTGAAGACATGACCGATGTTTCGGCTGGCTTATATCACATCTTAGGCTGAGTTATATCAAATGTTAGGCTGAGTTGTAGGCTGAGTTTCGGCTGAGTTATATCAAATGTTAGGCTGAGTTATTACGATGACTACTAAAACATAAGCATTTGATAAAGTTAGATAAACATAAACATAAACATAAGACTACTAAAGCATAAGCATTAGATAAACATATATCCCTATTTTTCATGAATCTTGATCCAATCAAGTTCTTCAACCCTGGCGTTATACATCTTTTCTTTGGCGTCAACGAGTTCTGCTGCAAGTTTGTCCAACTCAGCAAGGAAGTCAACCTTTTCCTTCCCGATAAATTCTTCAAGCAAATCCATTTTCGCAGAAATAAACATAACTTCCACAAAAGCATCATGCAATTCAAACTGTTCGGTTACTGCGTAGTTGCCAAAAATACTAAAAAAAATAGATAAAATTACTCAAATAGCATAGAAAAGGTTAATATGATTAGCGTTTCGAGAGTACCAAACGCGTGCGTAATATGATTAAATGTTATATATTCATACGCCATATTTATATAATAGAGAATATATGATTTATTATTTATATGATTATATGATTATTTATTTATTATTTATGTGAGAACAATGTGTACGTTTTGCTATACCTCTAGGAATTAAGGTTTAGGGTTTAGGGTTTAGGATTTAAGGTTTTATGAGAACAATGTGTATCTTTTGCTATACTTCTAGGAATTAAGGTTTAGGGTTTAGGGTTTATGGGTTTATGGTTTAGGGTTTAGGGTTTAAGGTTTTGTGAGAACAATGTGTATCTTTTGCTATACCTCTAGGAATTAAGGTTTAGGGTTTCGTTTAGAGTTTTGTGAGAACAATGTGTATCTTTTGCTAGAACTTTAGGAATTAGGGTTTAGGGTTTAGAGTTTTGTGAGAACAATGTGTATCTTTTGCTAGACCTTTAGGAATTAGGGTTTAGGGTTTAGAGTTTTGTGAGAACAATGTGTATCTTTTGCTAGACCTTTAGGAATTAGGAAATAGCGACTCTTCGGTTACTGAGTAGTTACGAAAAGCAACTGTTCGGATATTACCAAAAAGTATGTCATATTATGTACATAATCCCATCGCATAATAAATGAAGCCATAGTAAAATCAGACTGATTGTGCAAAGAAGAGGCTGACTTAAGAGTGACAAATTCGTATTTCGGATGAGTTATGACTGCTTTGTGGAAAAGAAGCGGCTGACTTATTGGTTTAAATATTCAAAACACAAATAACTCGTTAGTTAAGCTATTTACATGCAAAACACAAAAGATACGGCTGGGTTAAAGAGATGAAACACATAAGTCAGCCTTTACTCTCTCTCATGAGTAATTACGAAAAGCAACTGCTCGGTAACTGAGTAGAAAAACAACCAGGGTTTATGACTGGTTAATGAGTGTTTAAATGGTATTTATAGATTCAAAAAAATTAAATTGCGACTCTTCGGTTACTGAGTAGTTAAAAAAAATTAAATAGCAACTCTTCGGTTACTGAGTAGTTACGAAAAGCAATTATTCGGTAACTGAGTAGAAAAACAATTGTTCGTATAGTTTGAGTAAAAGTTGACTTGACTGATCAACCAAAAAAGTAAATTTTGATGCGTTTTTGACCGTCAGTTTACCGTCTCGATATTACCAAAAAGTATGTCTGATTATGGACATAATCCCATCGCATAATAAAGCCATAGTAATTTCGGACTTGTAAATCAATTAATTCAGACTGATTGTGTAAAGAAGCGGCTGACTTAATAGTGATGAATTCGTGTTTCGGCTGACTTAAGAGTGACGAATTCGTGTTTCGGCTGACTTAATAGTGACGAATTTGTGTTTCGGCTGACTTAAAAGTGACGAATTCGTGTTTCGGCTGACTTAAGAGTGACGAATTCGTGTTTCGGCTGAGTTATGACTGCTTTGTGGAAAAGAAGCGGCTGACTTATTGGTTAAAATATTCAAAACACAAATAACTCGTCAGTTAAGCTTATCTACACGGCTGATTTATACATCCAAAACTCAAAAGATGCGGCTGATTTATTCATGCAAAACACAAAAGATACGACTGGTTTAAAGAGATGAAACACAAATAACTAAAGGGTATAATAACAAAATTACATTCAAAAACCAAAATTATCAGGGCCAAACTCTTCAAACATATCGACCAGATTCGTCCAAACTATAGTGTTTATCCAATCTGGCTTCTCGCGACCATGCGCCCATATCCTCCTTAACGTGCGCATTTGAGTTCGAAATAGCGCTCTAGCCATCAGATTAAAATGTGTCCAAATCGTCAAAGTGTGTCTCGGTTCACATCTGTATTTCCGCTACCCAAAAAAAAAAGAGAAAAATATTATTGTTGTTGATAAAATGATCGGGAAAGAAAGATATTAGTGTTGGCTTACAACGAGTTTAAGAAACCATCGTTCCTTAAAATAATCGGGAATGAAGCGGTAAGTCGACCACTCATGAACCCATCCTTCTCGAAGAATCTCCGGGATCGCCTTCGAGAGCTCGTGTAAAAATTTGAATCACGTGATGGTTGTTTTATCAATAATACCAATACCAGGGTTTAGAATGGGGAGGTGATCCCGATCGTAGAGTATAATATGGCATCGACACTGCTGATTAACTTGGAACTACAGTGTGGGACAACTGACATGTCGAAAAGGAATATGAAACAGATAGATTACAGAGAAGAGAGAAAACAGTGTAGGATAGAATGTGATGGGGGGGAGGCAAGGTTTACGAGAAGGTAGATATATATACAGATATATAGAAATATGAAACGTCGCGAGATAAAATTGAATAAATAATGTTTTTTTTTTCCTTGCCGAAATACGAAACGTCGTGAGATAAATTACACGTTTCGGCTGACTTATATGCACCTAATGGCTGACTTATGGCATGGTTTGGGAATGTCATCAATTTGGGTTTAGGGTTTACGTATCGAGTTCTTTGGAGTGACCACTCACAAATTCAAAAAGAACATAAATCTTAACAATTAGATACCATTCAGATAGTCTAGGTTTAAGTTATAAGAGCTTCAACGTAACTTTATAAAGTATTGAGTTATGTACGTCCGATATTAGGGTATGTTTAGGTAGTTGAAAGAGAACATATACCTCAACATTATTTATCTCACCAATTAGATACCATTCATATTGTATATGTTTAAAGTACTGAGTTATATACACACGATGTTTAGGGTATGTTTAGGGTTTAGGGGTGACGGTTTAGGGTTTATGGTTTAGGATTTAGGGTTTAGGGTTTATGATTTAGGATTTAGGGTTTAGGGTTTAGGGTTTTATGTGAACAATGTGTATGTTTAGGGTATGTTTAGGGTATGTTTAGGGTTTATGGGTTATGGTTTAGGGTTTAGGGTTTAGGATTTAGGGTTTAGGGTTTAGGGTTTAGGGTTTAGGGTTTAGGGTTTTATGAGAACAATGTGTATGTTTAGGGTATGTTTAGGTATATTAGGATTTAGGGTTTAGGGTTTAGGATTTAGGGTTTATGAATTAGGGTTTAGATAGTTGTAAGAGAACCTATGTTTAAGGTATGTTTAGGGTATGATTAGGGTATGTTTAGGGTATGTTAGGGTATGTTTAGGGTATGTTTAGATAGTCTTAATTGAGACTCTATTTAATTTACACTTTTAATTAATGCTTATCACGCATAAGTCAAATACAGTACAATAAACGGGTTCTCATACATCGAACTGCCCAAACATATTAGAAGTTCCTTCATGGAGGATCTCTGATGCCATCTTTACCCGTATACCCTGAATATTCGCATCATTTATCCCATCGAAAGTTAGACCAAGCGCTAGACACTCGACAAACTTCAATGCATACATCCCACAGTCGCCAACTTGGACGTTTTGTGGGATGTATTTGCCTCTCCTCCTTCGGAACGGAAACTGCTTGAATCTATGTTGTCGGATATTGGCAGGAACTAATTCGTTCATCATTGCAGGGATCATTTGCGTAAACGGCCTAAATTCATCTAAGATTTTCTGTTCACTTACCTGTCCAATGATAGGATCGTAAGCATCGATCTTCTCCTTAAGAAGGTCCACGTGAAATGCCACCCAATGATCTCCCCTAGTCTATAGAACTCCGTACAAGTGATCGACATCTTCTAACCACTTCTTGTTTGTTGGCATGTCTGAGGGAATTCTGCCGTTTACTAACTCCTCAAACCCAACACCTTTGAACTTAAACATCTTTGGTTTGATCTTGAAGTTTTTGTAATCCATACACCAAACTGAAGTAAACCAAGGGTCTAAAAATCCAATTCGCTTGGAGTAGAATGGGGAGGGATCTAGCTTGGATTTTTTTATGAGGAGTCTCATATACGCAGCAATATGCTGTACAAAGAGAATCAAGTCAGCCCAAAATTAAACTTAACTCAGCCCCATATAATATATAACTCAGACATAAAGCGTACTTAAACCTACATAACTCAGACATATAATAAATAACTCAGACATTAAGTATACATAACTCAGATATATAATAAATAACTCAGACATTAAGTATATTTAACTCAGCCCCAACAGTATACTTACATTATCATACAGCCATCCATAACTTGGATTTGGCCAATAGTTTCTCTCAGTTATGAGAATTCTGTAGAACTCGATATCCTCACTAGCCTCTTTAAGTGGAACGTCCCTAAAACAATTAAACACAAGTTAGTTTAGGCAAATATTGCTAATAGCTGTATTAACACATGCTCTAAATGGTCATACTTGAATGGCTTTAGGTGATCCAAAAGTTTATCCACTTTAACCGGATCAGCAGGTGAGAGAGGATCATAGATTGCAGGTGAAGGTTCATAATTTTTCCTCATGCACGTCGTTCCATTGTCTCCAATATAAAGAAAAACTCGTGCTTGAGGAGGATCATTTTCTAGCCTCGCTGAAGACCCATCAGGAGATAATTTCACACTTGACTCCCGATAAGCCTTAATTCTGTCAGACCTAATCCTTTCCTCTTCTTCCTCATCAGACTCCGGCAACAGTTTGTTATATTCTGCGATAATTTTGTCGGTGACATCCTCAATCTCACTGTCGTTTAAAATCTGTTTCTTCTTTGCTGGGATAGTCACTTCCGTTGGTTTTGGATCGTCGTTGCCAGGACATTGACTACGGTCGTCAAATCCGTCTCTTTCCCCATATCCTTGTAACTACTATGCTGCAACACAATGTCACTGTTGTTTACTTCCTGGTTTCTTAGCTTTCTTCTGCTTTTTTGCGGGGGGTTGATCGGAATCTAACGAAACTGCAGCCTTCGTTTTTTTCTTCTTCTCATTGCTCTTCACATCCCAAAAACCTCTAACAAACCTATCCGCATGTATGTCTGTTACAAGATTTACAATTTCTGGGTCATTTTCTTCACTCGCCCACTGCGGAAACAGCTCTTCTACAGCCTCCTTCATAACCATTTTCTTCACATGCACCTACATAGTAAATCAGCAACTCATAAGTCAGACATCAAATAAATGATTCACAACTCAGCCATCAAGTAGTTCATAAGTCAGACATCAAATGATTCATAACTCAGCCATCAAGTAACTCATTAAGTGAGACATAAAATGATTCATAACTCAGCCATCAAGTAACACATAAGTTAGACATCAAATGATTCATAACTCAGCCAAGTCAACCTTCTTACCTCACCATGATCTCTGATCTCCTCAGATATGGCTGTAGTAAGACTTTTACGTGTACGGGTTCCACCCCATCGCAAAAGAAGAATTTTGTTATCATTGACTACTCTTCCAAAACGCTCTCCAAAGCAAGTCACAGCTTCGTACGCCCAAACCAGCAACACGTCTTTCATGCCGCTAATGGTGTACGACTTTCCTTGTGGATTCAACATCTTAATTGAACCAACCAGAACTTCGAATGCAGTCCGACCCCACGGATAAGTCCTCAAGGCTTCATCGTCGAATACTCTTTTTGCACTTTCAAAGGGTATTCTAGAATTATGATGCAAGCCATAAAGTCCCATGGCTTGAAGAAGTAACAACCCTAACCATTTCCTCTTTTTAAAACTCCAGCCTCGACAGACCTCTAATGCTGGCCTCAGTTCATCTAACTTGGGTCCTACCCCAAGTGGCACCTTCAACTCCTCCCAGAACGTTTTGTATTGCTCAGGTTCAAAACTTTCTGTTGGCAGTGGACTTGTGTTTAGACCCGTGAGCGCACCAAATTCGATTAAGCTAAACTTGATAGGTTGATCAACAACGAGAGACCAAATCTCCTTGTCATGTACTCGTAGCTGTCTACATAGTAGATAGTGTACAGTCTTCCCAGACCACACCAATTGGCTATCAGCTAGCTTAGCAACTACTCCAAGAGGAAACTGCTTCATGTGTTCCCACACATCCTGTCCTATTGCGTCTCTGACTTAAGGGAAGTCTCCTAAATGGACATTGTGATTAATTTTTTTATTTTCCAGATTAGAAGACCCTTCAGCGCATAGTCTTGGAGGGTAATCCCTTGCTTGATATTCAGAAATAGTCATCTGAACATAAAAGACATAACATATTAATGATAAATCAGTCGCAACAAAATTCAAACTCAGCCACAACAAACAAATAAACCAGCCGCAACCAAACACAAACTCAGCTACAACGGCACATAAATCAAACATAACACAAACTCAGCCACAATAGCATTGCACATGTAAATCAGCCACAATAGCATTGCACATGTAAATCAGCCGCAACACAACACAAATCAGCCACAACATAACAATAAATCAGCCGCAATAAATAACTTAAACAACCACTAGCAACGATAAACAAGCCGCCACAGAATAATAAATCAGCCACAATACCGTTAACAAGCGACAAACACTTTCGATTCCTCAGATTATACTCAAAATAAAACGAAAGAAGATGAAGAATCCCCACTCCTCTGTTTATACTCACCTTCAACTAAAATCTGACTGTGAAAATGCAGATCAGACATTTCGACGACAACGGCGGTGAATGTTTCTCAGAAACCGATTAGAGAGAAAACAGTAGAAGTTTCGACGACAACACACAAAGTTTTAATTTTTCCGTCTTTTGAGTTTCCTTCTCTGACTTGTTAACACGGTTAACCTTATTAGTGACGTGGAACAGTGATTAGTGACGTGAATTAGTTAATCATTTTTTAATTAGAAATAACCTCAATTAAAAAAAAATAACCAAGGGTGTTTATTGTAATTTACTAGACTTTAAAAAATTTTGAAATTTTTTCAAAAGATGTATGTTATTCTAGTAATATAACAATTTTTCTATGCTATTTGAGTACTTTTCTCTTGTTGAAAAGCCCATGTTAAACTCATGGTAAATTACTAAGTAAAAATGGGAAAGTAACCTAGCTTGCCTCGTTAAAAACCATGTTCGGAAAACCCGTTGGGACAAAACCGAACATGGGAAAAAGAGTACAAGCTAAGCACTTGTTCACTTAGACATTACCTTGATCTTTTTCCTCTGCTTGCATAAGCATCACGATCCGGCTCGTATCGGCTTGTCCTCCGTCTTGTGCCTTCTCGAACATCCTTTGAATAGCTTGTGTGAGCTCCTTTGCTTTGGCCCTCGTGACCGGTCCTTGCGGTAGCTCCATCGCACTTGAGTCGTCCAGAACCTCGCGGTTGTCGCGTTGGATCACATCATGATCATTGATAAAGACGAAGCCTTTTTGACCCATAACGCTAACCTATCCATACCAAAGGGTCAATGGAGAGTGATGAGTGAGGAAAGAGAACCAAATCTGAGATGAAATAGCACAATAAAAGAAAAAAATCAGATGGTCTCTGCTTTCATTGGCTGCATTACAGAGGATGCATAGAGAATCAGTTATAAGCCCCCACCTAAGAAGACGATCTGGGGTAGGTAAGCGATCTCTCATTACAAGCCAATGCAAAATAGCATGCTTTGCTATGCGGTAATTGAACCATACTGCAAAAGTCTAAGGTAAAGGAAGACCGGAAGGGTGGAGGCTTTCCCAAGTCAAGGCAAAGCTAAACTGGCTACGATCCGAGGATATATAGTTCCTCCATTCGAACAGGTTAGTATCATCAAAATTGAGGAGAGGAACCAGAGGTAGACAGGCCCTAAGCAAAATACAAATGTTGTTTCTACTAGAAGGAACCAACCATCTATCATTTTGAATCACCTGATCAACCCTTGAAAGATAGGATATTCCAGTCACTCTTGTATCAGAATCTCCTGTAATTTCCAAAAAAAGGCTGAGGTTAGTCTAATCATCATGCCAGAAGAAAGCGTTTTTGTCGGAGCCTAGCTGACAAGAGAGGAAGGGTCTAGCCAACTGTCTGAGTTTCAAAATTTGATTCCACAACCACTTCCTTGTGTACTAGAGGAAAGATTCCAGAATACACGTCCATGAATCAAATGTTTCTTGGTCTAGGAGACCCAAAGAGAGCCACGTTTAGTGAACATGAGCCAAATTAGCTTGAGGGTGAAGACTTTGTTCCAAACTTCTAGTCTTTTAAACCCCAAACAACCTTCTTATTTAGGAGAGAAAACTGAATCCTATGATACTCTTGCCCCTCTTACAGAAGAGAAAACTCCTTTCCAAAGGAAAGCTGAACATATTTTCTCCAAATCAGCCAAACACTTCTTAAGCAGAGGGAAAACCGTAGCCTAGAAATTGATAAGGCTGAAGATCACTAACTGAATCAGCTGAAGACGACCAGCAAAAGAGAGGTGCCTCACAGTCCACTGATTAATACAGTTGTACACCTTATCCAGGAGAGGTTGGTAGTCAATCAACCTCATTTTTTTGGGAAGTAGAGGAAGGCCTAAATATCTCACAGGGAGAGAACCTTGGACAATACCGGATTGAGTAGCTATAGTTGCAATGAGTTTACTATTGTCCCATCTATGAAAACACTAGACTTCCCATGGTTGAGTTGCAGGCCAGAAGCTGTATAAAAGCTCGTTAGAACATCTAAAATTCCAGCTAAAGAGAATTCTGAACCGTCAAAGAAGATCAAGATAACATCTGCAAAGCTTAAGTGGGTTACTAGTGGATCAATACATAGAGGATCAGGAATGAAATTCTGAGATCTAGCTACACAATTTAGATCATTTGCAAGAATATCCATAACCACAACAAACAGAGAAGAAAACATTGGGTCACCTTGCCTAAGTCATGTTGGGGTCAAAACTCCATACGACAGTTATTTTTGATAAAATGACTAAGTATGGAAATAGTCCGAAATGATTTGGGCCGAGTTCATTATACACGCTTGGACAACTCACCGAAATAGTTCATTTCGTCGACTTTTGGTGCATTCTGCCGACTACTGTTTCCGCTGACTACAAGCCTACAAGCCGACACGCCGATATCATCGCCTTGGAGATCTCGGCACCTTACCGACGTCGTCATCCTAGAGAGATTAGCATCTTGCCGGTGCCGTTGTCTTGAAGAGATCGACATCTTGCCGAGGTTGGCCTGAATCAGCCCATTTGGCTGACTATACAAAAGTGGGCCGAGATCTACAAGCCGAAGATGGCGAGGCGATAAAGTTAAGCCCATGTCAAGCACCGACTTTGATAAAAAAAATCCCAAGAAATAAGGAAATCTTCTTTATCGACTCAATGCTTTGATCTAGCCGACTAAGACTTGTATATATACTCTTGTAACTCTCTTGAAAAGTGAATCTGCAGCTTTATACGCAAACACTATGCAAAAATCAATAAAATCTTTATTCATAGCAGTTTTGTATCTTTGTCCTTTGTTATTGTGTTCCTAACTCAGAGATCTCGTATTTTTCCTAAAATTCTTGACAAATTCAATTGCGTTGGTTTTGACCTCCACAATTTGGCACTGTCTAAGGGGACTTTGAGATTCTCTTACAAAAAATAATCACTCGACAAACGATCTAACAGAGATGACCACCGGCAACGAGTTCTTGAACCCATAGGAGATCTATTCGGAGAACAGGAGACTAGTGCCGACAAGACCGGCACCGATAATGCTTGTGTCGATAAGACTGGCACCGACAACACAGGAGCTAAGAAGTCCAGTGCCGAAAACTCTAGAGCCAATCTGACGAATACTAGAGAAAACCTTGCAACTACTGGAGCAAACCGAACCGCTAGAACGACGGAAGCGACAGCAGAATTCCTTAACCAAATGAAGACGATGATGGAGGCGCTGATCAGGAAGTCGGCAGAGCAGGATGCACAAAGCGTAGTAGTGAAAAATGAGCTAAGGACTTTAGCCACAGCGAGCCGAGCTCGAGGGAGGGGAACAAGCTTGATACGAAGATCCACGGGACGCTTCAACCCAACAACGTTGAACTTTTCCACTCCATCTGGTGCATAGAGAATCTGTGGATTACCACCAATCCACCATGTCCTCGGCACCACCGAGCTGAACACGATGACGAGCACACTTCTAGCTGATAAGGCGCCTCCAGTGATAAATCTGGAAGACAACCCAAACAACCCAAACGACAAATGCAACTCGGAGGACCACCGCGAACTAGCAGACGAAGATTGAGCCCAAGCTCAATAAAGTAGTATCTACCTCAAACGCGATCGAAATTTCGTTGACGAAGAAGAAGAGAACATCTTTTGGGTGAAGCAATCACATCTTGACGAGGAACGCAAAACATTAATCCAATCCCAATTGGGCAAGATTGCCAAGATATGGGCAGAGATAGAGCGAAATGCCTCCGATATGAAGGACATGCGATCACAGATGTATCAAATATCCAGTAAGGCACCTGAGATCGATCGAGTTCTCGAGGAAGTCTGAACCACCCCTTTCACGATTCGAATCGCGCAGGCAAACATCTCTGATCCAGGGAGAGTGAAAATTTCCACTTTTGAAGGAAAACCCGACCCGACAGAGCACATCCTAGTCTTCGCTATCATAATGGGACGAGTTAACTTCATGGAGAACAAGAAGAACATCGGCCAGTGTCTCTTCTTCGTTGAGAGCCTCAACGGACCAGCTCTCCAATGGTTCTCGAGACTTGAGAGAAATTTGATTTATTGTTTCGAGCAAATCTCCTCCGTATTCCTAAAACACTATGGCATATTTATGGAGCGACAGACCTCCGATGCTGACCTATGGACTATGGTACAAGGGCAACATGAGACCCTTCGAAGCTTCATTGATCGATTTAAAATCGTACTATCCAAGATAGAAGGACTGACCGACAAATCAACACTGAAGGTCCTGAAGAAAGCTCTCTGGTCTAAGTCAAGATTTTCAAAGGAGTTATGCGTCAACGAACCATCTATAATCCATGACACTTTACATCGAGCGACGGGTTTTGCAAAAAACGAAGAAAATTCTGCATACTGGCCCAAAAGCATGGAAATTAAAGCAAGCCAACAATCTCACCCAAGCTGCGAACCCTTGACTACAAAGAAATTTGGCCAAGGTTCCGGTTTTGTCCAACACGAAAAGGGATTCAAGGGAGCTCATAACTTCCAGGTCGACTCGACAGGTTATGGCCAGGGTCAAGGACGAGGCCACGGAAGAGGTCCCTGGAACAACACTTGGACCAGGAACCAAAGAAACTTCGATGAAATGGCATACTACGAGCACCCACATGTCTTCGGATATTCTACCGTCAACTATCGTGTTCTGGGCCAAAAACTTGCTACAAAGCTTGCAGCCAGCACCCTTAAAGGCGATATCAATCTTAAGGACTTCGAAATAGATGAGGACGCTGACAGCCCCGAACATGCACACGATGATCAAGATCAAGGAGGCCCCCACCAACGAATTAACATGATCATGGGAGGCTCTCGATACTGTGCGAAACCACAATGACTATGGGATTTATCAAACTGCCCATTCGAGTCGGCGACTTGATCTAAGTCAGAGAATTTTTTGTTTCAAATGACCCTACGATTTACAATATGATCATGGGAACTCTGTGGATAAATTTGATGCGAGTCGTGCCGTCAACCTACCATATGTGCATTAAGTTTCCAACCCCCGATGGTGTAAAAACGATTTGGGGGAGCCAGAAGGAATCTCGTATCTGCTTCATGACTGAGCATAATACAAAACACGGTGACTTATTCCACCAAGGAACGTAAGAGGAAGAAAATGAAGGAAGATCGCGAGCCGGGGAAAGAGCACGCCAAACTCTTGTAGCAATTACAGATCGACGAGAATCGTAAAAAAGAAGGTCCTTTGCCTACCAGCGATCCCGTCATCTTAGTCTGCATAGACGACGACCATCCAGGACGATGTGTCGAGATTGGAGGCAAAATCGATGAAAGCATCAAAATTGAACTCATCTCATTTCTGAAGAAAAACATCAACACTTTTGCTTGGGCTACCGAGGACATGCCCGGAATCGACATCAATGTCACAATCACGAGCTAAATGTGGATCCGACATTTAAACATGTTAAGTAGAAGCGGTAAACTCGTCCCCAAGAGAGCCAAAGCAGTTAACGACGAGCTAGAAAAACATGTGTGAGTTGGATCAATCATTGAAGTTAAGTACCCCGACTGGCTTGCCAATTCAGTCATCGTCAAAAAGAAAAGCGGCAAGTGGCAAGTATGCGTGGACTTCACTGACATATACAAAACTTGTCCAAAAGACAACTTTCCTTTACCATACATCGACTGCCTAGTCAAAGCAATAGCAGGCAATAAATTATTATCTTTCATGGATGCTTTTTCAAGATACAAAAAGATCTTCATGAATCTCGACGACCAGGAGAAGACAACTTTCATCACAATCCGCAGAATATATTGCTACAAATTTATGTCCTTCGATCTCAAAAACGTTGGCACCACTTATCTATCAATGTTTGGTGAACAAAATATTTGCTAATCAGCTCAAGATGATGATAGAAATGTATATCGACGATATGCTCGTCAAGTCGTTAGAAGAAAAAGATCATATTACACATTTGGAGGAGTGTTTCTAGCAACTTAACCACCACAACATGAAGCTCAATCTAGCAAAGGGTAGAAGATTCGCGATCATGTCCAGATAATTTCTCGACTATTTGGTAATTCATCGCGGCATAGATGCAAATCCGAAGCAGATCAATGCCCTTCTCCGCATGGCCTCACCGAAAAACATGCGAAAAGTGCAAATATTGACTAGAAGGGTAGCCGCACTTAAAAAATTTATTTATCAGTCTACCGATAAATGTTTACCCTTTTAAGATACTCTACGAGGCAAGAAGAAACTCGAGTGGACAGAAAAATGCGAAGATGCGTTCCAGCAACCAAAACAGTACATGGCTAGCCCTCCTATACTCGCTACGCCGATCGAGGGCGTACCTTTGTTTTAATACACCACAATGTCATCTACGGCAGTAAGCGGAATCCTCATTTGGGAAGAACGAGGCGAGCTGAAGCCAATTTTCTATGCCAACAAGACTCTCATTGACATTGAGACAAGATATCCTCAAATGGAGAAATTGACGTTTTCCGTTGTTATGTCCGCCCGAAAACCGCGATCGTACTTATAATCTCATCCAACTGTCATCCTCAGCACCTTTCCACTACGATCTGTCCTACACAGCCCAAGTCAGTCTGGCAGATTGGCAAAATGGGCCATTGAATGGAGCGAGTACGACATCGAATATCGCGGCAGAACCTGTGCAAAAATCCCAAGTACTGGCCGACTTCTTGATCAAACTTTTGTAAGAAAACTGTATTGCCGAAAATCCATGTTCAACTTGGCAATTACACGTTGACGGGTCCTCATCAAAAGTGGCTCAGGAGTTGGCATTCACTTAACATCTACAACAGGTGAAATTCTCGAACAGTCGTTCCGCCTGCCTTTCAAACAACTAACAATGAGGCCGAATACGAAGCCCTCATCACTGGTATGAAACTCTCCCTGGGACTCAAGATTGAGTGGGTTGACACCTTCTGCGACTCGCAGTTGGTCGGAAACCAGTTCATTGGAGAGTATGCCACCAAAGGCGATCGAAGGGAAGCATATCTCAAAGTGGAAAAGGAGTTGGCTGCACAATTCAAGGAGTTTACACTGACAAGAATTCTTAGGGTCGAAAATAGCTACGCCGATGCATTGGCAACCCTCGCCTCTAATTTTGATCTTGACCTGAAACGAATCATCCCGTGGAATTCATCGAATACCCGAGTATCGCTTCGCCCGCGACAGTGAATGTCCTCACTCGATCAGGCCGTGAGAAAGAAAAAGGAGTAAGAAGAGGCAACCGCTGCAAATACAAAAAACATGGAAGTAGAGGAACCTGCCAACTTACCTCTCCCCGGTCAAGAGGAGCAATGTCTGCCGAGCAACACGAGTCCTCCTGCAGAAAACATCTTTGAAATAGAACTAGACAATATTGACGCGGTAGAAAAAGCAATGGACACTGATCCTCCAAGTGACTTGGACATCACACCTCCCACCGAGGACACAACAAGATACTGAGTACAGTTGCGATAAACGTTGGCTTGACAAAATTCGAGGATACATCTTCGATGATGTCTTACCAATCGATAAATGGGTAGCTCAAAAAGTTTGAGCACAAGCTGCTCGTTTATCCTTCTCAACGGAATCATTTTCAAGTGGCAATTCTCTAGATCGTTACTTGCTTGCGTTGAAGGAAAAGAGGCAAGAGAATTCATGAAAGAAGTTCAGAGCGGTTCTTGCGGTAATCATTCTCGTGGTAAGGATTTGGCAATCAAAATCAAGCGTCATGGGCATTACTGGCCTACCATGGTAGTGAAAAGTTCTCCGCAAGGTGCAAGAAGTGTCAACGTCACGCCCCAAAAATCAATCAGCCCACTGAACTTCTATCATCGATCACCTCCGCTTACCTATTCATGAGGTGGGCTATGGACATTTTCGGGCCTTTCCACCCATCTAGACAAAAAAAATACTTGTTAGTCTTGAATAACTATTTTTCCAAGTTAGTGGAAGCTGAAGGATACGTTAGAATTCGAGACGCTTAGGTCGAAAGTTTTGGCTGGCGGGACATCATCTGCCATCATGGCATACCTTACGAATTCGTCACCTATAATGGCTCCCAATTCATTTCTACGAGGTTTGAAGCTTTTTGCGAAAAGTAGAAAATCCGTTTGAACAAGTCTACTCCACGATAATGTCAAGGAAACGGTTAAGCCGAGGCGATCAACAAAACAATCATCACCGGTCTTAAGAAACGCCTTGACTTAAAGAAAAGACAGTGGGCCGACGAGCTAGAAGGAGTGCTCTGGTCACACTGCACAACTCCAAGAAGAGCAACCAGCGAAACCCCATTTGCTTTTGTTTACGGCACAGAGTGCGTCATCCCGGCCGAAGTACGCTCTCCAGCCGTCCGTCGGAGACTTTTATCCGGACAAGAAGCACTTAACCACCTCTTGATGCTTGACGAGCTTAACCTTGTCAACAAAAGGTGCGATCATGCATTGGTCCGCATAACCAACTACCAACAGGCCACAACAATATACACAATTCCAGCATACAAAATCGCATTTTTTACGAAGGAGATTTAGTGATGCGCGAGGTCTTCCAAAACACGGTAGAACGAAACTATGGAAAACTTGGAGCTAATTGGGAAGGACCCTACAAAATCACTAAAGTAGTCCGACCTAGCGTCTACGAACTCGCCAACATAGCAGACAAACCAATCCCACGCTCGTCGAATGCGTGATATTTGGAAAAGTATCACTACTAGGGTACTTTACTTACATTACATGAACTACGAGATGGCTTGATCCTTACATTACATGAACTACGGGATGGCTTGATCTCTGCAAAGGATATGTAGGCAGCTCATTTTCAGATGAGTTCATTCTAAACCCAACACACAAATCGTTGGTTATATCGCTATATGTTCATTGTCGATATGTTCAAAGGGAGCATATGCGTAACCCGAAATGTTTATTCTAAACCCAACAAATGAATCGTTGATCGCAACGCGATACGTGCTCGTTTTGGAGCAGACTTGCTATTAAGAAATCGTTTCTAAACCAAAACGATCATCAAAAAACCCAATAATATGACTATTGGTCTTAACTACGTAACGTGTTCGCTTCTTGGAGAAAGCTCGTTGATGACAACTTGCATGTAAACCAAAGTTTGGATCACAAAATAAAACCCAACATACTAATTGTTGGTCTCGTCAGAATCAAATTTATTTTTGGAGAGGACTTATTAATAAGAATTCATCTGTAAACCATATTATTTATTTCATAACCCAACATACGAACTGTTAGTCGCATCATAAGTCAGAGTTACTTTTGGAGCGGGCTTATTTATGAGAACTCGTTCGTAAACGAGAATACTCGTTACAAAACCTAGCAAAATCGCTAATTTAACATCGAAATTTTGTTACTTTGAAAACAGGTTGGTTAACATAAACTCGTCTGTCAAATCAAAGTGACTAAAAATCAGTAAACCCTAAACAATGATCTCGCCTGATTTGATACTTTCGGTATCTCAAATAAAAGATTTTGATTTATCATAAGAAAGACCATCATAAGAGCAAAATCTAAAAGACAACAGTATCAAAATGCTGCGTCCATAAATCATCTTATATCATTCCTAGATACAAGGTAAAAATCACAAGGTTCAAAGTCAAGACCTAAGTGGATAAAGCCGTCTAGGCACAAAAGCAAAAAAACAAGGTTCTTAGTCAAGACCTAAGCGTATAAAGCCATCAAGGCATCAAATTAAATCAAGTCTAAAACAAGAGCAAGAGGAAACAAATGCATAAGTAAGCCAGCACGGCTAAGGAACAAATGTCTGAGTAGTTTTATTTGTTAGGTTTTAGGTTTTCAATGAGTTTCATAATTCGATAATTGATTGATGATTGTTTAGGGAATACATTAGAGTCTTCATCTTTACTTATACTCAATGCATGATCGCTTTACCGCGCATTTAGTGATCTGATCTTAGGTTTATATACTCTCCAAAAGCTTGTTATCCTGCCGGAACTAGTATTTGATTAGCCAAAAGCCTTAACAACTCGAAAGGTTAGTTAAGGAGTGCGGTGAACTTTATCAAACTTGAACGTTTAATGCATGTTTTTACCTTGTAATAACTTGCGACAGTTGAGTCTATTAGGGTGCTAAAATGTAGATGGTTAGTTACGTCACGAATGTGGGATAACCTTAAATCAGTGATTCTCTGCGAAATACCCAAGTCCTAACGCTTTTGTTTTATTGATTTTCATTACAATTCACATTCGTTGCTTGCTTACTTTATTCTCAATCACAAAAACGACAAACATATCTTGTTATAGCTTAGTTTTATTCATTACAATTTGAAGTGTGGTTAAGAAGTCTTTGTGGATACGATCCCTTATCTATACTAGCTGTGATTGCTGTGCACTTGCAGGTAGTTAGTTGAGAGGTAAAACTCGACTCGCATCATCCCTATATGGTCTAAAGTAGTCTCCTAAATGTTGGAATCAGAGGTTTGATAAATTCATGAAGGATCAATAGTTTGAAAGGAGCGATCGAGACCCGTGCGTCTACATGAAAGACACACATACAGATCGAGTTGTTTATTTGTTGCTCTATGTTGATGATATGCTCATTGCTTCAGGAAGTTTTTGGCGCCGTTGCCGGAGACGTCGAAGAACATCACCTTCGAATTTTTGACTAAAACCCAGTCTAGAACGCTTTAATTTCAGTTTTTTTTATTTCGATTTTATTTCTTTCTTTTTTGACTTTGATTTCTTGTTTTCTTTTATCTTTTTCCGTGTGTTTCAGGTGTTTATGCCTAGTATTAGAAATTCTAACGAGAAAAATCTAGTTGTAGCGGAGCAAGAAATCGATAAGCTTGAACGAGCCCTTAGGAGACAAAGACAACTAAGGATAGCCGATCAAATTGTTGAGCACGCCATAAATGAAGAGGAACGAGCTCTAGCTGCTGCTCTTGATAGAGAGAACCAACCCGTGGAGCAACCACTAGGTGCCCACCTAAACCCACCGATCCGTAATGATGCAATCCACAACCCTCCGGAGAACATTGTTAGGAATCCAGTTGGTGAAAACGATCAACATCTCATTCCACCTGGGAATATGAGAATGCAACAACAAGTTCCACATCTTCAACCTCAAGGGAACCTAGATTTCCAACAGCCTTTGCGTCCAAGACAAGCGCAACAAGTCCAACATCAAACTATCGGAGATGTCGATTCCTCCGATGCTTTTTTTTTATAGAAACCCCTTCCGCCCACCTCTACCTCAAAGGATTGATTTCGAGATCAAACCTCAAATCATCGTATTGGTGAAACAAAACCAATTCCATGGGCTGTCCACGAAACATCCTCTTAACCACATCGATACTTTCGAAGAAATTTGTAGTACGACTCGTGCAAGTTCTCTTCGTTTTCTCTAAACGATAAGGCACCTCCACGGTCCATCACTACTTATGACGAATACAAAAGAGCTTTCTTGAACCAATTCTACACAAAGCAAAGATCGAATTCTATAAAGAACAAGATCTCAAGTTTCAAGCAAGGACCAACCGAATCCTTCTTTGAAGACTTGGAACGTTTCAAGGAGTACACTAGGGACTGCCCTAATCACGGTTTCTCTGAAGGAAACTTATGGAATATCTTCTACAATGGAATCGATTACAAGCACCAAACATCTTTGAATGCTGCGAGTAATGGGATTTTCATGACCAAGCTTGTACCGGAGGCAAAGCTTTTAATTGAGAACCTTGCTGCTAGTGATGCTAACTGTTCTCAAGACTATAATAGAAGCATCAACACTACTAGATCATCAACTGATTCAACTCAAATTGCGGAGCTCAAGAACATGGTTTCACAACTACTTAAGAGTCAAAGAGGAGTTCATGCCGTTAAAGACATTAATGATACAAGTTATGATCCTAATATGGAACGTATTGGAGATGGAATGGAGGAGAATCAAGAGGAAGTGAACTTCATAGGAGAAAATTATGGGAATCGACATTTCAACAACAACTTTCGATCTCACCCAAATCTGTCCTATCGGAGCAACAATGTCGAGAACCCTCAAGATCAATTCTACCATCGACAAAACGCCAACCAAGGAGGCCAATATCAGTCCAAGCAACCCTCATATTCTAAGGGAATGTATCAAGTGAAACCACCATTCAACCCATCCCAACCAACCGGACCGGTTACTTGAAGATATGAAGAACCAAATGCTAGAAGCTTTCGGCCAACACAAGAAAGAAGTAAACCAAATGGTGAAAAGTAGGTATTCGGAACTTAACACTAAGATCGAGTCTATTGTTACTCATCTCTCTAAGATGGATACGCAACTCGTTCAAACCTCGGAAGTTGTTCGAAGACAAGACAAAGAGAAAGCAAAGAAATTTTGCAATGTTGCTTCTACTAAAGAAGAGGAGGCCGTGGTCACTCCTACACCACTTGAAGAAGAGGTTATCTTGGTCCAAGAACCAAAAGAGGAACGCCTTATCGGCGAATCTAAGAGAGCTTACAAGAGAAGACTAAAAAGGATACCTTTGGACAAAGTCGATAATCCGGGAAATTTTGTTTTTCCATGTTCTATTAATGGAAAGGAGATCCACGACTGCTTGTGTGATACTGGAGCAAACGTCAATGTCATGTCACTAGCCATGGCAAAGGAACTTGGAGTGGTCGATTTCAAACCATCCAAAGTCTATATAGAGTAAACCATCCTCTACACCTTATGGAATGCTTGAAAACGTCATGGTCAAAGTAGGAGAGGGGATTGTTCCTACTGATTTTCAAGTGTTAGAAATGAAGACCGGGAAGTTGAATCCATTGATACTTGGATTACAATTCTTAGCAACCGCTGGAGCCATTGTTGATTTTCCAAACCGAAGAATCTCTTTCGCCAATATCAACAAGAATTTTTTTTATGATGAAGTGGATGCTAAGCGTATACCAAGCTCGATTGGAGTAAAGGATATGAAGCCTAGTATAGACCCCCGGAGATGCCAAGAAAGGAGTCAAGGAAGGAGATCCTAAAGCTAAAATGAAGATAGTTGCAAAACTGTCCAAAGAGAAGCATAAGGACATTTTCGAAGATGTCAAGACAACTTTGACACCTATGGATGATGCTAAGAATGGGAACAAAGCATATGAGAAGTTTATCTTTGAGAACATGGTGATAAAATCCTCGTCCCAAGAGACAAAGAGATCGACAAGGAGTCAATCAAAAGGAAGCTTGAAAACACTTTGAAGCTTTTCCCGGATGCACTAGTTGTCAAATATGACAATGGAGATTCACTCGGAGTCATCATAGAAGCCGAAAGATCAAAGCTTAGTAAAGCTAAAGAAACAACCATTCCTTTAGTGGATCCACCGGACGTCTAAAATCTTCAAAGGAGTCGAGCTAATTGACTTTAAACAAGCGCTTTGTGGGAGGCAACCCACAGTTTTATTTTTATTTATGCTCTAAATAGTTTTTACAATTTCAATTTTGGTTTTTCTAGGTTATTTTTATACTAATATATTTTATTTTATTTTTTCAGGATTTATTATAAAAAAATAAAAAAAAACCGACCTTCGGCCGGTACCGGTCACAATACCGGACCGCGGCCGACCGGTGTCGACCTTACCATGACACGGGTCCAGTACCGGATGAGCTATCGGACGACGTGCTCGACCGGTATCGCGTCACTCCGTCCCACGACACGAGAACCCCGCATCGGTCGCACGTATTGGTCGGTTACCCCGAGCGGTATTTGGGACGCGATGCACCGAGCCTTCCCGCGACACGAGGAAACTCTCATCGCGATACGATGCTCGATACCGGACACGAGTATCGGTCGTCCCACGCGACCGGTATTCGAGTCTCGCATCCCACTCGTGTCATGACACGATCGATCGTCCCACGACTCGATCCGCGACATGACGAGGCAGTCTTACCGCGACACGATGCTACGTCCATACCAGACGGTCATACCAGGTCCCGTACGTGACCGGCACTCATGTCCCGCATCCCGTCCCACGTACCGCACTACCGTCCGTCCCACATCGTCCCACCCGACCACGACACGAGCATGTCCTTACCGCGACACGAGCACCACCCGACCACGACTCGACCCGCGGTGAGTTCCGGTCACGATTTCGGTCGGTCCAATCGACCGGTATTCGACCGATCCGGGTAAGTTCGGTTCAATTTTAATTTTCTAAACCGATTTTAACCGAAATTAAACCAAAAACATCATAAAATCTGATTTTTAAAAGGTTTTACAAACTTCTTTTTGTCATTTGCAAACACAACTTCATCTTTATCTCTCTCAAATGTGTTCTTGAACTCAAGAACCCTAGAAATCCAATTTTGGGGTTTTATCTCAATTCACTAAAATTTGTTTAGTTTTCACTAGGAATTCAATTCCTAATCTCATATTTCACTAAAGCCAAGGTAATTTCTCTCTACAACCTTCTTTTTGTCTAAATCCCAAGTTTATGCATATTCTAAAATTTTCATAGATTTAGCTTAAATTGGCTAGGTTGTTGGAGAATCAATATAAGAATATTTGATTAGACTTGATATAAACATTATTGATGGATTAATTACATGATTACAACCTTTAATTAATTTTTTACAACTTTGGATTTGTGAGGCTATAATAACAAACGAATTTGGGTGATTCATTGTTAGTTAATACATCTTTTAATATGGGTTTATCATATATACATAGGATTGATATGAATTTTGACATATTCAACACTTAGTTGCAAATTTTTTGCGTTTTTCACTTGTCATTACAATTAAATCCGAAAATTATGATTTAATTAGAGAAAAAATATTTTACTTTTGGTTATTATTCTTACATATTTCTAATGTCTTGCTATGCTTTATTTTGATTCAATTCCCCATTGGAAGCAATTTTTTTGGAAATTAAGATATTCAAGACCGTAAAATGCTTTTTCGAGATATTTCTTTTGTAGGAACTTCAATGGAGAATGAGATTGTTACACGAAAGTCTAAGAGAGGACATAAACCCAAGAAGCATCAAGTGACCACCCAAGATCACGAAGCTCAAGTCCCTCGTCCTGCACGTTCTAAAACTAGATCGAAAAAGTCATCAAAGAAAGATGGAAAATATATTTTGGTGGAGAATGAAGAAGAACTTGATTACCAACTAAGAGATGAGAAGGATAAAGCTACTCATGTACCAATGCAGTTTGTGGAGGTTACACAAACAATACCTCACATATCGCCTCCTAAGAAGAAGAAGAGGAAATCGCGAGCTAAGTCAACTATGGTTGTAACTCAAGCACCGAGTGTTATAATGAAGCATGTTGGACCCAAAATGAATGTTAACGTGGACTACATGGCTGGTCTACAACAGTTTGCTATGCTTCCAACTCTTGGTATTGATTTCGAGACACTCGGTTTTCGAAAGGATGTTGAATGGTATCTTGAAGCATTGGTCCTATCAAAGTTTGTGCCTATCTCTCACCCTACCTATGGGAAGCTTGCAAGTGAATTCCTAGCCACGGTAACATTTTTTTACCCCAAGACAAAGACGACCATAGCAAAGGAAGGAATTCTCGCTTTTACGGTTAATGAGAACTCGTATACTTTGAGTATTGAAGAATTTTGTGATATTTTGGGACTTGAGTGTCATGAGAGGATCAAGTTCAGTGGTATTGAAGCTCATTATGATGGATGGTCGAAGATAGGAAGCGATAGAATTAAACCCGGAAGTTCTAAGGCATCGAAGATTACACATCCGGCGATTCGTTATGTCTACTATCTACTCTCTCAAATCATTTTCAGTAGAAACGAGTATGGAGTGGTGAAACAAAAAGAGTTTTACATGCTAATATCACCATTTGTGGAGAATCCCGAGAAGGTGAACATCGTTTCACTTTTAGCTCGTAGAATGGTACAAATCAAGCATGATGCCGTTAAGGAGAAATACCAAAGGGAGCATCGAGTGATTTTGGTGGAACAATCACGGCAATACTACATGCTTGTGGTGTTGATTTTAACCTTGAGACCCCTTTGATGGTTGAAAGCAAGCTTGATCTCCATGCCCTTCAAAGGAAGCATTATCTTTGTAGATGGTACGAGCAATCTACAAACTTTGGGTACCTTTTCACTCCACCATACGAAGAAGAGAACAAGTGTGCTCTACTCCCACATGCGGAAAATCCCAGCCTTGAGTGAGGGAAAGACTTACTTTGACCCCACTCGTTCCACATGGTTTTATCGTAGTCCCGGATGTCCTCTTGTTGGAGTTTCGCACTACTATCAATCCAAGGCAAGGATGGCACGAAAGGAGAGGTCTAGAGGACCACAAGGACGAGGTATTTTCCAGCCTTCCACATCTCACACGCCACCCCATGAGTCTCAATTTCCAGCCGCTACACAAGCCGGTTTTGATGAATGGCTTCGCACTAGCTTTGAGGAAGAAAAGGAGAAGAGAATTGCTCTTGAAGCTAAGGTTTCTAGGCAAGGAAAGATGATTTCTAAGCTTGTAAAATCTGTTAAGAAATCAATCCCACATCTCTTTAGACGCTCCTCTAGAAGCACAACCGCCACAAAAAGTCAAAACGAATTTGGTAGTCTTTCGCTCGTCTCTACATTTAAGCATGATGAGGATATCGATGATGATGTTTCTAGTCATTCCAACATACGTGCCCTTGATGAGACCGCCAATGCCCAGTACGGACATCACTCATTCGTCCAGGCAACCGCTTCAGACGAGACAGAGATCGTCAACTACGAGTCCGATGGTGAACACTTTCATGCGATAGTTCCGGATTCACCAGAGTCTATGTCACCCGTCTTTTGAGCCAGGTGTATCGACTTTTATCTATCCTTTTATTATTTTCATTTTTATTTTATTGAGTCATCTCACCCTTGTGTGACTTTTTACACCGGGGACGGTGTAAGTTAAGTCTGGGGGGATTTATCGTACTAACGTCCTTTTTCTATTTTCTTATGTTTTGAGTCATTTTAATGATTTTTTTAGAGTATTTGATTGAGTCAAAAACCCTATGTTTCGAACTATGATATTTTCAGGAATTTATGCGTAGAATTTATGATCAAATGACCATTGTCACAGGGTTTATCTAGGATATACGATTCAAAAACCTTCATGACTAGAACTCGCCCCATATAATTCGTCTCGCATAAGTTTTGATGAATCCGATTTTGACTCTATTTTATTTGACCACTAACCTGATTTTAATTATTTCTCATTAAGGAGTTAGATCGGGGAAACGAATCACACATTCATGACATCTTATCCTCTTTTACCACTCTTTGTTGTCATGAATGGCCAGCTCATCTTTAGTTGGTACCCTACCTAAAACCCTTTACCTCTTTTCAGACCTTATGCTTTCTCTTTTTAGTTTCATACTTGCAGAATATGTGCAAAAACGTCGGAGAGAAAAAGATCGACGCAATTTTCCAATTACTAGAGATGAGACGATTTGGTAAAGAAGGGTAGAGTACAAAGAAAAAATTTCAAAAAGTTTGGCCGTCTCCTTGGATGATTAATACATAGTAATATTTCATGCCTATACTTGACTCGTACCAAAGAGATACTGTTTCCCCCTTAAATAAAAAAAGAACAACAAAAAGAAAAAAAATAAAAATAAAAGAATGGAAAGGAAAACGGTTGTCTAAGAGTTTTTAGGCCAAATGAATACCAAAGGAATGCCATGATTCAAAGAAGAGACGAGTAAAAGAGATTTCAAGTGATTCCCGAAGAAAGATCTAAGTCTGGGGGAAAAAGACGCGAAGAAAGTGGTTGGGAAATTGTGGATATCAACAGGTCCATTCTCTCTTGCGATTTTGCATAATATCTCGCACCCGGAGTCTATGGTAACCCTAAACACTTTTAACCTCACCACATATATTAGCCTTTTTCAAATCCTAGCGCCGTCTACCCCGAATGATTCCATTGATGAGAAATTCACTTATACCTTAATGAATGTAGAGAGTTAAATGAAGTGTAGTTGAGATTTTTGCAGGATTGTAATTAAAACATGGAGTAGACTACGAAGGTTATGAATGGCGTATGATGAAGATACCCTTGGATCGATCATGTCATATACGGTATTAATATCAACGTTATTTTCAAAAGGTTTTTCTATTCAATTTATTTTCGAACATCTTTTCTATACTTGGATTTTGCTTGAGGACAAGCAAGGTTTAATTCTGGGAGAGTTGATATGTCCTATATTTTACCTATTTTACTATATATTTTACAATGTTTTCTAAACATTTATCTACGGTTTTATACCTTTAAAGGTAGTTTTTCTTGTATTTGTAGTTTTAGAGTCTTAACAGGGAAATCAAGAAAAAAGGAGCAAAAAGAGCCAAAATAGGTGTAAACCAAGCTACAAAAACTTTCATAAGCCAAAGACACCATCAAGAACCAAGAATTCACAAGAATCAACATTCTACCAAATTGGACAGAACGTATATGCCAGAAATTCAGCAATGAAAGGAGGACCAAATCGATTTGGAATTGAATGAAACTTGGTGTGAAAATAGATATTTGAGTCAGATTTACAATGAAGTTTGAATCATATCAATTGGAGCTGTGAGCAGGAAGGTACACTGAATTTAGTGAAGATACGTCAAGCTGCCTCAGAAACAAAGCAAGTGCAGTAACAACCAAAATACTAGGCCGCCACGTGGACCGATATTCTGGGCCGATGCCAGCACAAATAAAGGCACTTTGGGCCCAATACCGGTCATGTTCCTAGGCCGAAATCTTAACCGACTTTGGAGAAGTTTGGACGTAAAAAGTCCATTTTGTCCTAAACAAAGCCCTAGAGGACCCTAAGCCTATATATACTTGTTTTTAGTCTTTTGTTAGGTATGACCACAAAACAATAGAGTAGTTTATCATATAGGAGCAGCCACCACGAGTTCTCTTGGTGTTCTTCATTAGATTTAGATTTTAGAGCAATCCGGTGGATGATATCACTTTGTATCTCGATATAGAGAAGAATCCTCTTACCCTTACTCTTTAATTCAACTTTCTTTATCATGAAATCATCATCTATCTCTGGTTTTTCGTGCATCATGTCTGAGTAGTTTTATTTGTTAGGTTTTAGGTTTTCAATGAGTTTCATAATTCGAGAATTGATTGATGATTGTTTAGGGAATACATTAGAGTCTTCATCTTTAGTTATACTCAATGCATGATCGCTTTACCGCGCATTTAGTAATATGATCTTAGGTTTATATACTCTCCAAAAGCTTGTTATATTGCCTGAACTAGTATTTGATGAGCCAAAAGCCTTAACAATTCAAAAGGTTAGTTAAGGAGTGCGGTGAACTTTATCAAACTTGAACGTTTAATGCATGTTTTCACCTTGTAATAACCTGCGATAGTTGAGTCTATTAGGGTGCTAAAACGTAGATGGTTAGTTACGTCACGATAGTGGGATAACCTTAAATTAGTGCTTTGTATTCTAGACGGTTCATAATTCTTAAGTCTCTAAAATCAATCAATCTTTATTCTTGCATGATTCTCTGCGAAATACCTAAGTCCTAACGCTTTTCTTTTATTGATTTTTATTACAATTCACATTCGTTGCCTAGACTGCCCTCCGTAGGCCTCCGGGACTCGTAGTCACTCTCAAAATGCTCGGCACTCTCTTGAACAGAGGAGCCAGCAGCAGTATTTGATGAGGACGCGCCCCTGCCAGCACTCGAAGGAGTCAACATCCCCGCAAGGCTCTGAGATCCAAACTCGGTGATTATCGCGTTGCTTTAATTCGATCCAGAAACGTCAACAACACCTACACTCACCGCGAGAACCTCGATGGGCTCATAAGAGCGAAGCTCGACTAAGGCACCCGGGTGAGGAGTAGTAGGCAACATACTCCTCTCAAAGTCAGCTAGGATCCTACTAAAGCGAATATCAGCACAATCCAACGTCACAATACGAGCATTCAATTCCTTCATCTCTTCGTCAAAGGATGGCGGCTTGCCTCCCTTAAGAAGCTTGACGAATTGAAGATTGCTCTCCATCTGACCCAAGTCAGTCATGTTCTCGTAGGCCTCGCCCTTGACTTTAGCAACTTGAGCTCTAACGCTGGAAATCCTATCTTGAAAACTCGCTGCTAACTCACATCCCGCCTCGTCCACCGCTAGCTAAATCTTGATCTTGGTGAGATCCAAGCTCGACAGTCGCCTTAGTTTTCTTGGTGAGATCGAGGATCTTTGCATCACGGCAAGACTTACTACTCGCCAAAATTTTGGCTTGTTTCTTCATGTCCTCACGATCTTTCTCAAGCGCCACCTTCGCAAAACGGAGTTCCTCGACATCCTTCGCTGCAGTGTCTAGCCTGCCTTCCAGCTCGAGTATTTTTTTCTTATCATCCTCCACCCAAGTCTTGCCAACCAAGCATCTCGATCGTACTTAGAAATCACTCTGTTGATGTGAGCCAAAAACTGCAATAAAAAAAAGGACAATACGTTAGAACGCGCAAGCGAAATTGTAATCGTAATATAAGAAGATACGAGACAAGTAACTTACCTCAGTCCCCCAAAAGGCCATCTCGGCATAAGGATTCTCGTGTACAAGTGTGATCGGAGGAGAAATCGTCACACCGATAGGAGAAACTGTGGAAAACAAACTAGCCGCGGAGGAACGACTGTTGCAAATGCCGTCAGAAGCAATCGTCACCGGAGGCGCTGAGTCCACAACTTCTTGGTGCGCCTCTCATTGGCTACAACATTGTCTTTGTTGGTTGCATTGGGTCTTCCTCCTCCGCTTCTCTCCCTCTTGTTGCGATCGCCACCTTTGGCATCGTCGGAATCACAAACGGGATCGGAAACCACAAAAAACACCCATGAAAGAAGCTCTTGTATAGGGTAAAGTATCCTACCGGAGGATCGTCAGCGCGATGAAAAGATGATGGAAGTGGAAACTCAATTTCCACGGAGATGTAAAATTTCCGTCTCAACGCGATAAAGGACTCCTCGGTGGAAAGTGTTAAACTTGGTGGATCGGAAACTCTTTTCTTCTTGGCTCGACATCTCTTCAAAACCAGCAAAGCTTGTAGCGGAGGGTTATGCAATCGCTCGTATTCCTCTCTTGCATAGGCGAGCTCGTCTTCCTCCTGCTCATCTTTAACTTCAATTGGACTCAACATCTCATCAATCGGCTTGATGAGGTAAATCTAGTTTTACCCAATGTAAAAAAACCTAGACTGCAAGTGGACAACTGATACGAAATAAAGTTTTACCCAATGTAAAATAACCTAAGCTCCAAGTGAACAACCAATCGATCGTAGTACTTAGGGATCGAATCCAAAGAGAATTGGAAACACTCAATAGCAGTTTAAATCAAGAACTACGCTAAGTCAACAGGGTTTTAAGATTGATCAAGCAGTTATTCAAATTCGGTTTAAAACAATAATAAAGAAACATTGGGTGTTCGGAGATTCACTTGGTTTCACAGTTCGAGTTATTCAGGTAATTCCTAAGGACAATTGATTCGATCTTCCTCTTGGAACATGAGCGCATATTAAGTTAAATAGGCTCTCGCGATTATTAGCTACTAATTAGAACTAGTCTTATTATTCTACTCTCACAGGGGTAAAGACTAATATCTAATGAAATTTCAAACAGATTAAATTTTCATTCAATCCTAAAGGTCTAACCGTCTTCCTAAAGAATCAAACTATCAAACATCCTTTTTCAGATAAGTAATAGAACGGTTAGAACTCTATACGTTATCTAAGATCAGTTTCAAGATGATCAACCCTAAAACATGTATTAAGCACGGATCAAGATGAATGATTACTCTAAATCTAACAAAAGTGCGACCGTAGTTCTTAAATCCTATCTATCGAACCATGAAAACCCTCGAATTAATTCTCCTAAAATCCGACAAGAGAATTACTCAGACATGATGAAGTAAATCAAAGCAAAAACAATAGATAAACTAATAGTTTTAAGAATAGTAGTAAAAGGTTCGAGAAAATTTTCCAAGGGTTACAAAGAAGTGAGGATCCTTCTCCCAAAAGCAAAGTAACAAGTAAAAGAGATGAATGTCTTAGAACTAGTGAAGAACTAAGAACTTTTGAAGTGGTGATGGTGGTGAGCGTGTTGGCAACCTCTTGAGACTCATGAGTCTCCTTTAATAAGTTTAGAAGTCGGTTAAGGCTTTTACCAAAGGATTTAGGAGAAAATCTTCAAAAAAAAAAAATTCTCAATCTTCTCGGGTGTGGTGATCGATCGATCACCTCCTGTGATTAGGCGGTCACCGTGTTAAAGCATTTGTCCATCAAAACAGTGATTTTATGATCGGTCGATCATCTCTGGTGATTGGTCAATCATGAGTGGATATTCTGAACCGCCTTTAGCTTGATCCTTATTTCAGTAGATCAAAGATATCTCAAGATCAAACAGTTGGATTGTGGCGATCGAATATTCATTTTGAAGCTGAGATCCTCCTCTATATTGTGGTAAAATATGTTACTGATCAGACAGTGGAAACGCCTTCATCTAGGGCGATATATATGATGATTTGAATTTGTCCTTGTTTGAAAAGACTTGATTTCACTCTTTTTAGGCCCAAAATGTTCCAAAAGCTTGTACTGACTTCAAAACCCACGAAAATGATAAAAGTAGCATGTTAAGTCCAAAAACAATTCATTTCTTTACTAAAAACATATTAAAAATATAAGAAAAATGTATAAAATATCGTATATATCAACTCCCCCATTATAAAACCTTTGTTTGTCCTTAAAAAAACGCCAGCTTAATTATAGAAAAGAGTTTTGAAAATCACAGGAACTCACTTATCTTGGGAACTTAGCCATGCCATTGACTCGCGACATACGAAAAAATCATTCCAGAACGTTTTCGCCGAATGCAAGCACAACCATCGCAAGTCTTGTCTATGAACCTCAACCTGCAAAAACCTCAACTTCACATCATCCAACTGTCTACATTGACCAAGTGATGGTGGTATCTCTCTAAAGGATGTCACTCGGGGTAGAGGGTGCTAGGTATTAAAGGCTTTTTAAGATGGAGTTAAGAGTGTTTAAGGGTTACCAAGCGCTCCGGAAGATGCAAACATTATGCAAAATAGCAAGAGATAACGGCCCCGTTGATGTCCACAGTTTGCAATCACCCTATGATACTCCCCCGGACTTAGATTCTTCTATGGAATCTCCACGAACCTCCAAAATATCTTCGGAAACCTCTAAAAATCGTAACTCTCCTCCTTGATCCATATCTTTTCCTTGGGATTTTTAGCTGGCCTTGAGACTCATATGTGTGATCAATTTCCTTTCTCAAAATAATATGACGTTTTTTTTTTTTGAAATGAGGAAAATTGATCTTATGATGATGAGAGTCTCAAGTGCACGAAAATTACCTTGATGTTGTGAAAATCCCAAGGGACAACCAAGATCTGAATGTGTCTCCATGTACCCGCCAAATAACCTCGAAGCTCCTCGCATATGCGATGATTGAAAACTGTGTTGGTCCTTTTTCTCTCCGACGTTTTTACACATGTTTGCACATATGACAATGAAGAACAAGAATGCATGAAGTTTGAAAAGAGGTAATGGGTATAGGGTAGGTATCAACTAAAATTGAGTTTGCCATTCAAGATTCAGAGAGTGGTAAAAAGGAATAAGAAATCCTCAATGTTGGTTCGTTTCCCCGATGTAACCCCTTTAAAGAGAAATAGTGAATGGATGATCAATGTATAAGCCAAAATCAGATCCACCGAAATCTCCGCGAGCCAAGATCTTCTGGGGACCCTTCCGATCATGTGGTTTCCAACTAGTACTTCCTTAAGAACTTGTCGCAGCGATGACAAATCTCTGAAACTAAGCATTTCCCTAGGAAGGTCATAATTCCCTGCAAGTTTTAACTCAATAAAATGGTTTTAACTCGATAAAAAATAATTTAAAATTACTTGAAAATTACCAAAAGAAAGCAAAGGAAAGCTCCCCCTAGACTTAAATCGCACCGTCCCGGTGTAAATTTCACTCAAAGAGGGGTCATAATCGAATGATAAAAATGAAAAGTAAAGATGAAGATGGTACCTTGATGTTTGTAATCTATGGCTGATTTTTTTTCTTTCTGGAATCAGAAAAATTGATGAAGTGTAGACCTGACGGCGATTGATCGATTGGTAAGGGTAATCGATCGATCTTGGAGCTCCTGGAAATTGTCCAGATTTGGTTTTGTTCGATGATCGATCGATCGGGTATGGTGATCAATCGATTATCAAGCTCCTGGAGTTGTCTGTCGTCTGATCTACATGGCGATTGATCGATCGTGATGGTGATCGATCAATCGATGCATATTTCATGCTGAAATCTGTTTTCTTCCTGAAACACTATGTAAAAATGTCAAAAACCAAAAGAAAGCTAAAAGAAAAAGAAAAAGACTAGACTCTTACCAGTGGGTTACCTCCCACTAACCGCTTCTATTTTAAGTCGTTTAGCTCGACTTAGTTACCATGGTTTTAGGCAAGAGGTGGGGAGCTCGAGAGGTTTGTTTCCTCGAACTCTTCTCGTTTCCTCTTTTTCCTTGCTTCGGATTAAGTTGTGGCGTCAAGACAATCGCCCTTAGGATATCCCTTGCATTTGAGACTGCACTAAGCATAATACGGCTTCTTTTTATCCACATTGGTTAAAGTTATTCTCTTCTTCAGTATATCAAACGCCACACCAGCTATTGCAAGGAAAGATCTCCCAAGTAGAGTTGAGTAGCGCGATGTACCCTCTATTATAAGAAAATCCATGGGAATGAAGGTGTTCCCGATCTGAACGTTGAGGTTGTAAGCAATTCCTATGATCTTTGGCGAAGAGGAATCCGCCATCCTCATAGAAAGCTTTGTTGGGTAAATGTCCGATAAGCCTAAGATGTCTGCGTCAGCTGATGATGATATTTTTATCCTACTTTAAATTTCAAATCTCATAAGCTAACTTGATGTAGAATAGTGAGGTTCGTTCAAAGGGACCAGCAATACACTATAATCTTTTGAGATAATAATTCAGCTAAGCAATCAAGTTGGTTTTAAGTGTAAGTTGTCACTAATAGCAAGCAAATTAAGTAAATTCGGTTTAAACACGTATTAATAAAACGTTAGGCTAAGGGAGGATATCTTAGGGATTAGATCATCTAGAACCAAGCAATTATTCAGGATAACAATTCAGAACTAATCTAGAACTCAACCATAAAAATAAGAGGATCCACTGTCGTGGCATCAACCACTTCATCAATCAATCTAACATCCTAAACTGTCGTTTGAGTTTACAAAGAATGATGAGAATTATAGAGGATGGGATCGATTTGTTCACAACTCGCCTTAGCTTCAACTGTCGTTGGCTAAGGACAAATCGCCCATCTATGTTATTTCAAGCAATTCACAACACTTTTGATGAGTAAATTAAACCTAAAATCAGAGGCGGTGATCAAGCTAGTCTAGGCATTTAGAATAACAATAGATGAAGATATCAATATATATCGAATCCTATTTATGCTTAGTTCATAAGTCCCTAATCCCTTCGAACCCTTAACCTAACTAGGAAGACTACTCGCACTCGAAAAACAGCAAGTGAGATATGAGAATTCATAGATAGATTAATGAAAAAAGTAAATAGTTTAGAAATCTTCTCTAAGGATGGAAGACAATCTTCAAATCTTACAAAACTCAAAAACAATGTATCAAATCTCTCTCACTCGTGTTATCTATGTTTCTCTCTGTTATTTTCTCTCTCTCGTGAAAAGAGTTCGAAATTATCCTTCAAAAAGGGTCTTGGGTGGCTGGGATTGATTAGGAAAACCCTAGATGGCAAATATAGGTTTAAATGAAAGTATCCAAAAATGGATCTTCTGCGAAGCAAGTCTAGCGTCGGGAACAGGTGCTCCCTTCTTCAAAATCTTCAAAAAGTTCCAGTTTCCCTCCATTTTCGCCAAGTCCCTTTATGAGTACCAATCCTCCATTCCAGTCACCTTTAGACCTAAAATGACTCAAAATAAAGTAAAAGACTCGATAAAAACCTACAAAACAAAGGTTAGAATGCGCTAAAAATGCATTATATCATCAGGTCAGGTCATCACACTTATACAAGCCCATGTATCACATACTGCATTTTCAAAGTTAGATCCTTGAATTGAAAGGGAGATGAGAAACTTCCTTGGATCATCTTCCTTAGCAATCTTCCTCATGGTTGACTTAGTTGTCCGCCTTATCTTGTCAAACATCCTCTTGATTTTAGTTATAGACTCTTCTGTCGAGTAGAAAAAGTCCACCAAGGGATACGTGTCCCATGCATCATCAAAGTCCAAAACTGGAGGAGTTCGCCTAACCAATTTCTTGAACTTTTTGAAAGTGGTTTCATCAATGATTTTCCTGGCCTTCTTCTTTCTCCTTCGACCTTCTCCTGTATCATTAAGAGTTCAAAGTTAGCTCCTGATCGGGGACCCAATCAATCATGTTTATACCATTGGCTTATTTTTTTGATCGGTAAACTCCTTGACATCCTTGGTGAATTTTGAGAGGGTCGCCTTTATCTCATTCTTGTGTTTCCCCAGCGTGTTGATGACTCTACCAGTTGCTGCGAGCTTTTCCAAATTGTCTTGATTCATTCCGTCTACCTTAAAGCCCAAGTCTGAGACGTTCTTTGTGTTGATGGAGGCCTTGACATCGAGGTTTTTCACGCATGTTGAGGTTTCGGAGATGGTTGTTCCAACCGTATCAATCTTATGCTCCAATTGGGCGTGGCTAGTAAGTGTGTCAAGTCCAACTCTGAATATACCCTCACAGTTCTGGAGATTGTTTGCCGTGTTTAACTTAACTTTTTCTTTGATGAATTGGAGTTTCTGGTCGCATCTGCGTATGTGAGATATGAGATCATCTAGCTTGCGTCCTAAGTCTGAGTGAAGCTCATCAACCCTTGCATTGAGGTCAGAGTTCATCATTTGTTGAAAATCCAGATATTCACCAAGCATCTTCTCAATCCTTTGCTCATAAGGTGGTTGAAAAGGATTTTGGGTGACCGGCGTTTGGTGGTATTGTTGGTGAGGAAGTTGGTAGAATGGATGTTTGTGTGGTGCAATGGTAGTGGGCGGAGAAACTGGTGGAGTAGTGGTTGCGAATGGTCGAGTGCTCCCTACTGCTCTAGCTAGAGCGTGTGGCAATGTGATCTTTTCGAAGTTTGGTGAGTTGTTGGAATCTCGCATGTCTATTTCCTGAAACCCCCCAAAAAAAAAAGAAGAAAAATAAAATTAGTAAAGTAAAGACTTAGTCGAAATTCTTAATCGAAAGCTAATAGTTCTTGCTAATTCCCCGGCAACAACGCCAAAATCTTGATACGAAATAAAGTTTTACTCAATGTAAAACAACTTAGACTCCAAGTGCACAACCAATTGATCATAGTACTTAAGGATCGAATCCACAGTGAATTAAACACTTAATAGCAATTTAAATCGAGAACTATGCTACGTCAAAAAGGTTTTAAGAGTAATCAAACGATTATTTAAATCTGGTTTAAAACAATAATAAAGAAACATTGGGCGTTCGGAGATTCTCTTGGTTTCAAAATTCGAGTTATTCAGGTAATTCCTAAGGACAATTGATTCGATTTTCCTCTTAGAACATGAACGCATATTAAGTTAAATATGCTCTCGCGATTATTAGCTACTAATTCGAACTAGTCTTATCATTCTACTCTCGCAGCGCTAAAAACTAATATCTAATGCAATTGCAAACAGATTAAATTATTCATCCAATCCTAAAGGTCTAACCGTCTTCCTAAAGAATCAAACTCATCAAACATCCTTTTTCAGACAAGTAATAGAACGGTTAGAACTCTATACTTTATCTAAGATCAGTTTCAAAGTGATCAACCCTAAAACATGTATTAAGCACGGATCAAGATGAATGAGTACTCTAAATCTAACAAAAGTGCGACCCTAGTTCATAAATCCTATCTATCGAACCATGAAAACCACTCGAATTGATTCTCCTAGAACCCAACAAGAGAACTACTCAGACATTATGAATTAAATAAAAAAAAAGCAATAGATAAATGATATATCATGGTTTTTACCCGTTTTCGACCATGATATAAGTCCTTTTCATAGAGTCTTTTTGGTATTTTTCGAGTTGTTTTGAGTCTTTGCAGGTTATTGGACGATTGGAGCTTTATGGAGCTTTTGGAGCATTTTGGGAGCATCAAGGAAAGAAGAGCTAAAGTGATCAAGTCGGAGTCGAGTTTTCAAGGCTGTGTCGATCGACACGGACCTATGTGTCGATCGACATGCCTGTCTGACACGTGAAGACTTCAAGTTTTGAAAAAATTCTAGTTTGGCCCAAAAAGCCCAGAAGTTTACACCAAGGCCCAATCCGATTTTTAGACAATATAAATAGTTTTTCCTTAGGTTTTCATGTTTTTATCTTGGATTTTATATTGAGACTTGGAGGAGGAGAGATTTGGGGAGAGCTTCAGACTTTCAGAGATTTCGAAACCCTTTTGTATCTCTAACTCTATCTTTTTAATGCAATTTATTTCATTCATGATGTTTGTTTCAATCACCATGTCTGAGTAGTTTGCTTGTTAGGTTTTGGGAAGTTCTAGGGTTTGATGAGAAATTGATAGGATTAAAACCCTGTTAGGATTTATCTTTATGTTCTTCATCTAGATTGATTTAACTCTGATTTTAGGATTGATCAACTGAAATTGGACATCCTAGGTTGCTTTAATAGATGCGAAAGTATTATTAACAACCTGATATAATCTTAGATGAGCAAAACTATCTATTCGCAAAGAAATTTGGCTTAGTAATTTTGTGAACAATTGAACCTGAATTTAATGCTTGTCTTTATTCACTAAGTATGCAAAAAAATTTGGAATTTAGGGATTTAGTCATAGATAATCTCTGCAACGAAAGTTGATTGGATTTATATTCGTGTTTGAGTTCTAGAACCGTGCTTAATAAAATCCTAACGTTTTTATCTCTGTGTCGATCAACACAGACATCTGTGTCGATCGACACGATCGATTTTGATTCATTCCTGTGAACAACCCAATGCCTAACTCTTTTGTCTCATTGAATTTTAAGAACCATAATCATTCACTTGTTTACTTGCTATTTTTATTGCACTAATACATATTCACTTAGCATAATTTGAATTCACGAATTGGTTGTGTTATTCGACTCCCTGTGGATTCGATCCCTAAGTACTACATCGATCTCTTAATTTGAGAGAGTAGCTCAGGGCAAATTTGAGCATATCAAATTTTGGCGCCGTTGCTGGGGAATCGATCTAACCAATCGATTTGTGTTATTAGAACTTTGTCTAAGTTTTTATTTTTGTTTATTCTACTTACTTTTTCTTTTCTTTTTGTTTTGTGTGTTTCAGGTTTATGCATCAGCGCGTTACCAGAAGCAACCAGAACAGAGAGCTACTTGATCTCAATCCTGAGATTGTAAGGTTAGAACGAGCCAACAGAGCAGCGACAAGGACATCCAATATGAATCCAATGATCCTTATCAGAGGTGAAGATGGGTTCTTTGAGGATGCTGAGGGTCGCAGACGAAATGCTCAGGGTCAGAGGATTGATGAGAACGGGGCTGTGATTTTGGAGGAGCAACATGCTGTACAGCGCCATGAGCCAGCTGGGCGTGGGCGCACTCTAGGAGAGTACAACAGGCCAGACGAATTCTATGCCAACAGGGCAGCGATTCGTCCTCCTGCTTTCCAGAGGAACGACTTCGAGCTTAAACCCGCCTATTTCTCTCTTGTGGCTCAGCACCCCTTCCACGGTCTGTCATCTGAACATCCCATGGACCACATTGAGAGATTCGAGGATCTAGCATCTAGCATCAAGGCAAATGGAGTCTCTAGCGACTATCTCTACTGCAAGCTGTTCCCATACTCTCTCAGTGGAGAAGCAGCTTACTGGCTGAAGCAGCTGGAGCCGGGCTCGCTGACTACTTGGGAGGACACCAAGAATGCCTTCCTCATCAACTTCTTCGATGAGGCGAGATCTGAGGATCTAAGGACTAAGATCTCTACTTTCAAACAGGGTCCTACTGAAGCATTCAAGGCTTCCTGGGGAAGATTCAAGTCCTACCAGAGAGATTGTCCTCACCACGGGTTTAGTGATGTCCAGCTGTTGGGCGTCTTTTTCAGAGGGATTGACTGGAGGTATCAGATGGCCCTCGATTCAGCTAGCAATGGGAACTTCAACACCCGATATCCGGAAGATGCTCTGATTCTCATCGACAACTTGGCCTCCAGCAATAGCACCAAGAATGCAGATTTCGAGAGGAAGAAGCTAGGTTGTAACATGGATGGAATCCAAATCGCAGAGGTTAAAGCTAAGCTGGATACTGTACACAATCTTCTGGTAGGAAAGAAGACAGTTCAGTTTGCTCAGGAGGTAGAAACCTTCATACCCGACCCCGTGTCGATCGACAAGGAAGTATCATGTCGATCGACACAGGATGAAAAGGATGTCAACTTCATCAGTGGGACTGGTTTTCAGAATCAGAGGTTTGGGAATCAGCAGGATAACAGAGGCTTCAACGGGAACTACCAAAGGAACTACGGTTCTTCCTCCTATCAGGCACCTTCTCCTCAGACAGCAGAGAGCAGCGAGATGAAAACCATGCAGATCTTGGAAGGGCAACAGAAGATGACCGTGAGTTTTAACGGGAAAATGGATGCGATGTATCAGGATCTGAATGGGAAATTCGAAGCTTTGAATGCCTATGTCAAAAAGCTGGATATCCAAGTTGCCCAAACAGCCAGAGTCTATTAAGAGGCAAGAAGGTTTTCTTCCGAGTAAGACTGACACCAACCTAAGACTTCACGTCAATGCAGTTACTGTGGGGGGGGGGGTGAGAAGGGTCTAGAGGAGGAAGAGATCATGGAGCTTAAAGAAGATGCAAATTTGGAGACAGACAGCTCCGTGTCGATAGACACGGATGGGCAATGTCGATCGACACAAGCCCTGAATATCGATTCTGGATTCACCAGAAAGTCTCGTGTCGATCGACACAAGATCAAGTGTGTCGATCGACACGCTACGCAGGACTGCCCAACTTCGTCCCAGAATTCAGCCAAAGCAGAAGAGAGAGTGTACAAGCCTAAGATACCATATCCTAGGAGGTCTAAGCAAGAGCTGGAGGATGCTAGATACAAAGCTATCATGGATAAGTTTGTTGTGGACTTTCCATTGATTGATACTGAGAAGATTTCTCATGTGGTCAGAAGTTATGTGAAGAAGATGTCTAGTCTAAACTTGAGTTCTGAGCAATGTCGTGCAATGCTTTCTGTAGAGCTCAGTTCAGCTATTCAAGACATGACTCTGGAGAAACCTGCTCAACCATCGTTGAGGAAGCTGACTAAACTAGCAACTCCAGCGAAGTTTGTTGTTCCATGTTTAGTCAATGGTATAGAACTAAAGGACTATCTCTGTGATACAGGTGCTAATGTAAATGTCATGTCTACGGCTGTGGCGAAGAAGCTAGGAATTTCAGATTTGGAACCTCCAAAGGCATCTCTCAAGTTTGCAGACTCTTCTTCTACAAGTTCGAAAGGTTTCATTCCAGATCTAATGCTTCAAGTGGGAGATTGCCTTGTTCCTACTGACTTTCATGTAATGGAGATGAAGGAGGACAACGATGACCCATTGATTTTTGGGCAAGCCTTCCTTGCCACTGTGGGTGCGATAGTGGACTTCCCAAACCGGAAAATCTCCTTCTCAGAGATCAACAAGAATGTTTTCTACCCTGCAGTTCATGTCAAGGAGAATTCTTGTATGACCGTCAATGATGGAGGACAACAATGCTCAAACCTTGGAGATGACGTGGAGAAGATCCCCAGAGTTCCGCCTTTAACTCCTATCTCCCAGCGATCTGATAGAGTCACCAAACCAGCGAAGTCCAAGCGCAAAAAGACTTCCAAACCTTTCTCCAAGTTCAGGATCATCATCCCCTTATAGTTGAGAGAGAAAGGAGAGGAAGTGATCCAGGAGATGCTGCAAAATACTGCGAAGCTCTTTCCAGGTGCTTTCCCCTGCACCGTTCCACCAAAGACCTGAGCTCCGACACAGTCAAGCTAATGACTGAAAACAAACGCTTAGTGGGAGGCAACCCACTTGTAAGTTTTTCTGTTTTCTCTTTTATCTTTCATTTTCTAACTTTGAGTCAGTTTGTCTGTGATTCTTAGGAGCTTTGAACTTGAAAAACTTAATGGGATTTGCCTTGTTTTTTTTTCTATTTGATAGTATTTGTTGAGTAATGCAGGTTTGCGGTCTGAAACAGAGAGGTCCGTGTCGATCGACACATCTTCTCTGTGTCGATCGACATGGCCAGCATTTTTTTCAAATTTCTCCAACACATAACGGTCCGATCTTTCAGAACCCTTGTCGATCGACATGGAAAGTCTATGTCGATCGATAGGGTCCCCACAGTAGTAAATCTTGTTCGTTTCATTCAAGTTCAATTTACCTTTGATTTCTTTTCTTTCCAAGCTCATGTTTTAACAACACTGGGGACAGTGTTGGTTAAGTCTGGGGGAGGAAACTACTAACGTGTTTCTTTCTGTTTTGGTTTATTTTGAGTAAAAAAAAAAAAAAAAATTTGAGTCAAAACTAGTTAGGAATGACCTTTCTTTTGGTTTGATGGATTGTCTTTGCCAGCATGTGACCATTCTTCCAGGATCGGTTTCAGAGTCAGACTAATGGGAAATCCTAAGGCTGACCGGTTGACTGGAGACGTCTGCTACTTCCAGTATAATCCGCCAAGTCAGAGCTACTGCACGGTCTTCCTTGAGATTGATGTTCATAGGGCTTGACTCCTCATTCATACCTGACTAGTGCAACCCCTGTTGAAAGTAATGGTACTCCTCCCCTTTATTCATTCATAAAAAAAACAATAATAATAATTTTGTGTTAGGATTGGGGTGAGATGATAGTTCTTGAGTATAGGATGAGGAAATAAAATTCCAATGAATCTGTGCTCAAGAAGTGATCACCCAGAGCTCAAAAGCAGCAGTCTGAGTCCCTTAAAACGGATGTAGAAGACAAGCAATCTCACGACCCTGTCTCCTCACAAGGAACAACAGTAGTGAGTCACGACCCTGTCTCCTTACAAGAAACAACATTAGTGAAAAATGCACTGCTTTGAGTCTCAATAATCATAGAAAATAGGAATAAAGAGTCAAATAAGTCTGGGGGAGAGAAAGAATACCAAGTGTAGTATAGGTTGATTTGTCATGGTATAGTATGGGAATGAATCTAGAAGGTTCTTGGCATTGAGATCATTGAGACTAAGCGATGAAGACTAACGGATTATGCTGTGAAATGATGGATGAATTTGGGAAGCTGCAAAAGTCTGCGGAGAAGTACATGGTGGTCTGATTCTGGGTTGGTTCTGTATTATGTGGTTCACTAGATTGGAAGGGTCAGTTCATTCCTCCAAGGGAAGGTAAGTTTCTGTGTTTTCAAACCTCATTCACATTCTTGGTTTATGTTTGCTTGAGGGCAAGCAAATGCTAAGTCTGGGGGAGTTGATATATCATGGTTTTTACCCGTTTTCGACCATGATATAAGTCCTTTTCATAGAGTCTTTTTGGTATTTTTCGAGTTGTTTTGAGTCTTTGCAGGTTATTGGACGATTGGAGCTTTATGGGAGCTTTTGGAGCATTTTGGGAGCATCAAGGAAAGAAGAGCTAAAGTGATCAAGTCGGAGTCGAGTTTTCAAGGCTGTGTCGATCGACACGGACCTGTGTGTCGATCGACATGCCCGTCTGACACGTGAAGACTTCAAGTTTTGAAAAAATTCCAGTTTGGCCCAAAAAGCCCAGAAGTTTACACCAAGGCCCAATCCGATTTTTAGACAATATAAATAGTTTTTCCTTAGGTTTTCATGTTTTTATCTTGGATTTTATATTGAGACTTGAAGGAGCAGAGATTTGGGGAGAGCTTCAGACTTTCAGAGATTTCGAAACCCTTTTGTATCTCTAACTCTATCTTTTTAATGCAATTTATTTCATTCATGATGTTTGTTTCAATCACCATGTCTGAGTAGTTTGCTTGTTAGGTTTTGGGAAGTTCTAGGGTTTGATGAGAAATTGATAGGATTAAAACCCTGTTAGGATTTATCTTTATGTTCTTCATCTAGATTGATTTAACTCTGATTTTAGGATTGATCAACTGAAATTGGACATCCTAGGTTGCTTTAATAGATGCGAAAGTATTATTAACAACCTGATATAATCTTAGATGAGCAAAACTATCTATTCGCAAAGAAATTTGGCTTAGTAATTTTGTGAACAATTGAACCTGAATTTAATGCTTGTCTTTATTCACTAAGTATGCAAAGAAATTTGGAATTTAGGGATTTAGTCATAGATAATCTCTGCAACGAAAGTTGATTGGTTTTACATTCGTGTTTGAGTTCTAGAACCGTGCTTAATAAAATCCTAACGTTTTTATCTCTGTGTTGATCGACACAGACATCTGTGTCGATCGACACGATCGATTTTGATTCATTCCTGTGAACAACCCAATGCCTAATTCTTTTGTCTCATTGAATTTTAAGAACCATAATCATTCACTTGTTTACTTGCTATTTTTATTGCACTAATACATATTCACTTAGCATAATTTGAATTCACGAATTGGTTGTGTTATTCGATTCCCTGTGGATTCGATCCCTTAGTACTACATCGATCTCTTAATTTGAGAGAGTAGCTCAGGGCAAATTTGAGCATATCAATAAACTCATAGTTTTAAGAATAGTAGTAAAGTGTTCGAGAAACTTCTCCAAGGATTACAAAGAGGTGAGGATCCTTCTCCAAAAAGCAAAGTAACAAGTAAAAGAGTTGAATGCCTTAGGACTAGTGAAGAACTAAGAACTTTTGAAGTGGTAATGGTGGTGAGCGTGTTGGCAACCTATTGAGGATGATGAGTCTCCTTTTATAAGTCTAGAAGTCGGCTAGGATTTTTCCAAAGGATTTAGGAGAAAATCTTATAAAAAAAAAAGAAAATTCACAATCTTCTCGAGTGTGGTGATCGATCGATGACCCTCTGTGTTCGGTCGATCACCGTGTTAAATCGTTTGTTCATAAAAAATTGTGAGTTTATGATTGGTCGATCGTCTCTGGTGATTGGTCGATCATGGGTAGATATTCTGAACTGCCTTTAACCTGATCCTTACTCGAACAGATTTCAGTAGATCAAAGATATCTCAAGGTCTAACCGTTGGATTGTGGCGATCGAACATTCATATTAAAGCTGAGATCCTCCTCTATATTGTGGTAAAATATGATACTGATCAAACGGTGGAAACGTCTTCATCTAGGGCGATATATATGACAGTCAGAATTTGACCTTGTTTGAAAAGCTTGATTTCACTCTTTTTAGGTCCAAAATGTTTCAAAAGACTGTATTGACTTCAAAACCCACGAAAATTCTTAAAGTAGCATGTTAAGTCCAAAAACCATTCATTTTGTTTATTAAAAACATATTAAAAATATAAGAAAAACGGATAAAATATTATATATATATCAACATTTAATCGATCATAGTACTTAGGAATCGAATCCATAGAGAATTAGAAACACTCAATAGCAAATTAAATCAAGAACTATGCTAAGTTAACATAGTTTTTAGAGTGCTCAAACGATATTTATTTTGTTTTAAACAATTGAGGATTCTCAGGGTTTCACAGTTCGAGTTATTCAGGTAATTTCTAGGGACAGTTGATTCAATTTTCCTCCTAGAACATGAACGCATATTAAGCTAAACAGGCACTCGCGATTATTAGCTACTAATTCGAACTAGTCTTATCATTCTACTCGCAGCGGGAAAGACTAAGATATACACACCAACATCTTGTCTTGATATGTCATCTACATGTAAATAGAAAAATATGTCAAGGCATTTCATCGAACACTTGAGATGCAGTTGAAACAAGACAAGTGGACATGTAAATGAAGCGAAGTTAATAAGTGTATCTACTGTCTGTTTCTATTTAACTACTAACAGATTTCACCATGTACATTATTGTCAACCATATCTTGATTTTACGTTTAACATAGTTCACCAGAAAGAAAGAGATCACTATAATACATAGTATAACTATCATTTACTAGCTCAAATAGGAGATAAACTTAAAGTTGGGGACATAGTACAATAGTATAATACTCAGATCTACACTAGTTAACATAAACAAACCTGTCGGAGTTGGTTGTCTTCATTAACTGACCCTTTATTTATACTTTCAGTCATACTTCTGTTTTTACATATGTACTACAACGTGGATAATATATGGTCTAGATCTGGTACGCCACCTACTCCACTCATTTCCAACCCCACAACAATTGGGGGAAATGACTTTCATTCAAAAATTTAAAGAAAATTTGTTTACTTTAGGTTTTATTGTGGCTGCGTTCTTGTCCATTTTTCAGACCATACGAAGTTTTTTTTATGCCTTCAGAAATAGTTTGGCACATGCTTCATATGTGTGCACGTGCAAAGGAGAAAAAAACAAATCACAAGTGTCATATGTTAGTCTCTCAAATAGATTTATTACATAGTTAGTCTACTAACTATTTTAAAATTATGCTAGTAGGCTAATTAACCTTTAAAAATCTCAACTCTCATTAGGCAAAACAAATCACATACTTTTATTTTAATAAAATAAATACTATACTTTTAAAATGAATGTAAATAAAGGAAATACCATTAAATATGTTGTAAGTGTAGCATAATTAAAGATCTAGACTGGATTTGAATTAATTAGGCTGTATGACTACCAAATAACCGTAGTACCCTTATGAAGCATTGAAAAACACATTGATTAAATATTTTTGTGTCAGATTGTGTCAGATGAAACTATAACATACCGTAAGCAAAACTTTTACAAAAATCATAAAACGACAATTTTTTATTTGTTTAAATAATTTTCTCTTTTATCATTTTGTTTTCTTCCTTGATATTTGTTTGATCTAATACATTTTTTAAAAGTAAAAATTATTTTATCGTTTTTGTATATATAAAAACTAGATTTTTTCCGCATATGTTACAATTTGAAATTTTATAAATTAACATATTTCATAAACTATTCATATAATTTTACAATGAAATGTAACACTATATATATGTTATACCATATATGTAACGCTTGTGAACCAAAATTTGGGATGTGTTGATCGACACAAATTTCGAATTGAACCGACAAATTCGGTTTTGGAGCGTCGGATTGCGGTTTGGTTTAAAAAAACCCTAGGTCTTCCGTATAAAAGGAGGAGGAGCCAAGTTTTTGTCGTTTTTAGAGAGAATTGAAAGGATTGAAAGGAAAAAGGGATCATTGTTGGTTTTCTTTGTGTTCTTGATCCTAAAAGATTGTTATAGTGATTTGTGTGGCTCTAGAATCGAATCTAGTGTGTATGTTTCTTTGTCAAGGAAGAAGGAATCCGAGTTTGGGTGTTGGGAGTCTCTGATTTCGTTGTTCTTCATTGTTTCTCATCCTTATTTCATTCCTGAATCGAGGTATGTGACCATGGCTTATCTGGGTAATTGGAATGTCATGATGTGTTTGATTGAGGTTTGGATTGATTGATGATGATTGATTGTGTGTTTCAGATTATTTTCGTGTTTGTGTTGACGTTTTTGGTGCTGGAGATCGATACGTCGCGTCCTAGAAATGAGCCATGAGACGATAGGCTTGTGTTCCTCGACACAAGTGTTGTGGTATCGATCGACACAAGAGTCTGAAACGTGAATGTTTGTGTTGATTCATTGTTGATTGGAATTGTTTGGTATTATGGTTTCCTTTATGCATGTGTGTATAGCCGGTAGATGGGATGACCATCTCACTAAGTATTTGTGATAATTCTCATGCATCTATTATAACCATGTGATGCAGGTAAAAAAAAAGTGTGATCATAGAATCGTGGTTGTGAAGAGGAAATGATCTTGAGTCTCGATTGTTGTTGCATTTATGTATTGAGTTAGAATGGCTAAGTTGTTGGTTATTGAATTGGTTCTGATGGATTGAGTTAAACATTGGTTTAGTTCGTTTGTTGAATTGAGTTGATTTCCGCTGGTTATGATTGGTTTGCTGGTTAAATGTGATTGACTTGTTGAGAATTAGTATTTATAGGAATACTAATTCGATTATGTTAAAAAAAATGGGCCGGGTTGTTTAGTTTGGTATCAAAGTCCTTACAGTTTTAGGGAGGGTGAATTTAATTGATTATGTGGATTTAGTCAATTGTTGTGTGGGTTTTGCGTCCTAGATCATCTTCTTCGAGCCTTCAATGAGATTCTACGGTAACTGTTTGGTGATTTTTGTATGATTCCTAGTATGCTTACTTTTCTACTGTTGGTAGTGTAGAAAGAGATGGCTAGACTTACTAGAGGACGTGACTGTGGTGGTCATGGAGGCCGTGGGCGTAGGCGGGGACATGTGAGTGAGTCCGCCGTGAGTTTGGCCTAGGGTTCCACGTAGGAACATCGGATTCACATACGTTTCAGGAGGGGTGTATGGGTGTGGCCAGTGCCAGCGCCAATGTGAGGAGTGGTGGGATTGGAGTTGGTCCCGGTGTGGCCGGTGTGGCGACGGGCCCAGGAACGGATATTGCCACAGGTGTAGCCCAGGACCGAGATGATCGTCTGGCGGATCTGCTACAAATGTTATTGGAGCGGTTACCGAAAGCGGTACCGGCTCCAGCTCTGGTAGTACCACCAGTGGCAGAGGTGCAACCGAGGGTTGTGGTTACAAACGAGCTCCCATCTTACCTTAAGATGATGGAGCAGATGCAAAGGATTGGCACAGGATTTTTCTCGAGAGGTGCCAAGTCTAAAGAGGCCGATGAGTGGCGGATGAGACTGGAGCGTAATTTTTGCTCTATCAAGTGTCTAGAGGGATAAGGGGTTGACCTGGCAGTACATTACCTAAATGGTGATGCGCATCTCTAATGGATGGGTGTGTGGCCAGGAGGGTGCAGGTAGAGATGGAGTGGGAGGACTTTTTGGCTGAGTTTAATGCCAAGTTCTTCCCGTAAGAGGCGGGAGCATGGATCATAAGATAGCGAGCTGTCTTAGGAAGGATGAAGCTTGGGATATTCGAGTTTGCTACCACTGCAGAGAGACGGGGCATATCAAGCCGAAATATCCTAAGCTGCAGAAGATAACAGTGGCGGCAGTGCAGCTGGTGGCTCAGATTGCAGCAGCACCGCGGGTGCACACTCCGATGGAGGCGAGCGGGTCTAGCACTAGGCTGATCACAGGTAAATCTCAAACTGGACTTGGTAAATTCTTGTGTTTTTGGAATTTGTTAGTTTTGTGATGGAATGTTAGGGTTTTTAGGCACATGAAATTTGTGCAGGGACCTTGTTAGTGGGCTGTTTTGAGTTCCATGTTTTGTTTAATTGTGGAGCTATGAATTGCTTCATTACTCAAGTGGATATTCAGGTAGCTGGGGAGTCTATACCAGTGGATCTAATTATTAGTTCGGTGGAGTTGTACGATGTCATTCTGGGTATGGATTGGTTGGATTAGTACATAGTTCATTTGGATTGTCATCGGGGAAGAGTTGTTTTTGAGCGATAGGCAGGGAAGTTAGTGTTTCAGGGAGTGAGGCCGACTTCTGGGAGTATCGTGATTTTGGCAATTCAGGCTTAGCGGATGATTGAGAAGGGTTGCAAGGCATATTTGGTGACGATTGTTATGCCAGAGGCTATTGGAGAGGTTGTCGTTAGAGATATTCGGGTTGCTCAGGACTTCGAGGATGTCTTTTGGTCGTTGCAGTGATTACCGTCATCTCGGTCTAATTCTTTCATGATTGAGTTGGAGCTCGGGACGACTCCGATATCTAAAGCGCCTTACAGAATGGCTCTAGTATAGATGGCAGAGCTGAAGAAGCAGTTGGATGATCTTTTGGGTAAGGGAATTATCTGGCCTAGCAGTTCACCATGGGGAGCGCCGGTGTTGTTTGTACAGAAGAAAGATAGGAGTTTTCGGTTATGCATGATTACCGGGGACTTAACCGAGTCATTGTGAAGAACAAGTACCATCTACCGCGGTTTGATGAGTTATTGGTTGCGAGGAGCTACTTGGTTCTCCAAGATTGACTTGGCATAGGGTTACCATCAGATTCCTATCGATGAGGCAGATGTCAGGAAGATCGCTTTTAGGACGAGATATGGGCATTTCGGGTTTGTGGTGATGTCTTTCGGTTTGACTAATGCACCAGCAGCATTCATGAGGCTGATGAACGGGGTATTTCAAGAGTATCAGGATGAGTTTGTGATCATCTTTATAGATGATATTCTGGGTATTCGACGAGTCCGGAGGAGCACGAGGTACATCTGAGAGTGGTTCTGGAGAAGCTGCAGGAGCAGAAGCTGTATGTTAAGTTGAGCATGTACTGTTTTTGGCAGGAGGAGATAGGTTTTCTTGGTCATGTGGTTTCTACAGATTGAGTTTCTGTGGATCCGGCAAAGATAGAAACTATCAGAGAGTGGCCTAGACCGAGGAATGCCAGTGAGATCAGCAGTTTTCTTGGTTTGGCAGGTTACTACAGGAGATTCATCAAGAGTTTTGCGAGTATGGCTCAGTCGATGACGAAGCTGACAGGGAAGGATATTCCTTTTGTGTGGTCTTCGGCTTGCGAGGAGAGTTTCACGAGGCTGAAGGAGATGTTGACTAGTACACTAGTGTTGGTGTTACCAGAGCCGGGTGAGCCTTACGTGGTGTATACAGATGCATCGGAAGTGGGTCTGGGTTGTGTGTTGATGTAGTAGGGGAAGGTAATTGCTTATGCTTCAAGGTAGTTGAGGAAGCGCGAGGGCAACTACCCTACCCATGATCTTGAGTTGGCTGCGGTGATTTTGCTTTGAAGATTTAGAGATCTTATCTTTATGGCCGAAAGATTCAGGTGTTCACAGACCATAAGAGCCAGAATTATTTCTTTACTCAGCCAGAGCTGAACCAGAGGCAGAGGTGATGGATGGAGTTAGTAGCAGATTATGATCTGGAGATTGGTTACTATCCTAGTAAAGTTAATCTGGTTGCAGATGCTTTGAGTCGGAAGAGAGTTGTTTTCGCTCAGGAGTGGGATATGAAGGCATTGGTGAGTGAGAGTAGCATTTTAAGGTTATGTGTTATCTCACAGGAGCCTTTGGGGTTAGAAGCAGCTAACGAGGTAGACTTGTTGAGCAGGATTCGAGTAGCTCAGGAAGAGGATCCGAGTTTGATCGATGCTTCTAAGGGTGCAGGTTCTGAGTATCAGATTTCGGCGAATGGGACAATTCTTGTGAACGGGCGAGTTTGTGTGCCTAAGGATGAGGATTTGAGGCAGGAGATTCTAAGGTAGGCTCATGCGAGCATGTTGTCTATTCATCCGGGAGCGACTAAGATGTATCGTGATCTAAAACGGTATTACCATTGGGTCGGGATGAAGAATGATGTGGCTAATTGGGTCGTAGCTTGCGATGTGTGCCAGTTAGTGAAGGTAAAGCATCAGGTTCTGAGTGGTTTGTTGCAGAGTTTACCCATTATGGAGTGGAAGTGGGATATGATACCATGCTTTTTTGGTATGATTGCTAGTTTCATGGACTTTTGATGCTATCTGGGTTATCATGGATTGTTTGACTAAGTTAGCACATTTTCTGGCCATTAAGAAGACCGATGGAGCAGCGGTTTTGGCTAAGAAATATGTGAAAGGGATAGTAAGGCTGCATGGGGTGCCAGCGAGTATCGTGTCAGACAGAGATCCGAGGTTCGCTTCTTATTTTTGGAGAGCTTTTCAGGCTGAGATGGGTACTAAGATGAATATGAGTACTACTTATCATCCTCAGACAGATGGGCAATCTGAGAGGACGATTCAGACACTCGATGATTTACTGAGGATGTGTGTGCTAGATTATGGTGGTCATTGGGCAGATCACTTGAACTTGGTAGAATTTGCGTATAATAACAGCTACCAGACGAGTATTGGTATGACTCCTTATGAGGCGTTGTATGGGAGGCCATATCATACACCTTTATGCTTGACCCAAGTGGGGGGAGAGGAACACGTATAATGCAGATTATGTTGAGGAAACGACGGAGTAGATTTGTGTTTTAAAGCTGAACATGAAGGAGGCTCAAGATCGGCAGGGGAGTTATGCTGATAAGAGGAGGAAAGAGTTAGAGTTTGAGGTTGGAGATAGAGTGTATCTCAAGATGGCGATGTTGAGGGGTCCTAACAGATCCATTTCAGAGAATAAGCTAAGTTAGAGGTTTATGGTTCCGTTCAAGGTTGTGGAACGCATTGGACCAGTGGCTTATCGTTTGGAGTTACCTCAGATTATGAAGGCATTTCATAAGGTCTTCCATGTGTCGATCCTGAGGAAGTGTCTGCATAAGTCTGAGGAGGTGGTGGTGAGGATCCCTGAGGATCTTCAGCCCAATATGACATTAGAGGAGTGAATTGTGAGGATTCTCGAGAGGAAGGTCAAGATTCTACGCCGGAAGAAGATACCGTTGTTAAGAGTCTTCTGGGACTGTGACTGTGTTGAGGAGGAGACTTGGGAGCCAGAGGCTAAGATGAAGGCAAAGTTCAAGAAGTGGTTCGAAAAGCAAGTCGAGGTTTGAGTTTGTCTTTCTGGTTTCAGTCTCAGAGTTAGCATTTTGCTATGTGTTTTGGATTATGTATTTTCGTTGAGGTTGTAACAATTATTATATTTTGAGATTAATAAGATGAGTATTTTTTATGGTTGAGTTTTATAAATTGTGTATTTCTTATAGTGTGACTGCGGAGGTCATGAGTTATGTGTTTTGAGGGTTGGGAAATAAAAGTTTTATGAAGATTTAGAACTTGTTTATTTCTTGGATAAAGTTGTTAGTAAACACCCTCAGTGATTGGGCAGTTTAAAGTTGACCTGGGGATTGGTCATGGATGAGATAATATTCCGGGATATGGGGATGTCAGTTCGAGACTGCAGGAGGTAGTTCTGGTCAGAGATGCTATAGGCGTTAAGAATGGATTGCTCTAGGGAATGAAGATTTTTCCGAATAGCTCACTAGGAGATGAGGATTTCTCCAGGAGGGATGAGGATTTCCCTTTATGTTACTGAGGGATGAGGATTTCTCTTAGTAGTACTAAGAGATGAGGATTTCCCTTAGTACTACTGAGAGATGAGGATTTTTCTCGATGGGATGAGGATTTTTCTCGATGGGATGAGGATTTTCCGGTACACCGAGAGCTCCAAGGATGTGATCTTGAGAGTGGGAGTGGTGTGGTTATGAGTTATGAGTTAAGAGTAATCAATGTCTGAGCATGGCTATGAGCATCGGACTAGATGTAGACCTTAGAGATCAGGAGTGTTGATCTCGGGTGGTGTTGACCGGATTGGTCACAGTGTGGACCGTGGTGATTCGGTATTGCGGGATTCAAGATCGAATCCTAGTTAGTAAGGGAGAATTGTAACGCCCGTGAACCAAAATTTGGGAATTTTGGGTGTGCGTCGATCGACACAAGTATCGAATTGAGCCGACATGTTTGGTTTTCAAGCGTCGGATTGCGGTTCGGTTTAAAGAAACCCTAGGGCTTTCGTATAAAAGGAGGAGCAGCCGAGTTTTGTCGTTTTCAGAGAGAATTAAGAAGTGTTGGTTTACTTTGTGTTCTAGATCCTAAAAGCTTGTTATAGTGATTTGTGTGGCTCTAGAATCAAATCTAGTTCGTGTTTCTTCGTGAAGGAAGAAGGAATATGAGTTTGGGTGTTGGGAGTCTCTGATTTTGTTTTTCTTCGTTGTTTCTCATCCTTATTTCATTCTTGAATCGAGGTGAGTGCATGACCATGGTTTATCTGGGTAATTGGAATGTCATGATGCGTTTGATTGAGGTTTGGATTGATTGATGATGATTGATTGTGTGTTTCGAATGATTTTTGTGTCTGTGTTGACGTTTTTGGTGCATGAGATCGATACGTCGTATCCTGGAAACGAGTCATGAGAGGATAGGCTCATGTTCCTCGACACTACGATGAGTGTCGATCGACGCCATTGCTTGGTGTCGATCGACACAGTGTGGTTGTGTCGGTTGACACTAGGAGGTGTGTAGATCGACACAAGTGTTGTGGTATCGATCGACACCACGAGGTGTGTCGATCGACACCAGAGTCTGAAACGTGAATGTTTGTGTTGATTCATTGTTGATTGGAATTGTTTGATATTATGGTTTCTTTTATGCATGTGTGTATAGCCGGTAGATGGGATGACCGTCTCATTGAGTATTTGTGATAATACTCATGCATCTCTTATAACCATGTGATGGAGGTAAAAAAAAGGTGTGATTATGGAATCGTGGCTGTGAAGAGGAGATGATCTAGAGTCTCGATTGTTGTTGCATTTATGTATTGAGTTAGAATGGCTAAGTTGTTGGTTATTGAATTGGTTCTAATGGATTGAGTTAAACGTTGGTTTAGTTCGTTGATTGAATTGAGTTGATTTTCTGTGGTTATGATTGGTTTGCTGGTTAAATGTGATTGACTTGAGAATTAGTATTTATGGAAATACTAATTCGATTATGTTAAAAAAAATGAGTCGGGTTGTTTCAATATATATATTGAAGATCACATTTTATAAAGTTTGTGATTACTCAAACTATTTATATAAACTCAAAGCAAACGTAATATAACATGTTAAACACTATATATTTATATGATATAACATGTTATACGAAATATTAAATGGGAAACAATTTGATGAAAGAAAATGATTTTAAAAAATCATCGAAATACATTACTATATTTAATGGTAGACAACGTAACATAATATATGATATGTATAATCATAATATGGCATACCATGTTAATTCATGATATGTTATATATCATATAACATGCTATATGGAATATAACATACTATATCATACAAAAATATGGTATGCTACTATCACTACAAGAAAACTGTAATTTAGCGTCGGAATTGGTTCAACGCTAATATAGCGTCGAAATTGCGTCGAAGTTGTGTCGTTATAAATATTCGTCACTAATTCGACGCTAATTAGGGTCGAATAAATTCGACGCTAATTCGATGCTAATTTGCGTCGAATTAGCGTCGAAATTCCAGTTAAAGACTGAATTCGACGCTAAATCGATGCAACATTAGCATCGATTTAGCATCGATCACGTAGCGTCGAATATAGCGTCGAATTAGCCTCAAATTGGTAGGTAGAAGACACATTAAACACGGGTTTACCTACCTGGGTGCACACTCGACGCTAATTCGATGCTAAATCGACCCTAAGGTATTCGATGCTAATTCGATGCTAAATATTCGATGCAAAATCGATGCTAAATCGCTGCTAAATTCTCCTATCTATACCCACCCACCCCCCTCGCAATAATCATTCAGCTTTTATTTTAAAAAAAAAATTCAGAAAAAAAAAATTTTTTTACAAAATTTAGAAAAAAAATGGGCGATATATACGAACTCAGAAGCTGGATGTATCAACGTAAAGATGCAAATGGAGGGCTTTCAGAAGAGTTCCTCAACGGCCTTGAAATTTTCATGGCTCAAGCGAGTAGTGTGCCTACAATTCAACGAACCGGAGTGATGGTGTGTCCCTGTCGCAAGTGCAAAAATTCGAGGCCGCAGACAATTGATACAGTTGGTACGCATTTATTTAATAGAGGGTTTACACCTGAATATTATGTTTGGTTTTATCATGGAGAGGGATATGAAGATGAAACTTCGGGTAGTACTAGTTACCAACCTATGGATCAGGGTTATTCGAATGAGCAATATGATCAGCATCAATTTGTTATAGAAAATGATCATGATGTCGGGTTAGAACATAATAGGTTCGAAGAAATGGTAACCGATGCATTTCCTGGAGTTATGTCTACTCCTGATGTTGCTGAGGAACCCAATGCAGATGCTAAAAAAATTTATGATATGCTTGATTCTGCAAACCAACCAATCTATGAAGGTTGTAGGGAAGGTCTGTCTAAATTATCATTGGCATCTAGGATGATGACAATAAAGTCTGATCATAATCAATCTGAGAGTTGCATGGATGATTGGGCAGCTCTTCTAAAAGAATATTTGCCAGAGGGTAATCAAGCTGCTGAGTCATACTACGACATACAAAAACTAGTCTCTAGTTTAGGATTGCCCTCGCAGATGATAGATGTTTGCATTGACAATTGCATGATATTTTGGAAAGATGATGAAGATCTGCAGGAATGTCGATTTTGCCACAAACCAAGATTTAAGCCCCAAGGAGCTGGTAGAAGTAAAGTGCCGTGGCAGAGAATGTGGTACCTGCCCATAACAGATAGGCTACAAAGGCTATACCATTCGGAACGAACAGCTGCATCAATGAGGTGGCATGCGGAACATTCAACTATTGAAGGAGAAGTTCATCATCCTTCTGATGCAAAAGCTTGGAAACACTTCAAATCGGTACACTTTAATTTTGCTAAAGAGAAGCGCAATGTTTATCTTGGCCTATGTACAGATGGTTTTAGTCCGTTCGGTATGTCTGGCAGGCAATATTCTTTGTGGCCGGTTATATTGACACCTTATAACCTTCCGCCTGATATGTGCATGCAGAGGGAATTTCTGTTTTTGAGTATTTTAGTCCCTGGTCCGAAGCATCCAAGAAGATCTATTGATGTGTTTTTACAGCCGCTGATTGACGAGTTGAACTTGTTGTGGTCTCATGGGGTTCGTACTTTTGATTACTCCAGGCGGAAGAATTTTACCATGCGAGCAGTGCTTATGTGGACGATAAGCGATTTTCCAGCATACGGAATGTTATCTGGTTGGACAACACATGGTAGGTTATCATGTCCGTATTGCCAAAATGAAACAGATGCATTCCAACTTAAAAATGGTAGAAAATCTTGTTGGTTTGATTGTCACCGGAGGTTTCTCCCTATGAACCATCCATACCGGGGGAACAAAAGACTATTCACAAAGGGCAAACGTGTACGTATCCCCCCACCTCCATATCTTTCAGGAGAGCAAATTGAAGGTCAACTTGATTATTGGGGAGCTCAGGACACAGCAAAACGTGGTGGTAACTGGCTTAACATCCCGACCAATCTCCCAGATGGATACCTTGTCGAACATAATTGGCATAAGAAGAGCGTTTTCTGGGATCTACCGTACTGGAAGGATCATCTATTGCGCCACAATCTTGATGTCATGCACATTGAGAAAAACTTTTTCGATAACATCATGCACACCATCTTAAACGTTTCAGGCAAGTCTAAAGACAACTTGAAGTCTAGATTGGATTTGCCTCTTATATGTTCTAGAGTTGAGTTACATCTCACGGGAGATGGGAGAGCTCCAGTGCCTATCTTTAGATTGTCAAGCGAAGGCAAATCAACATTCTTCAACTGGGTTTCCACCGAAGTTAAGTTCCCAGATGGATACGTGTCAAAACTCTCTAAGTCTGTGGAGCAAGGGAAAAAATTCTCTGGTATGAAGAGTCATGATTGTCATGTGTTTATGGAGAGATTATTGCCTTTCGCATTTGCAGAGCTTTTACCAACGAACGTGCATCAATCACTTGCAGGTATATTTTCTATAACGATATATAAATATCTAAACAAATGATGCGTGAAAAATTACATTTGTGTTTTTGTTGATATTGGACTATGGTTTTAGGTGTTGGCGCATTTTTTCGAGATCTGTGTGTGCGAACTCTAACGGAGGATGGAATTTAACAACTAAACAATAACATCGCTATATTGTTGTGCAACTTAGAGAAGATATTCCCTCCATCATTCTTTGACGTTATGGAGCATCTTCCTGTCCATCTTCCTCACGAAGCCGATTTAGGAGGGCCCGTTCAGTTTCGTTGGATGTATCCTTTTGAGAGATTCATGAAACACTTAAAAGGAAAGGCAAAAAACCTGGCTAGAGTTGAGGGATCAATTGTTGCGGGAAGTATAACCGAAGAAACCTCTCATTTCAGCTCATATTACATCTCTCCAACTGTCCGGACACGAAAAAGAGCTCCACGTAGGTACGACGATGGTGGCATCGCGCAAACGTATCCAGTTTCTGATGTCCCAGATATATTCTGTGCAGTTGGTAGGCATGCCGGAATCACAAGAGAGGAAGACTGGTTCTCATACGAAGACTACAATTGCGCACACACATATATTCTCTTACAATGCGACGAAGTCAGCCCATTTTTTAGGTACATATTATAGTTACCAACTATGGATTGAAGTAAGGGTTATTTTTGTACTTATATATGTTTTGAAAACATTTGTTATAACTATATTTTGTATTAGTGAATTCATTCGCCAAGTTAACGAGGCTTTCCCAAATGCTTCCGCCGGTGAGATTGAAAAACGTAAAGATCTACACTTTGCTAAATGGTTGAGAACTCAGGTACGTTCAAAACAAATTATATATATTCAGGTCATCTGTAAAAACATATATATAAATGTGTATACTATATTTACAATGTGTATACTGTATTTGCTAGGTTGCTTATGGAGACACATCATACCCTGTATGGTTTAGAGAGTTGATCCAAGGTCCGTTGGGGAAAATTACGTCATCTCCAATGTATTTTACACGAGGTTATGTGTTTCATACGTTTGAACGTGGAAAAAATAGAGCAACTGCAAACTATGGTGTGGTAGTTCGAGCCGGGGACACAGATTTTTATGGCATTATACAAGACATTGTTCAAGTGCAATTCCCTGGTTTGGTTAACTTAAAGTGCACCCTTTTCAAATGCGAGTGGTTTGATCCAGTTCTCGGGCGAGGGGTTCGAGTAGGAAAGTTTGGTGTCATCGATGTTAACGGATCACGTTCTTATGCAAAGTACGATCCATTTGTCCTTGCATCACAAGCGGATCAAGTTTGTTTCATTCCATATCCACGTGTCAGAAAAACAGGGATCTCATGGTTATCTGTGCTTAAAATAGCTCCCAGAGGAATGATAGTTGAATCTGACGACGCTCCTATGCAATATGAAAATGCCGTGGATCTAACAACTCCAGAACAAGATATAGACAACATCATTCTTACAGATCCTCAAAATCGAGAAGCTGAAATACTTCCGGATGCTACCGATGCAGAAAACCCCGAAGACGATTTCGCAAACGAGAGTGGAGAAAGTACCGATGAGGATGACGAGAACTCAAATGACGATTCAGAGTGAATCATATATTACTTTGTCTTTTTATTTCATTTGTATAACAACATTTTTATTTATATGCTGGATAATTTAAATTTGCAAATTTTTCGAATTTTTAGAATATTTTAATGATATAAAAATTTTAATTTTAAAAAAATCATATAAGCATTTTTATTTGTATGCCGGATAATTTAAATTTGCAAACCTATACATTTTCGAATTTTTCTAATACGTAAAATAATTTTAATTTATAAAAAATTTAATATAAAAAAATATGTAAGAGGTGTGGTTCGGAGATTAGCGTCGAATTTGCGTCGAATCCATCATTCTGGGCTAGTTCGACGCTAATTCGACGCTATTCCTGCACCAAAACCCCTAAATTAGGGTATCTGGTAAAAATTTTAGCATCAGAGTGAAGCATATGTAGTTACGATTGAATCTTAGTAGCGAATACATAAGAATTTATTCATAATTAAAATAGTTACATGTAATATATCAAGATTTCAAATAACTATATAGTTTTACATATAAGTTCATACCTTATATGAACTCATATAAATAAGTACGAAAAATTTCAAAATTTCAAAATATTCGGAAACAACAAAGAATAAAATGACAAATAGTGTGTTCATATCAGTGACGGTTTCGTTACCCTATATCAAAAACAAACACTTAGCGTCGATCTAGAGTCGAATTAGCATCGAAGGGGCAAATTTCGACGCTAATTCGACGCTATTAGCGTCAAATTAGCGTCGAAATTGTAATTTTCCGATGCTAATTCGACGCTAAATCAAACAAATTTGACACTTAGGGTTTAGGGTTTAGAACGTAAACCGCATCAAATTTTTGGTTTTGACGCAAAATCGACGTTATATTGAATTAATTTGATTTAACCAATGGCGGTAAACCGAAAAAATTTCAAACAGATTTGGTCAAACCGATTGAAATTTTTTAAACCATTGGACGCTAATTCGACGCTAAGTCGACGCAAATTAGCGTCGAATTAGCGTCGGATCACGGTTTTATTTTAATCGAACAGCCCCTTCTTCTTCTTCTTCCTCCTCACTTCTGACTTTCACTCTCTTCCTCCTCACCGTCTCTCTCCCTCCGACCACCGCCGGAAGCGCTCTCTCTCTCCCTCCCACCACCGCCGGAACAGCCACCTCTCTCCCTCCCACCACCGCGCATCACCCTCTCTCTCCCCTCCTCACCGCGGATCTCTCTCTCCCTCCCACCACCGTGGCTGCCTCTCTCTCTCCCTCCCACCACCGCGATTCTCTCTCTCTCTCTCCCTCCCACCACCGCCGGAACAGCCTCTCTCTCTCGGCCTCCCACCACCACCGAAACCTATACATGGTAAATGTTTTTTTTTTTTTATAATTTATATATATATTAGTAATTTTTTATATATAATTGGTAATTAAATTTGATGGTAATTTGATATAAAATAGATTTAGGAAATATATAGGAATTAAATTTTAGGATGTTTGATATGAAATAGATTTTAATCAATATATAGGAAATATATTTTAGGAAATTTGATATTAAATAGGTTTTAGGAAATATATAGGAAATATTTTTTAGGAAATTTGATATTAAATTTAGGAAATATATAGGAAATAAATTTTAGGCAACTTTGATATGAAATAGATTTTAAGAAATATATACGAAAAATATTTTAGGAAATTTGATATGATATATATATTTTAGGAAATTTTGATATGAACAAAGTTGATTTTAAATAGATTTTAGGAAATATGTAGAAAATAAATTTAGATTTGATAAGTTACTAATTTATAAATTTGGCAAAAATAAAATCGAATTTATGAATTTATATTTTATGAAATTTATTTATGTAAAGTAAAATAAAAGAATTTATCAATTTTTTGAAAATTATGGATTTATGGATTTATGTGTTTGTATTTATAAAATTTAAGAATTTATGAATTGTTCAACAAAATTTCTATAACAATTGTTTTAATTTATTTATGAATTTATATTTTACATGTTTTAATTTAATAATTTTATTTTATTTTATAGGCGGATCGAGCACCTCTTTCATACGGCCAGTTATTTGGCGACGATGTTACGGTTCCCGGATCCGATGCTCGACGCGGATCCGGATCAGCGTCGGGGTCCGATTCGCAGGCTGTGAACTATCATCCTCGGGCTCCGCCACGGGCTCCGCCCCGGGCTCCGACACGAGCTCCGCCACGGGCTTCGCCACCGCCACCGCCTCAGCCAGAGACACAGCCAGAAGAAGACGAAGCACACCCTTCCGATGAGCACTCTGAGCCGCCACCGGCAAACGCGCCTCTGATTATGCGGATTACCGAGCTTCTCCGCCAATCTGGACGAGAGACACGGGTCCAGAGTCTCCATCCGATGAGGCCTCCTGGTACATTATGGTATGATTACATCTTTTACAATATTACTAATTGAAAAACGCTAATTTTGGTTATTTAATTTTTAATTAGAAATTATAATTAAATCATTGTAATTTTTTTTAACAGGTTTAGCGATAACAAGGTATCGCGTTCGGTCACCAAGGCCATCGCTGCCTATTTCACGATGCCCCACGCTAATTGGAGCCAGACCCCGCAGCATGTTCGGGATATTTGGTTCGAGTCATGGGCGGTAAGTCATTTTATATTATTTATTTTTATTAATTAAAGTATTTAATTTTAAATATATTTCTAACATTATTCGTATTTTTGTAGCAAGGGTGGCACTGGGAGGAATTCCGTACTTTCGACGTGCGAGCGGAGTTCGAGCGTAAGGCGCTAAAGCGTCTAAACGGCTACGTCGGGAACTTGAAGAAAGCGTGGCGCGCGAAAGGCGATGCGGGGAGGCCGATAGGGATGGATCCCGATGTTTGGTCGGGACTAGTGCGGTTTTGGGAGGACCCCCATTCAGTGATTAGAGCGGGGAAGTGTTCTGCAGCTCGTCTTACGCCGGTGGCCGAAGGAGATGGACCTTCAAAGCATTGTGCGGGTCAATCATCATACGCCACAGTACGCATCAACATGGTAATATTTTAATTAACTTAATTTATTTAATTTATTTTAAATATTTATTTATTATATATTATATTTTTTTATATGTTTATTTTTGTTTAACAGGCTGCCGGCGGTGATCTTCCTCCGATGCACAAAGTGATGGAGAAAACTCATCGGAAGAAGGATGGGACGTTTGTTACCGCTCAAGCGGAACAAACGTTCAACGAGTACAACGCACGACTGACAGAGCTAGACGAATCTGTCCAGTCTACGATGGGTGTCCAAGATTTGGATAGACTATACGAGGAGGTAATTTTTTAGATTCTTATAATATATTTAAAATTATTTTTTATTACAATATTTTGTATAACATTTTTATTTTATAGGTTGCACCGAAGAAGAAAGGACGAACGATGGGTGTTGGATCCATCAGGGATGTCCCAGCAGCTTCTACGTCTGCTCGATTTTCCTACACGTCGGGTCCGTCTCAGCCGGAATTGACGAGACAGTTGGATGCTGCTAACAGTAGGATTTCGCAGCTAGAGACGCACATAGAGACTAGACTCGGAGCATTGACGAGTCTTTTCAACATCATCGCAGAGGATCATCCGTCATTAGCAACTGCCATGCAAGGGTTGCAGTTTCCTCCACCGCCTCCTCCACCTGACGGTCCATCGCAGTTCGAGCAGGAATCCGAACAGATGATCCGAGACGATGTCATCAACCTAAGGACCCAACAACCGCCTCCTCATTAGCGTTTTAATTTTTTTTGTATCGGATAATTTAATTTTTGTAATATTATTATTTTTAATATATTTTATAATTTAAAAAAACAAAAATTTAATATTTTATAATTTAATTTTTATTATATTTTATAATTTATAATTTAAATTTTTTTTAAAAAAATGTTAATAACGACGCTAATTCGACGCAAATTAGCGTCGAATTAGCGGCGTCTACAAGAAAGAAATCGACGCTAATTCGACGCTAATTTGCGTCGAATTAGCGTCGATTTCTTTGCATCGACCTTGATCGAAGCTAAGTCGACGCAAAATTAGCGTCGAATTAGCGTCGAATTATAGCGTCGTTTTAGCGGCGAATTTTGTTCCGCCGCTAATATAGCGTCGAATTAGCGTTGAAAATGGTTTAGCGTCGACGGTTTAGCGTCGAAACGTACTTCGACGCTAAAACGACGCTAAGCAGTTTTAGCGTCGTTTTAGCGTCGAATACTGCCGACGCTAAAGTGCTGTTTTCTTGTAGTGTATATAACATAGTATACTATACTAATATATAACATAATATATTTATACTATTTAAACCAATAACATGTAGATAACATGTGATATCATATCCATTATGTTATAAACAATCTTCAAAACACATTATTATGTTTATTAGTAGGAAGCATAAAAAAATATGATATGTGTAATAATAACACGGCATACCATGTTAATACATGGCATGTTATATAATATATGACATGATACATGAAATGCAACATGTTATACCATAAAAATATATAGTATGCAATATATTTTGTTACGTTTGATTATAACATTATATGAATCATTCACGTAATTCATGTTTTTTTAAATTTAAAACTCTGACATATGTAAAGAAAATCTAGTTTTTTAATATGTATATATATGATAAGATGATTCAAATCAAATAATAAAAATTAGATCAAATATATCGAATGAGAAATATTTTATCAAGTCTTCCTTTTGCATTTAGTGATGAACAATACACCATAATGTCATGTCATATTGAACATGGCAGAAAATGTCAAGTCCTCTGATACAGAAGGTTATTTTCGTTCACAATTTAATTCTCTTAATTACCCAACCTAATTAAGTATTCAAATGTTTACCTTTTTAAGTTTCAAATTATAATATGATATTCACCTAAATGATCCTGCAAATAAATCCTAAACTATAAAAACGCCACTCCTTTAGGATTAGAATAATTTTCATGAGAAAGAGTCTTTACTTTATGGGAAACTTACAAAAAATGACTCATTGATTTGAAATACAAGTGTAACCCATATATCTTATATTTGAGAAAAATAACCCAAATGGGTAGTAAAATTACAACTACATCTTTTATGACCAAACGATCAAACGGAGGCATAATTACTGTTTTCACCCTAGAGAAGTCTACTGAGTAATTCTATATATTACTCAGTAGACTTCTCTAGGGTTAAAACAGTAATTATGCTTTCGTTTTATCGTTTGGTCATAAAGGATGTAGTTGTAATTTTACTATCCCTTTGGGTTATTTTTACTTCTATCAGGGTTATTTGGGTTATTTTACTTCTATCAGGAAGTCTACCAGTAGACTCCATGAGAAGTCTACTGGAGGGAGTTTAGTAGACTACCAAAGTAGTCTACTATATAATTATATTTTAAATTTAAATTTATAAATTAACAAAAAATATTTTGACAAAAAATTTTGATTGGTGACCTTACTATAAACAATTGTGAAGTATGAAAAATAAAATTTCACAAAATTTCATAAAATTAAACCTACTTAGACAAATTAGGTTATAAAGACTACTTTTGTGGTTTAGTAGACTACCACAACAGTCTACTATATAATTATATTTTAAATTTAAATTTATAAATTAACAAAAAATATTTTGATAAATTTTTTTGATTGATGATCCTACTATAAACAATTCTAAAGTATGAAAAATAAAATTTCACAAAATTAAACATATTTAGACAAATTAGGTTATGAATGAAATACATACTATATTAAACAAAGAGTTACCAATAAGGTACATCATAGGTTGCAAACATGTTTTTAGGTTAAAGTTGGGGTTTATCATTTTTATATTTAAAATATCAAATTTGCATAAAAGTGTTAACTTGTGAATATATTATACTTTTCGAATGTTTGGAATAAGTTTTGGTATAGGGTTTCGAATAATCATTGAAAATAATCTATTTATGTGAAGTAGACTTCATTTAGAGAATGTGTATTTGTTTGCATCATCGAAATACAAGGTTTATGAGAAGATGTGTATTTGTTTGCATCTCTCAGTATGTTTAGTAATAAAGGTTTTCCAAATCAAAGGTCTTCACTATGTTTCTGTGCTTTTATTTTCTTATACGATGTTTGGTTTTGGATATAGTAGACTTCTCCAGTAGACTTCTCAGTAGACTTTTCCAACAGACTTCTCCAGCAGACTTCTCCCATAGATTTCTCCAGCAGACTTTTTCCAGCAGACTTCTCCCCATAGATTTCTCCAGCAGACTTTTTCCGTAGACTTCTCGTGTAGACTTAATCTGTAGACTTCTCTAGTAGTCTACTAAACGAATTAAAACTAAAATTGAAATAAAAATTTTGAAACATATGGAGGCAAATTTGAATTTTTTACAAATATTTTAAAATTTTAAATTTTTTAAAAACATTTTAAAAATTTAAATTTGTTTTAATCAAACAACCTAAAAAATTTGGTTTAGATGAAAAAAATTTACAACCCTCTATGCCTCTCTCTCCACCAAACCCTCGCGGCTTCGAGAGCAAGACAACTCGCCTCTCCTTCCTCAGATCCACCGTCTCGATCCGCCCCTCACCCAAACGCACAGCCTCCGTGACGACCCGGGCATCCTACACCCCAACGCCGACGACGGAGCGCATGATCTCAGTCGTGTCGTATGCGCTTCCTTTCTTCAATTCGCTCTAGTATGGGAGATTCCTCTTCGCGCAGTACCCTCAGTGAGAGATAATAAGGTACGCCATTTCCGACGAAGAAGGTACGAAAATCTCTTCGCCCAAATCTTAATTTTTCTCTGTAAATCGCCTCAACGATTTTCTCATTCTTCATCGTTCTCTTCTTCGAAACTTTTATTGCTCTTCTTTTGTAGTTTTTGTTCTTCGATTCAATCTTCTTCTTCAGTAGTTTTTGATCGTAATCCTTCTAGTTTTCAGTTTCTTTGGTAGCCCTTTTAATTTCCGACATAGACTTACTCGCCGACAAGACAAAACCATGGGGAGGAGTAAGCTTCTTCTCTTCTCAGATTTTGAATCTCAAATTTGGGTTTCAATTTCACCTTGATTCGAGTTCTTTGTTTAGGGTTTCGATTGGGTTCGAATTTTTATACTAATTTACTTCTAAAGCTCTGATTTTTTTGTCGAATCGAATTGTCGGATTCATCATATAGGAAACTAATAAGATTCACTTTTTTCTGGGATTTTTGTTGTTGTTGGCAGAATCTCAACGTAAGAGCGTGACCATGTTTGATAGTGACGATGATACAAGTAGTGTAAGCTCTTCCCCAACCATATAATCTGAGAGAGTGTTGAATCCTGGCATGGATGAAGTTCATGTTCTCAAAGATTCTATGTTGGACCAATCACTTGATGCTCTCTGTGAGAAAAGGTTTGCTTTTTTTTTTAATGTCTTTTTTTTTTGCTTCAGTTTTGGATGTAAAAGTACTGCTATTTGGATTATTCCCTTTTGGATGTAAAGGAGTTCAACGAGAGAAGAAGGTTTAGCCTCCATTATTGACGCATTTAACAGCGATTTGCAGTTTGAGTTTGTGGAAAAGAAGTAACCATCTGATTTCTCATTGTTTTCTTTAGTTTAACAATCCACTTACAAGCCTGTGTATTTAACAGTTAATTGTGTTGTTTGCAGGGTTGCTAGCATTGACTGTTGGACTTGGGGATCAAGCGCAAGAGGTTTTGGAAGAATCCATAACTCCTCTTTCTCAAGCCCTTAAATCTGGTCGTGACGCCTTGAAAATAACTTTAATAAGGATGTTTTGATAATCGAGCAGTTTTGTTATCCTGTTAATGGTTTCTCAATAATGTTAATCTTCAGTTCACGCTTGTTGATATCCTGCCATTTTGTTGCAGATACTTGAGTGCTTAGCAGTCATAACCTTTGTTTGTGGGACTGATCCAGTTCAAACCGAAAAATCTATGCAAATAATCTGGCAAATGATTCACCCCAAACTAGGTTCCAATGTATGCATCTTATTCTTTTTATTACTACAGGTCTTGTCAAGCTGATTAGATATTTATGTGATTGCAAGATTGTTACTTATCTCTCTTCACTGTTGGAAAAGGATGACTGATCTGTACGTATAGCTGCTGGTGAAACGCTAGCAGTGATATTTGAGCTGGGAGACCTAGAGAAATTCTCTGCCGAAGCCAAAGGATCTACTAATGGATCAGTGAAAGAAGGATGTGTGTCTTAGGAGGCAGTGATGCACATGCATGAATTGTTTACATGGTTTATGAGGTTTATGTTCCTCACGTTTCTTCTTTCTTAGCCTTTTTCTTTCACGGATATGTTCTCTTCGTTTGATGTAGTAATGATATTGTTATGGCAGATTGGACGCTTGATGCTGCTTCGAGATATTATTACAACCAGACCAATGGTCAAAACTCTGCTCTTTCTTGGAGGATCTAGTGTTGTGTTCTTCGTAATGTTGTTCGAAACAAATCAATTTCTCTTTGTTGTACAAACCAATTCAATTTTTTAGTCAAAGAGATCAAAATCCCAAATTATACCAGAATATGTTTCTTTTTATGTATTTCTCAGAATATGATCCTTTACCAAATCTATTCACTTTGATAAGCTTTGGCTACTTCAAACTAGAAACAAAACTTTGTTCTTGTTATATGACTCGATAAACCAAATCCTTTACTTGACAATAAAAACATATATTTACTCTAACACCTTCATAGAGAAGTCTACTAGACTTCTACCAACAACATCTAAGTACTACTCAAACAAAAAATTTGATTTATACAATAAATATTGCACCTAAATATGTCAAATTTACACAGAAGGAAATGAAACAACCCGACCCAAAAATTTAAAATTTTCCCTCCAGATTACTATCATCACAGATACTAATCCTCAATGGGTCAACAACCAAGCAACGCGGAACAATAAACCATCAACAACAGGTTCCAATTTAACAATCCAATACTTTATTAAATATCAAACCGTTCAACCAATCAACCAATATCCAATAACTAACAACCTAACAATTCCATAAACGACAAACACAGCGAGACCCTAAATCATCTCTTCTTCCTCGCCACGATTCCACGATCACATTTTCTCTTTACCTGCAACACATGGCAAAAAGAGTTGCGTGAGTATTATCATAAATACTCAGCGACGCGGTCATCCCGTCTACAGGCTAATTAAGCACAAGTATAAACAAAGGATACAATACCAGGATGATCACAGAACAAGCATACACGGAACAAACATTACGAACCCACACAGAAGCACTGTGTCGATCGACACAGCCTCTAGGTGTCGATCAACATGATGCCTCGTGTCGATCGACACACCACCCTGGTGTCGATCGACACGACGTCGCAGAACCCAGAAACGAGTCTGTCCTCACACGACTCGAATCTGTAGCGAGCCATCAAGATTTGGATTCCCTAATCACACAAAAACCACCACGCAATCGCATTATATCAATTCCCTATACTTATACAAGCCCACGATCACGCACTCACCTTGATTTGGATTGAAAAGGATAAAAAACGCGAAGAACACGATGAAGAATGCGAAGAACGAACTGAACCAGCCTCTGATTCGTCCTTCCCAGACCCGAATCAACCCAGCAATGAATCCTTCCTCGTTCCCAAAAGCCTCACGCGCAATTCTCCTCAAGAAATCTCCCAACAATCACTCAAACCCTAAGATTTCTGATTCTCTCTTCTCTCTCTCTGTTTTTCTTTCTGAAAAACGGCCAAAAAGGAAGACAAACCCGTCTGATCCTTTAAATATCCGAACCCTAAGGTTTCCTAAACCGGCCCACCAAACCGGACAATTAAATCGAACCCGACGGTCTGATTTAACTCGTGTCGATCGACATACACCACCCGTGTCGATCGACATAACGCCCAAAACCCGACTCCTCCTAAGTCCAAAACACACGTGTCGATCGACACACCACCCTGTGTTGATCGACACCTACCAAAAATCTACTTTTTGGTTCATGGGCGTTACAATTCTCCCCCACTAACACGGATTCGACCTCGAATCACGCGACACCGCCACAGTACGGTCTCAACCACCTGACCCGCACCCGGCCAGTATCCTTCGAGATCACATTCGAATCCCACAACCCGTCCTGCTAAGGTTAACACTCTCGCCTAAAATTCGACCAGATTTACCCGGAACACCAACGATGCACGCCCCATGGTTCGGATTAGGGCTGCCCGATTGACCGTCCAACAATCAAACAAGAACATGTCCGACCAACCGTTGACCCCGCATTGTACCAAATGATCGTACAACAATCAAACAAGAACATGTACGACCATCGGCATAACATGTGCTACCAGGATTGTCCGAACCGAACCAAACTCCAGTAATAACCCCAGACTCGACGTCCACAACACACCCCTGGCCCTCAGCCAGCACCACTCATGATCACACCTGATCTCCGAGTTCTACCAGGCTCATACTAGCCCCACTGCACCGTCTCACCACGGCTGTAATCCTGACCCCACCCGGTCAGCACCACCTGAGATCCACTCCCGATCCCCGAAGTTCATCCAATCTCATGCTTACAACCACATTACAAATACTATTGCTCATAATCATATCTATATACAACACTCCGCTCTCAGGATCGTCACCCCATGAGCTCTCGAAGTATATCATACCCCTCCACCTTCAGGACCGCCGCCCATCCGGTTCTCGGTATGCTCCAGCCCCTCTCACTCTCAGGACACACAGTCCGTCAAGCTCGGCTGCAGAGGAATCACACATCCCCTGGAGAGGCTTCGGCCCCTCAAAGTATATGCAAGGAAACTACTTCCCCCGGAGAGAACATCACTGTCCCCTCAAGTATACCCAGGAGACCCACGATCCCCTGGGGCAATCACTCTGTAACATGCATCTTAGGCACCTATTGACTGAAATCACCTCTCATGGCCATACGAAACCACCCAACCATCAGGGTGTCTCACAGAGTCCCTGGAAAAGATGATTCTAACTCACATAAAACCTCTTTTCCAGACTCCCCCTAGGAAATAGACAAGTTCTAACGCGCGTAGAGCTTACATTTCCAGCCATTCCTGGAACATGTACAGTCTCATTTCCAGCCACTCCTGGAACATGAACGATCTTACATTTCCAGCCACTCCTGGAACATGAACGATCTCATTTCTAGCCACTCCTAGAACATGAACTGTCTCATTTCCAGCCACTCCTGGAACATGAGCAAGCTCTAAGCCGCGTAAAACTTCTATTCCTAGCCATCCTAGCCGATACGCAAGCTCTAACTCACATAGAACTTCTACCGCTAGATAATCCTCCTAAAACATGGACAGCTCTTAGAACTTCCATTTCTAGCCTCCCTAGCCGATAGACAAATTCCAACTCACATGGAACTCTATCGCTAGCCTCCACATGACCTACCAGTCATCACAATCCATGACATCACCCGTCATACCATAAGAACTCACATCTTATAACACGTTTAATAAGGAAAACTCATCTTATTAAGTCTCAAAAATGTATACTCGTTACAACAACATCAAACGAAATACATGATCCCATAGCCACATGCTATACAGACTCTGAAAACTAGAAAGACACTCAAGCCACCACTTGTTTCTCGAACCACTTCGCGAACTTCGTCTTCATCGACGCTTCTGGTTCCAAAGTCTCCTCCTCAATACCGTCACAGTCCCACCCGACTGTCACCAACGGTATACTCTTTCAGCGCAGAACCTTGACCCTCCTCTCGAGAATCCTCACAGGCCTCGCCGCCAACGTTATGTTGGGCTGAAGATCCTCTGGAATTCTAGCCAACACCTCCTCAGACTCATGTAGACACTTCCGTAGCATCAAAACATGGAAGACTTTGTGAAAAGCCTTCATACTCTGAGGTAACTCCAACCGATAAACCACCGTTCCGACCCGCTCCACAACCTTGAACGGACCCATAAACCTCGGACTCAGCTTATTCTCTGAAATGGATCTGTTAGGACCCCTCAACATCGCTGCCTTGAGATACACCATATCTCCCAGCTCAAACTCCAGCTCCTTCCGTCTCCTATCGGCGTAACTCTTCTGCCGATCCTGAGCCTCTCTCATGTTCAGCCTCAAGACATGGATCTTTTTCGTCGTCTCCTGAATGAAATCCGCACCAAACATGTTCCTCTCCCCCCACTTGGGTCCAGCATAATGGTGTCCTACATGGCCTCCCATACAGAGCCTCATATGGAGCCATCCCAATGCTCGCCTGATAGCTGTTGTTGTAAGCAAACTCTACCAGGTTCAGATTGCCCATCCGTCTGAGGATGATACGCGGTACTCATATGCACCTTAGTGTCCATCTCAGCCTGAAATGCTCTCCAGAACTCTGAAGTAAACCTCGGATCTCTGTCTGACACAATACTTGCTGGCACCCCGTGCAGTCTCACTAACTCACGCACATACTTCCTAGCCAACACCACCGCTCCGTCGGTCTTCTTGATGGCCAGAAAATGTGCTGACTTCGTCAGATGATCCACGATAACCCATATCGCATCATAGGTCCGTGACACTGGCAATCCCGTCATGAAATCCATCGTAATCATATCCCACTTCCACTCCGGAATAGACAAACTCTACAATAACCCGCTCAGAACTTGATACTCAGCCTTCACCAGCTGACACACATTGCAAGCTGCAACCCAGCTGGCTACATCCCTCTTCATCCTGACCTAGTGATAATACCGCTTCAAGTCACGGTACATCTTGGTCGCTCCCGGATGAATCGATAACATGCTCGAATGAGCCTCCCTCAGGATCTCCCACCGCAGATCCTCATCCTTGGGTACACAAACCTGCCTGTTCACCAGTATCATCCCACTCGCTGAGACCACATACTCTGAACCGGCTGCCTTAGAAGCATCAATCAAACCATGATCCTTCTCCTGTGCAACCCGAATCCTGCTCAACAGATCTGCCTGGTTAGCTGCCTCTAACCCCAATGGCTCCTGTGTGATCACACACAACCTCAACGTGCTGATCTCGCTCACCAGAGCCTCCATATCTCGCTTCTGATCTGAAGCAACCCTCTTCCAACTCAACGCATCTGCAACCAGATTAGCCTTACCTGGATGGTACCCAATCTCCAGGTCATAGTCAGCGACTAACTCTATCCAGCGCCTCTGTCTCTGGTTCAGCTCTGGCTGAGTGAAGAAATACTTCAGACTCTTGTGGTCTGTGAATATCTGCACCTTCCCGCCATACAGATAAGACCTCCAGATCTTAAGTGCAAAGATAACTGCAGCCAACTCCAAATCATGGGTAAGGTAATTGCACTCATGCTTCCTCAACTGCCTCGAAGCATACGCAATAACCTTCCCCTGCTGCATCAACACACATCCCAGACCAACTCCTGAAGCATCTGTATACACCACATATGGTTCACCCGGCTCGGGTAACGCTAAAACCGGTGTACTAGTCAGCATCTCCTTCAGCTTCCCGAAACTCTCCTCGCAAGTTGAAGACCACACAAACGGAACATCCTTCCCTGTCAGCTTCATCATCGACTGCGCCATACTCGCAAACCCCTTGACGAACCTCCGGTAATAACCCGCCAACCCAAGAAAACTCCTGATCTCGGTGTCACTCCTCGGTCTAGGCCAACCTCTGATAGCCTCAATCTTAGCCGGATCCACAGACACCCCCTATGCAGACACAACGTGTCCAAGAAAGCTCATCTCTCGCTGCTAGAAACTGCACTTACTCAACTTCGCATACAGCTTCTGCTCCCGCAGCTTCTCCAGAACCAACCTCAAGTGCACCTCGTGCTCCTCTGGACTCCTCGAATATACTAGGATATCATCAATGAAGATGATCACGAACACATCCAGATACTCCTGGAATACCCCGTTCATCAACCGCATGAACGCTGCTGGTGCATTCGTCAAACCAAACGGCATCACCTAAACTCATAATGCCCGTACCTCGTCTGAAAGGCCATTTTCCTGATATCCGCCTCATCAATCAGAATCTGATGGTAACCCGACGCCAATCTATCTTGGAGAACCAAGTAGCCCCTCGCAACTGATCCAACAACTCATCAATGCGCGGCAGAGGATACCTGTTCTTTACAGTGACTCGGTTAAGCCCCCGGTAATCGATGCACCACCGGAAACTCCCATCCTTCTTCTTCACGAATAACACCGGCGCTCCCCATGGTGAAACACTAGGCCGGATGAAACCCTTCCCCAACAGATCATCCAGCTGCTTCTTCAGCTCTGCCATCTCTGCTGGAGCCATACGGTAAGGCGCCTTAGATATAGGAGTCGTTCCAGGCTCCAACTCAATCGTAAATGGATTCGACCGCGACGGTGGCAATCCCAACAACGACTGAAACACATCCTGGAAATCCCGAACAACCTGAATATCTCCAACTGCAACCTCTCCAACAGTTTTCGGCATCACTATCGTCGCCAGATACGCCTCACAGTCCTTCCCAATCAACTGTTCGACCTGTATCGCTGAAATCACGAGACTCCCGGAAGTCGGTCTCACACCCTGAAACACCAACCTTCCCGTCTCCCGCTCGAACACAACGCATCCCCGATGACAATCCAGATGGACCCTGTACCGATCCAACCAATCCATCCCGAGGATGACATCATACAGCTCCACCGGACTAATAACCAAATCTGCTGGCATCGACTCCCCTGCCACCAGAACATCCACACCTCGAGCCCGCTCAAAAGTAGCCAACATCCTGCCTCCAACAACTTTAACTACTCCCGGCTGCTCTCTGGAATCACTCCGGATCCCGCTGCCCTCCGCGCATTCCGGAGTAACAAAGCTATTTGTAGCTCCCAAATTGAAAAACACGTGGGACTCATATCCGCCCACAACTAGGGTCCCTGCACAATCCCATGTGCTTTAAGACCCGACACTATAGCGCAGACACACATTTATCTAACAGACTACTTCAATCACTACAAGAATTGACCCAAAACAAATTTACAAGGCAAGTCTGAAATTATACCTGTGATCGGTCGGCGCTAGAGCCACCCGCCTCTGCCGACGTAAAAACCCGCGGCGCCGCTGCAATCTAAGCCAAAGGCTGAACTGCCAACGGCTGCACTGCCGCTACTGCCATCTGCTGCAGCTTCGGACACTTGGGCTTAATGTGCCCCGGCTTCCTGCAATGATAACACACCTGAGCACTCCGTGTTGCACTCCTCTGTGGACAACTCGCCACCTTGTGACCCAAGCTCCCGCACCCAAAACATCATGGACCACTCTGTCCACCCTGACTGGCCCCGGAAATGCTCTCTCACTTCCTCTTCTGACCCTGAATAGGCTTGCCACCCCTGCCCGATCTCGTCTGCTGCTGAGATCTCCTCGACTGCTGTTGCTGCTGCTGCACCGGTGGACTAACCACCACCACCTGCTCCCTGAGGTCCTCCTCAATCGGAGCCGCAGTCTCCACCAGCTCCGCCCTCGTGGCGAACTTACTCGCCCTGCAGCGAGTCCTCAGCTCGGTACGAAGTCCCCCGAGGAACCTTCTCACCTAGGCCTGCTCGCCCTCCATGCTCCTACCAGCATGTACCAGGAGTCGGCTGAACTCCAGATCAAAGTCCCTCACAGTCCGATCTCCCTGAGTCAGATTCAGAAACCTCGACTCCATCCTGTCCATCGCCTCCTGCGGGAAATACTTGGCATTGAACTCAGCCAAGAAATCCTCCCAAGCCATCTCGGCCTGTACCGGCCTAGTCTCGACGCCTCTCCACCAGAGATGTGCGTCACCATCCAAATAGTGAACCGCTAGGTCCACCCTGTATCCCTCTGGACACCTGATCGAGCAAAAGTTATGCTTTAATCTCCGCCGCCACTCATCGGCCTCCTCCGGCTTGGCACCACCCGAGAAAAACCCGGGGCCAATCCGCTGCATCTGCTCCATCATCCTCATGTAGGATGGGAGCTCCTCCGCAACCGCCACAACCGGCTGCACCTCAGCCACACCCGGCTGAACATCCGCCACTACTGGCTGAACACCTGGAACCTGACCCGGAGCCGGCACCCCACCCGATAACCGCTCCATAATCAACTGTAGCAGATCCACCAGACGATCATCTCGATCCTGAGCCACACCTGCAGCAGCACCCCCACCCGGGCCTGCCGCACCACCAGCTACCTCAGAACCCTCACTGGACCCACCAGCCCTCACACTGGTACCCGTAGCAGCCACGCTCACAGACCCCTCCTGAAACGCCTGCGAATCCGCCACCTGCTCCTGCGTGGTCTCCTGGGCCACACTCGCGGCTACCGACTCACTCTCGAGCCTTCGCCCGTGCCCACGACCAGCACGACCTCCACGGCCCCCACGACCTATGCCTCTAGCACCTCTAGCCATAACTCTGCACTCACAGCAGATTACTAAGTACTAGAACAAAAACAGAAATCATAAAACACTTACTGTGGAATCTCATTAAAGGCTCGAAAGAGATGATCTAAGACTCCATACCCACACAACAATCAATCAATTAAATCCTAATCAATCAATCAATCGTACCCGCCCAAGAACCGCTAGGGCTCTGATACCAAAATGAAACAACCCAACCCAAAAATTTAAAATTTTTCCCTCCAGATTACTCTCATCACAGATACTAATCCTCAATGGGTCAACAACCAAGCAACGCGGAACAATAAACCATCAACAACAGGTTCCAATTTAACAATCCCATACTTTATTAAATATCAAACCGTTCAACCAATCAACCAATATCCAATAACTAATAACCTAACAATTCCATAAACGACAAACACAGCGAGACCCTAAATCATCTCTTATTCCTCGCCATGATTCACGATCACATTTTCTCTTTACCTGCAACACATGGCAAAAAGAATTGCGTGAGTATTATCATAAATACTTAGCAACGCGGTCATCCCGTCTACAGGCTAATTAAGCACAAGTATAAACAAAGGATACAATACCAGGATGATCACGGAACAAGCATACACGGAACAAACATTACGAACCCACACAGAAGTACTGTGTCGATCGACACAGCCTCTAGGTGTCGATCGACATGATGCCTCGTGTCGATCGACACACCACCCTGGTGTCGATCGACACGACGTCGCAGAACCCAGAAACGAGTCTGTCCTCACACGACTCGAATCTGTCGCGAGCCATCGAGATTTGGATTCCCTAATCACACAAAAACCACCACGCAATCGCATTATATCAATTCCCTATACTTATACAAGCCCACGATCACGCACTCACCTTGATTTGGATTGAAAAGGAAAAAAAACGCGAAGAACACGATGAAGAATGCGAAGAACGAACTGAACCAGCCTCTGATTCGTCCTTCCCAGACCTGAATCAACCCAGCAATGAATCCTTCCTCGTTCCCAAAAGCCTCACGCGCAATTCTCCTCAAGAAATCTCCCAACAATCACTCAAACCCTAAGATTTCTGATTCTCTCTTCTCTCTCTCTGTTTTTCTTTCTGAAAAACGGCCAAAAAGGAAGACAAACCCGTCTGATCCTTTAAATATCCGAACCCTAAGGTTTCCTAAACCGGCCCACCAAACCGGACAATTAAATCGAACCCGACGGTCTGATTTAACTCGTGTCGATCGACATACACCACCCGTGTCGATCGACATACACCACCCGTGTCAATCGACACACCACCCTGTGTCGATCGACACCACCAAAAATCCACTTTTTGGTTCATGGGCGTTACAGGAAACACATTAGATAACACACATGTAGGAGAAAGAAAATCTAAAAAATTTATTATAAATAAGTTTTAAATGCATTTATAAAAAAATTAAATCTGTAGACTTCATCAAGAAGTCTACCAACAACATCTAAGTACTACTCAAACAAAAAAAATTGATTTATACAATAAATATTGCACCTAAATATGTCAAATTTACACAGAAGGAAACAAATTAGATAACACACATGTGGGAGAAAAAAATCTAAAAAATTCATTATAAATAAGTTTTAAATGCATTTATAAAAAATTAAATTTGTAGTCTACTAGTATACTTCATAGAGAAGTCTACTAGTATACTTCATCGAGAAGTCTACTAGACTTCATAGAGAAGTATACCAATAACATCTAAATACTACTCAAACAAAAATTGATTTATACAATAAATATTGCACCTAAATACGTCAAATTTACACAGAAGGAAATACATTAGATAACACACATGTGGGAGAAAGAAAATCTAAAAAATTCATTATAAATAAGTTTTGAATGCATTTATAAAAAAATTAAATCTGTAGACTTCATAGAGAAGTCTACCAACAACATCTAAGTACTACTCAAACAAAAAAATTGATTTGTACAATAAATATTATACCTAAATATGTCAAATTCACAGAAGGAAACATATTAAATAACACACATGTGGGAGAAAAAAAATCTAAAAAATTCATTATAAATAAGTTTTAAATGCATTTATAAGAAAATTAAATCTGTAGACTTCTCTATGAAGTCTACTATACTTCATCGAGAAGTCTACATAATGGGTTATTTTTGCAATTACGACAAACACTAGTAGACTTCACCAGCAGTCTATTAGGTTACTTTTGTATTTGACCAAAATTTAACTTTTTCAGTAGACTTCAAGAAGTCTACTAAATAAAAAGGTTATTTTTTCAATTGACCAAAATTTGACTTTTTCAGTAGACTTCTCTTGCACTCTACTAGTAGACTGCAAGAGAAGTCTACGGAAATATGTAGACTCCATTATGAAGTCTACTCAAAAGGTCAGGTTACATTTGCAATTGACCAAATTATTGACTTTTCGAGTAGACTTCTCCAGAAGTCTACTCTGAAAAAAAGTTAGTTTTGTGTTTGACCAAACATTTATCGGTAGACTTCTTATGCAGTCTACTACTGATTTAAGAAGTATACTGATTTATTTAAGAAGTCTACTGGTTTATTTAATAAGTAGTAGACTGCATAAGAAGTCTACTGATAAATGTTTTTCTTGGTCAATGTTTGAGGTTTTGGTCAAACGCAAAACTAACCCGTCCGTACATAACAGACTTTTGATGCAGTCTACTCAAAAAGTCAATAATCTGGTCAATGCCAGAAATAACCTCGTAGTAGACTCTATTTGCAGTCTACTGGAGAAGTCTACTCTATAAAGTCAAAGTTTTGGTCAAATGCAAAACTAACCCATTTTCAAGTAGACTTCATGTGCAGTCTACTAGTATTTTTTTTGTTATCGAAAGAAAACAAGTAAACTTCATGAGCAGTCTACTTTGAATATTTTTAAAAATAGTCAATTTCAAATCTAACCTCTCCTTGACTAGTAGACTTCTGTTGCAGTCTACCAGATCGAAAAACACAATTTTAGCTCCGTTTCCGCCGTAGAGCTCGGTTTTCAGCTCCGTCAAGCACCTGAAACTTCTAATATGAACGTTAACAAAGAAGCTCAACCATCGTTTATGCAAGAACCATTGAAAATCGATAGATTATGAGAGAAAGAATTTTGAATACCAAATTTAGATAGTTTTTTGGATGAAATTGGAGAGGAAATGGGTGAGGAAAAAATTATGAGCTCACCAATGAAGCTCTAATCCACGAAAAATGAGTTGGGGAAGCATTTAGAGATTGATTTAGGTTGTTCATGGTGGTTGGAAATATTGATGATAATGGCATTTTCGTAAATAAGTTGATATATTTGGGTGTTAAAACTAAACGGGAATAAAACCTGTTTACGATAAAGCCCGCCAGGCTTATAAAAATTGTATGACTAAGAAATATGTAATGGCTTTCGAACGGTGTCATAATTATGTTATTATAAGATTCAAACATATAAAAATCAACTCCCTACATCGTAACAGAAACCCATAAAAACACATAAACATATTAAACCCATCCAAACCCTGAAAAATATTAAACCCAGAAACAAATTATTCATAAACTTTCGATGAAATCAACTTTTGCTACGAGAATCGAAGGAAATATAAATCTCTCCAATTCAAATTCAAACAAGAGCTTGAAAAGAGAGCTTATGGAACATGGAAAAAGGGAGAATTGAAAATCCTAAGCAGATCGAATCTAAGAGATATGGAGAAGAATATCCTACATGCACATGAAGAATAATACTCCGGTAAGGGGAAAATAATCTCTCTATTTCTCAATGGATCCTCCTCCGTCTCGCTGATGATAGTTTTAGAAATTTCGGAGAACAAAATCGGCGATGATATGGTGAGACTCGTGATATTCTTACAGCAACAAAACCCTTAATAAAACGACAAAGTTTTACTATAATTCAGAAAGAAAAAAATAAATGGGTACCCGTTTAGGCGTACGAGCATGCCCGTTAAGTAAACGGGTTTCAATAGGCCGACCCTTTTATAGCCCGTTTATTTTTGTTCAATAGTAAACAGGTCATGGGCCAAAACAGTTTACTCTAAGCCCGTTTAGGCCCGCCGGGATTAAACCCATATTAACATCACTGGACATAATCGATCTACTTATTAAGTGATTGGTCCTTTTTTTGCTAGATTAATCTCTAGGGTTTCTTCACTATGTTCTTCGTCAAGACATAAGCTTTTTTCATATCTAAAGTTAAATAGTGTGAGTTTTCTAATTCAAAGCTAGGCATGTACAGTTGGGTTTCCACTTCGTTTCTTTGGAGCTATTGCCTGTATGTTTCTTTGAAACAAAAATTAGTGGAGGAGGAAAATATTCTGTTTGACATGCCAAATCTTCCACAGTTCAGATATTCTCGATATAAGACTCTTTGGGAGGATAAGATGCGGAAGACAATGCCTTGATGGGATCACAACATTGGCTATCACGCTCTCTCATTCTGATCATTGGATGGGAATGATAAGATAAGTCTTTGTGTAAAGGCCTGAATCGATGTGATGAACAACAAGTTGGCTATAACGCTCACCCTTGTTGAACAAATGAATGAATATGGATCGATGGCACCACAAAGATAATGGAAAGATCTCTGATACTGCAAATAGTTGTTCTTGGTGAATCCACACGCAAGGAATAAGCAACTATAGAACTAGGCGGCTGCTAGGTCTAAAAAGAAGAACTGCGTTATTTTATTCATAATCAAAGGTGAAAAACGTAAAAAGTTGCAAGGAACCTTATATAATGGTTCTTCTGCTTAGACCTAGCTCTTAAGTCGACAAAAAAAAAGACTCAAAATGACAAGACTTGTAAATCAGAAATTACAAAGCATTTAAACACAAAAAATGGAAAGTTTGGCTAACCAAAAAGGAAAACTATCTAAACTATTTGCAACCTTTTCTGGGCTCGATCTAGGGTCTATTGCAGCTCTAAATACCACTGAGCTGGTCCATCTTATCTGCAAGAATTGAATAAGTTAAAAATACCTTATTTTGGTTCGAAATGGGTAGTTTTGGAGCTGAAGTTGTCAATGCTTGTTCTGGTCCGTTTAGGTTGAATTATTTCATGAATTCTTCTTCTTGAATTCCCTTGAAGTCGAAATGTATGAGATCTTCAAGTGTTTCCACGTGGTTAGCTTCAGAATCTTCTTCTTGCTCTATTTGCTCTCTAGCGGCTGAATGGCTTGAATAGAGGATATATTGATGCTCTGAAGTGATCTTAGTGATATTCTTGATGGTATGAGCACCATTACCTGCCAAGTAAATGTAATTACCTTGTTTGGTTTGAGGTTCAGCTTCCTTGATGCTCAAACTTGCAAAGTCTTCTTTGAGGTCTAAATTAGGTGGCTTCGAGCTATCTTGGATGTTGATCACTTCTGGAATATTTCTGAGTGTATCTCCTAGTGGCATTGTGTTAAGAAGAGTCTCTACTGTTGTGTTAAGTCTTTCTCGTAGCCTTCTTGCCCTTGAGCGTGTCATTGGTGCATCTCTAACCTCGGGTATGCTTGGCTTATCTTTCTCTGCTTGTATGGTTCGATGTCCTCATCATTCCCTCTCTCTTCATAAGGTTTTGTCCTCAAAACTGTATCATTTGAATCAAAAGGAAATAGATCAGCAACATTAAACTATGTGACATGTTGAACTCACTTAGCAGCTCCAAGCAGTAGGCATTGTCGTTGATCTTCTCTAGCACTTTGAAGGGGCCATCTCCTCTAGGTGCAAGCTTTGAACTTCTCTGGTTTGGGAACTGCTCCGGTCTTATGTGCAACCACACCCATTCTCCTAGTTCAAAGACATTTTTTACGTCCCTTATCAGCCCTCTACTTGTATCCTTCGGTCTTTTTCATTATGTTGTCTCAGACCTTTTCATGTAGCTTCTTCCTGAATTTTCCTTTCTTTATTTCATCTAGATTGACATGCTCAGTTTGTGGTATTGGTGAAAGATCCAAAGGCGTCAGAGGATTAAATCCTGATATAAGACTCGGAATCACTCTTTTGTTTTAGTGCTCACATTGTTGTTAAAGACAACAAGTTTTGGCGGAAGTGGGCGATGATAAAGATGGATGGTGAAAGGAGATTCACTCGCTCAATCAAATGGACGAAACTGCTTGTTGAATCACACAACAAACTGATCGGCACGAACAAGAGAGACTAGTGACTCACTCACAAGACTCAAATGCACAAGAAACTCAAAGAGACTTGTCTTTGAAAAGAAACAATACGTTTATTGAAATTCGGTGATTAAGGGTGCCTTTTACAATAGGATATGCTGAGCTTTATAAAGAGCTCGTACATGGCTCTAAATCAACGGTCATAAGACATAAATGAGCAAGAAATAATCAAAATTAAATGTAGAGATGACAATTGAAGTAGCCTTTGATTTGTTAGCCTTTGGAGTAAATGTCTTAGCAAAATATAGCAACTTGATGAACGCCTTGTATCTTGATAATCTCTAGATATAACCGTGGTTGATTGGTCTTCTAGTAGACTCTTGGATAATCATCAAATCATGCTCCACACTCAGCTCAAGAAGGAAGTAGCCGTTGCACATAAATGCTCTAAGTGTAGAATTGTCTAGATTAGGAAAGTGTGAGCACAAAGAGATCAGCATGATCCCGTGGTTGGATGTGCAGCTAAGGACGTCCTTGAAACCTCTTAGATCGTTAAGATTGTCCCCTGGTTGCCACACATAAGTCTGAAAGATATTGAATATGTGACCTTCCGAATAAGGTAATCCGAGAATCCTCAGGTTTAGAAGTTGAATAACTTTTAAAACAAAATGAATTTTGGTATGAGTCCAATTCTCCACGTGCTTGTGATGAATTAAGAATCTGATTTTCTGATTAGTTCTTCCTGTTTTGGTCAGAATGCTTCAATTACTGGTTGTACGTCTTCATCAAATCTATTGGTGGACTGCCATATTGTAACTTCAATATTTTCTTCCCTAGGAAACCTTTGTGGATGATTCGTCTTCTTTACATTCTCTAGATGAGTGTAGAAGGTATTCCAATCGTTTGTTGACCTGAAATGTTTGGTTTTAGTCTCCATTAGAACTGAGAACAGCTCGCATGTCTCCTTAGCTCTCCTCGGCTCCATGTTTCATGATTCTTTCCTCATTGATTAATGTTGACTTGATGTCCTCATCAAATCCATACACAACTTCAAAAGGAGACATCTTAGTAGCCGAGTCAATAGCATAGTCATAAGCAAATTCAATAAAGGGCAAACAATCTAACCACATTTTCATATTTCTACGAAGAGTGACTTTAAATAAAGTAGATAAGGTACAATTTACCACTTGGGTTTGTCCATCTGTTTGAGGATGACAAGTCGTAGAGAACAACATATTTGTTCCAAGCTTTCTCCACAAGGTTCGCCAAAAATGACCTAGGAACTTAGAATCTCGAACAGAAACAATAGTTCTAGGTATACCATGTAAACATACCACCTCTTTGAAGAATAAGTCTGCGATTTACGTAGCATAATTGGTCTTGTTGCATGGTATCAAATGGGCCATCTTTGAGAACCGATCCACCATGACAAAGACTGAGTCCTTATGCCTATCTTGGGCAAACCTAGAACAAAATCCATCAAAATATCCATCCATGGTGCATTAGGGATAGGTAAAGGTAAATAAAGACCATGAGGATGTAACTTGGACTTAGCCTTGTGAGAAACTACACAACGGGCACAATGTTTCTCCACATCTTTCTTGAGGTGAGGCCAAAAGAAATGGTCAGCTACCACAGTTAATGTCTTGTCAACACCAAAATGTCCCATTACGCCTCCATCGTGTGCTTCTTTTAACAACAATTCTCTTAGTGATCCTTGCGATATACATAATCTCTTGTCTCGAAATAAAAATCCATCATGTATATAGAAGGAGCTAAAAACCCCCTTCCCACACTCTTTATACCTAGCTCTTAGGTCGACAAAAAAAAAAAGACTCAAAACGACAAGACTTGTAAATCAGAAACTACAAAGCATTTAAACACCAAAAAAGGAAAGTTCAGCTAAACAAAAGGAAAAACTATCTAAACTACTTGCAACCTTTTTTGGACTCAAACTAGGGTCTATTGTAACTCTAAATACCACTGAGCTTATCCATCTTACTTGCGAGAATTGAATAAATTGAAAATACCCTATTTTGGCTCGAGATGGGCAGTTTTGGAGCTGAAGTTGTCAATGCTTGTTCTGATCCATTTAGGTTGAATTTTGTGGGAGTCGAAACTAGCTCAATCAAAATTATAGAGATTTTTGTAGGGAACTGAATTTTCTAGAGTCAAATCAACGCACAGAGAATCAGAAAAGTGCTTTATTGCTTATAAATTATGAATGATTTATGACTCTTTTATCAAGGGATGTACATGAGTCTAGGTCGGCTAAGTCTATTCCTAAACACGAAGGAAAATTTCCTCTTCCTTTGCCCGTTTCTATTCTCCTCAAGACCACCTAAGTCGGCTGGTACCTCGTGGGCCACTTTGGCCCATCCTTGCTTCGTCAAGGCGAATTCGGTATGCATCAAACGACATCGGAACACACCATGAATCGACTTTAGCACATGTAGTATCTTGACATTGAGACGTATTGTTCCCATATACCATACCATGCCTCGACATCGGTACGTGCCTTGTTCGGCATTGGCCCGAAGTCGGTACGTGCCTTCTTCGGCATTGGCCCGAAGTTAGTACGTGTCTTGTTTGGCATTGGCCCAACTTTGGCACGTACACGGCACGACATCAGTTTGTACGTGACACGACATCGACACGTATAGTTTTCCTTTGTTTCGTTGCCTAGACGGCTTTATCCAACTATCTATGGAGACCCTACGAATTTTAGACTATGCTTGTTGTTGTGCCTGGACGGCTTAATCGACTTATTTAAGATGTTCCTTGCTTTACACAAGATGATTTATCGAATTTGGTTTTTGTTTCAATTTTCTACCAACATTTCGTTTGTTGGATTTCTTGATGATTGTGTTTGGTTTATAGGCATGATATCTATTAAGATACATGCTCCAACTACGAACACGTTATGACCAACGATTTGCTTGTTGGGTTTAAGACGCACACTTTCGGTTTACAGGTTGGTTTCCGTAAACAAACCTGCTCTGTTAGTGATCGTTGCACGCTTTCTATCCTGTTCAGGATGTGATAGTCAGATCTGTAGGTAAAAAGGCTACATTACTGTAGCCAGCAGCAACAAAAAAACTAAGTTCCTACTTATGATTTTGTTGATTCACGATGGATGTTCAAAGGCTTAGAAAATTTTCTGTTTATTGATAAAGCTGAAGACAAAAAATGGGAGTATACAAGTATATGTACCCCACTCTCTTCCCTTTTTTAAGGAGAAAGGCAGCTGAACCCATCCAAAGACGAGCTGCTTACGTACTTTTTGCAAGGATCAAACCACCCCGTAGTTCATTTGAAGTAACTTAGTGATAGTACTTCTTCAAGTGTCGCGTACTCCTGGTCGGACTACCTTAGTGATCTTGTTAGCTTGTCGACATTTTGTTCTTCTATATTCTGAAAAACTTCTCGCAGCACTAACTCTCCTTCTTGAAACCTCTGAGTTCTGAACTTCGATTTGTAGTACCTTGCTGCGGCATTTTGATAAATTTGTATTCGAATTAAGGCTTGGTCACGCCTCTCGTTGATCAGATTTAACTCATCAAGCATTAACAAATTATTCAATCCTTCTTGCTCAGGCAGATATCTCTGTCTAACGCCCGGGAGCTGCACTACTGGTGGAATGATACATTCAGTCCCGTAAACAAGTACAAATAGAGTTTCCTCTGTCGCTTTTTGTGGAGTTGTGCGATGTGACAACATAACACCTTATAATTTGTCTGCCCACCGTCTTTTCTTTGCTTCAAGCCGTTTCTTCAAACCGGCAAGGATCATTTTGTTGATTACTTCAGCTTGGTCGTTGCCTTGAGGATATCTAGGGGTGGATTTGTTGAGTCTGATCTACCATTTGTTGCAGAAAGCTTCGAACTGGACAGAGATGAACTAAGAACCATTGTTGGTGATAATCTCATAAGGTACCCCATGCCTACATATAATATTTCGCCAAACAAAACTTTCAAGTTGAGCATCCTTAATGGCATTGTAGGCTTCTGCTACCACCCACTTAAATAAATAATCAGTTAAGACCAATAAGAATCATTTATGTCGTGAAGGATGTAGCAGACCAACGATGTCAATAGACCATCTCATAAACGAATAAGGTTAAGTGATTGAAGAGAGTATTTTCGTTGGTTGGTGAATCTTAGGAGCAAGATGCTGGCATTTTTCACATCTAGACGAGAACTTCTCACAATCCTTTATCATTGTTGGCCAATAATACCCATGTCGTTTGATCTTGATCGCCAATGTTCATCCTCCAGAATAATTTCCACAAGAACCACTATAAACTTCCTCCATGATCTTCTAGGCTGCTTCACCCTCTACGGAGCTCAACAATGATCAAGAAAAACACCACTTGAAAACCTCTCCGTGCAACAAAACATAATGCGCAACCTGAGCTTTGATCTTACGAGCTGTCCATCTACCGGAAGGACGTTCACCATCATAGACATAGTTGTAGATATCATCAAGCCATGGTTTGTCGCAACCATATTCAAAGTTTGTAAGAGCATCGTGATCTTCATGGATTTCTTCTTCGTCAACAATCGGATCGAAATTCTCCTTAGGATTAGTTATAGGTGGAGAGTCTTCCTCCATCAAAGAAGTGCCATAATCTCCAAGCAACAACATCGATGTTTATCTAGCACCATTGATAGAGGATTTAAAGGATTTGTGGAATGAAGGTATGGAGGTTTATGACTCATTTCTCAAAGAGAGTTTTATACTTAGAGCTTCGTTGTTGTGGAGTATAAGTGACTATCTAGCCTTAGGGACATTGTCTAGATGTAAAGTGAAGGAGAAGCAAGCCTACAACATTTGTGGAAAGGATACACCATGTAGGTGGTTGAAGTTTAGTAGAAAGTATGTGTATGATATGCTCAAATTTGCCCTGAGCTACTCTCTCAAATTAAGAGATCGATGTAGTACTTAGGGATCGAATCCACAGGGAATCGAATAACACAACCAATTCGTGAATTCAAATTATGCTAAGTAAAAGTGTATGAATGAAGTAGAAAACAAAAAGTAAACAAGTGAGAGATGATAAAGTTTCAAGTAATCAATTGGACAAGGAGTTAGGCAATGGGTTGTTCGCAGGAATGAATCAAAATCGATCGTGTCGATCGACATAGATGTCTGTGTCGATCGACACAGAGATAAAAACGTTAGGATTTGTTAAGTGCAGTTCTAGAACATAAACACGAATGTAAAATCAATCAACTCTCGTTGCAGAGACTATCTATGATTAGATTCCTAAATCTCAAATTTCTTTGCGAACCTAGAGAATTAAATCAAGCTTTATAGTTCAAGTTTAATTGCTCGCAAAATTCCTAAACCAAATTTCTTTGCGAATAAGTAATTTTGCTCATCTAAGATTATTTCAGGTTATCAATAATACTTTCGCATCTATTAAACAACCTATGATATCTAATTTTAGTTGATCAATCCTAAAATCAGAGTTATACCAATCTAGATGAAGAACATAAAGATAAATCCTAACAGGGTTTCAATCCTATCAATTTCTCATCAAACCCTAGAACTTCCCAAAACCTAACAAGCAAACTACTCAGACATAAATGATGAAATCATAATGAATGAAATAAATTGCATTAAAGATAGAGTTAGAGATACAAAAGGGTTTTGAAATCCCTGAAAGTCTAAAGTCTCTCCAAATCTCTCCTCCTCCAAGTCTCAATAGAAAACAAGATGTCAAAAACATAAAATCCTAAATAAAAACTATATATAAGGTTTAAAATTCGGACTGGGCTTTTCAAGAAACTTCTGGGCTTCATGGGCCCAAGAGGAAATTCTTCAATCTTCTCGTCATATATGTTCATGTCGATCGACACACAGGACCGTGTCGATCGACATAGACATGTAAAATCGACTTTGACTTGATCACTTTAGCTCTTCTTTCCTCGATTCTCCAAAATGTTCCAAAAGCTTCCATTAAGCTCCAATCGTCCTCTAACCTGCAAAGACTCAAAACAACTCGAAAAATACCAAAAAAACTCTATAAAAAGGACTTATATCATGGTTGAAAATGGGTAAAAACCATGATATATCAACTCCCCCAGACTTAGCATTTGCTTGCCCTCAAGCAAAACATACACTTAGAATGTGAAAGAGGTTTGAAAACGCAGAAACTTACCTTCCCTTGGAGTACTGAACCGTCCTTTTCAACTAGTAAATCCACATGATGCCAAACCAACTCAAAATCAGACGACTATGTACTTCTCCATAGACATTCGCTGCCTCCCAAATTCATCCACGACTTATCAACATAACCCACTAGTCCTCATTGCTGGGTCTCGTCCCAGATCTCGATGCCAAGAACCTTCTAGACTCATTCCCATACTATACCATGATAAGTGAATCTTATACAACTTCTTGTACTCTTTCTCTCCCCCAGATTTATTCGATTCAGAAACTCAAAAACAGTGCTTTCACTACTGTTGTTCCTTGTGAGGAGACAGGGTCGTGAGATCGCTCGTCCTCTACATCCGTTCTAAGGGACTCAGACTGCTGTTTTGAGTTCCAGGTGATCATTTCTTAAGTATTGACTCACGGGAATTTTTGTCCTCGTCTAATACTTAAGAACTATCATATCACCCTAATCATTCAAAAAAAAATTTTTAGAACAAGGGAGAGGAGTACCATTACTTTCAACAGATATTGCACTTGTCAGGTATGAATAGGGAGTCAAGCTCTATGGACAATCAATCACCGAGGAGACCGCATAATTAGCTCGAACCCTATGTGGATTATGCTGGAAGCAATAGACGTTTCTAGTTAACTGGTCAGCCTTAAGATTTCCCATTAGTTTGATTCTCAAGTTGATCCTGGAAAAATGGTCACACAGCTGAAAGAGACAATCCAATAAACCAAAGAAAAGATCATTGTTTCCAACTGACTATTTTGACTCAAAAAATATTTTCGACTGACTCTCAAAAACAAACACAAAGTTAGTAACTACCTCCCCCAGACTTAAACAACACTGTCCCCAGTGTTATCAAGCCTGAAGTTGGTGAAAGAAAAGAAAAGAAAAAGGAAACATCAATTGAAAAGAACGAGGACTTACCTGTTGCAGGGTATGCCGATCGACACGAGTAGGTGTATCGATCGACACACTGATGTTTGTTTCCTCGTCTCGTCTTTTTTTTTTTTTTGAATAAAATGAAACACTTAAAATAAAAAGTTAGTAAAACAAAACAAAAAATTTGAACTAATTTACACTTACCAGTGGGTTGCCTCCCACTAAGCGCTTGTTTTCAGTCATTAGCTCGACTGTGTCGGGACGCAGACTCCTGGTGGATCGGTGAAAGGAATAACACCGGGAAACAGCGTCATGGTGTTGTGCAGCATCTCTTGAACCACTACCTCTCCTTTCTCTCTCAACTCTGTAGTAAGGATGATTCTGAACTTGGAGAAAGGTTTGGAAGTCTTCTTGCGCTTTACTTTGGGTGCAGCTAAGTCTCCATCAGATCGCGAAAATGGTGGAGTCAAAGGTGGGGCACATGGGATCCTCTTTGCTTCATTTCCAAGGTCTGAACTCTGCTCTCCTCCATTTGTAACGGTCAGACAAGAATTCTCCTTAAACCGAACTGAGGGGTAGAAGACATTCTCGTTGATCTTGGAGAAGGAAATTCTCTGATTGGGAAAATCCACAATTGCACCCACAGTGGCAAGGAATGATGACCCAAAAATCAATGGTCTCTCCCTGTCATTCTTCGTTTCCATAATCTGAAAATCCACCGGGACCAGACAATCTCCTACTTGAATCATCAAGTCAGGAATGAATCCTTTCGAAGATGTTGAAGAAAAGTCAGCCATCGCGATAGACATCTTCGAAGGTTGCAGATCCTTAATCCCTAGCTTCCTTGCAACAGACTCAGACATGATATTCACATTAGCTCCAGTGTCACAAAGAGAGTTCTTGAATTTCATACCTTTGATCGTACAAGGAACAACGAACATCCCTGGATTCGTAATATTTTGCAACTCCCTCAGCTGTGGTTGAGCATGTCTCCCTTTCACCTCTGGTGTTTCGACGCTAACAGCTCGTGGATATGGGATCTTGGGCTTGTAGACCCTTTCCTCTGCTTTGACGGAAGGTTTTGAAGTGGTTGGCCACGTCTGGGATCCGTGTCGATCGACACTGTCTTTGTGTCGATCGACATGCGATTTCTGAGTGGAAAAATCACCGATTGCGTAAACTCTAGTGTTGCATCTTTTGACCTGTGTCAATCGACATGAGTTATCTGTGTTGATCGACACGGGGTCTGGAACGATATTCTCTTCATCTTCAATCTCCTCTTCACTCCCCAAGGTGATGGCATTGACATGTAGTCTCGGGTTTGTTTCCGTCTTAGCTGGGAGAAATCTCTCTTGTCGTCTAACATTCTCCGCGGTTTGAGCAACTTGGGTGTCTAGCTTCTTCACATGGAGATTGAGGGCCTCGATTTTACCATTCAGATCAGAGTACATGGCATCCATCTTCCCATTGAAGCTCACTGTCATCTTCTATTGACCCTCTAGAATCTGTTCTAGCATTGACTTCATCTCACTATCTGAAGATTGAGCAGGAGGCGTCTGGTAAGAAGAAGAACCATAGTTCCTTTGGTAGTTGTTGCTCTGAAACGGTTTCTGATACCCTTGCTGATTACCAAATCTCTGACCCTGAAAACCAGCTCCATTGATGTAGTTAACATCATTTTCTTCAGGCTCAAAAGCCTCCACTTCTGCAGCAAACTGGACTGCCTTCTTCCCCACTAGAAAGCACAGAGTCTAACTTGGCTTTCACCTCAGCGATCTGACCTCCATCCATGTTACCACCAAGCTTCTTCCTCTCAAAGTCCACATTCTTGGTGCTGTTACTAGCAGCCAAATTCTCGATAAGCACAAGTGCATCCTCGGGATATCTAGTGTTGAAGTTCCCGTTGCTCGCAGCATCCAGGGCCATTTGATACCTCCAATCAATCCCTCTGAAGAATATACCCAGCAGCTGAACATCACTAAACCCGTGATGAGGACAGTCTCTCTGGTAAGACTTGAATCGCATCCAAGAATCCTTGAATGCTTTCGTCGGACCTTGCTTGAAGGTGGAGATCTTAGTCCTTAGATCCTCGGATCTCGCCTCATCAAAGAAGTTGTTGAGGAAGGCATTCTTGGTGTCCTCCCAAGTAGTCAGCGAGCCTGGCTCCAACTGCTTCAGCCAGTAGGCTGCTTCTCCACTAAGAAAGTATGGAAAAAGCTTGCAGTAGAGGTAGTCGCTAGAAACTCCATTTGCCTTGATGTTGGATGCTAGGTCCTCGAACCTCTCTAGGTGATCCATAGGGTGCTCAGAAGAAAGGCCATGGAATGGGTGCTGAGCTACTAGTGAGAAGTAAGCTGGCTTCAGCTCGAAATCGTTCTTAGGGAATGCTGGAGGTCGGATTGCTGCCCTGTTGGCATAGAACTCATCGGGCCTGTTGTACTCTCCCAGAGTACGCCCACGCCCAGCTGGCTCCTCAAAAATAACAACCTCGTTCTCATCAATCCTCTGACCCTGAGCATTTCGTCTGCGACCCTCAGCATCCTCAAAGAACCCATCTTCACCCCTGATCAGAACTAATGGATTCATTCTGGCTGTCCTTGTCGCTGCTCGGTTTGCTTGTTCTAGCTTTCCAATCTCTGGGTTAAGATCAACTAGCTCTTCGTTTCGGTTGTGTCTGGTAACGCGAGGATGCATAAACCTGAAACACACAAAACAAAAAGAAAAGAAATAGTAAGTAAAATAAACAAAAATAAAAACTTAGACAAAATTCTAATATCACAAATCGATTGGTTAAATCGAGTCCCCGGCAACGGCGCCAAAATTTGATATGCTCAAATTTGCCCTGAGCTACTCTCTCAAATTAAGAGATCGATGTAGTACTTAGGGATCGAATCCACAGGGAATCGAATAACACAACCAATTCGTGAATTCAAATTATGCTAAGTAAAAGTGTATGAATGAAGTAGAAAACAAAAAGTAAACAAGTGAGAGATGATAAAGTTTCAAGTAATCAATTGGACAAGGAGTTAGGCAATGGGTTGTTCGCAGGAATGAATCAAAATCGATCGTGTCGATCGACACAGATGTCTGTGTCGATCGACACAGAGATAAAAACGTTAGGATTTGTTAAGTGCAGTTCTAGAACATAAACACGAATGTAAAATCAATCAACTCTCGTTGCAGAGACTATCTATAATTAGATTCCTAAATCCCAAATTTCTTTGCGAACCTAGAGAATTAAATCAAGCTTTATAGTTCAAGTTTAATTGCTCGCAAAATTCCTAAACCAAATTTTTTTGCGAATAAGTAATTTTGCTCATCTAAGATTATTTCTGGTTATCAATAATACTTTCGCATCTATTAAACAAACCTATGATATCTAATTTTAGTTGATCAATCCTAAAATCAGAGTTATACCAATCTAGATGAAGAACATAAAGATAAATCCTAACAGGGTTTCAATCCTATCAATTTCTCATCAAACCCTAGAACTTCCCAAAACCTAACAAGCAAACTACTCAGACATAAATGATGAAATCATAATGAATGAAATAAATTGCATTAAAGATAGAGTTAGAGATACAAAAGGGTTTCGAAATCCCTGAAAGTCTGAAGTCTCCCCAAATCTCCTCCTCCAAGTCTCAATAGAAAACAAGATGTCAAAAACATAAAATCCTAAATAAAAACTATATATAAGGTTTAAAATTCGGACTGGGCTTTTCAGGAAACTTCTGGGCTTCATGGACCCAAGAGGAAATTCTTCAATCTTCTCGTCATATATGTTCATGTCGATCGACACACAGGACCGTGTCGATCGACACAGACATGTAAAATCGACTTTGACTTGATCACTTTAGCTCTTCTTTCCTCGATGCTCCAAAATACTCCAAAAGCTTCCATTAAGCTCCAATCGTCCTCTAACCTGCAAAGACTCAAAACAACTCGAAAAATACCAAAAAGACTCTATAAAAAGGACTTATATCATGGTTGAAAATGGGTAAAAACCATGATATATCAGTGTATTTGGGCAATAGGAAGCGACTCAGGCCTGGACATCTTTATAGGCACAAAAAGGATGGTTTGACAACACTATCAAGTACGGGAGTGCAAATATAATTCAAACTGGTGCTGAGATTTCTGAGTTACTAAAGGACTTCCCGAATGATTTTGGAAGAATTTTGGATAAGCCAAGTAAAAGGAAAAAATCTGGATTGTGTGTAGATGAAGTGTGTTTATGGAAAGAGTATGAAGAAGACAGTGACCAATGGAGGTGGAAGAAAAGGTCCATATTCTTTGATTTACCTTACTAGAAGGTTAGTAGTAGTTTTATAAAAAATTTAATCAAATATGAAAAGCTTCTTGTTTGTGCTGAGAAACTATTATTTATCATTTGTTAGGATCTGTCGGTTCGTCACAACATTGATGTGATGAACGTGGAAAAGAATGTGTCTGACACTATATTGTCTACTTTGATGCAAACTGCTAAATCCAAAGATGGATTAAAAGCAAGAAAAGACTTAGAAGATATGGAAATACGCATGCACTTACATATTAAGGTACGAGGGAAGAAAACTTACTTGCCTCCACCGGCTTATTGGATTCTGAAGGAGAGAAAATGAGATTTTGTTTGAGTTTATTTAAGTTCAGAAGACCTTATGGATATTGTGTGAATATCGCAAATTATGTGTCATTGAATCCTCCTTCTATTGGTAGTATGAAGTCGCACGATCATCATGTCCTCCTGTAGAATCTGTTTCCTGTGGCCTTCAGAGGCTTGCTGCCAAAAGGGCCTAGGATTGTCTTGACTCGAGTATACAACTTCTTCAACTGAATATGTCAGTGTGTTAATTGACCCGGATAAACTGATATCATTTGAGTTAGAGCTTGTGGAGACAATGTGCCAATTGGAACGCTTCTTCTTCTATCGCTCTTTGATATCATGTTCCACCTTTCTATACATCTAGCAAGGGAGACACGTTTGGATGGATCATACACTTTCGTTGGATGTATCCCTTTGAGAGATATTATTTTCTTTAATTCTTTATATCTATTAGTTGTCTTCTATTACATATTGGTTAATTATATATGTTCTGCTATTGAGTTGTAGTTATATGAAGACACTTAAAAGATATGTGAAAAACTATGCAAGGCCAGAAGCATGTATGGCAGAGGGCTACTTGGATGGAGAAGCATTGCCTTATGCTTAGAGTTTTTAAGAATTCTACACCTGTAGAAAAAGCATGAAAACAAAATGAAGATATGGAGTCTGATGATGTCGTCCTTGAGGGTCGCCCACTATAGAAGATTATTGAAGTTACACTTTCAGATAAAGAGAAAGAAATTGCTCATCGATATGTGTTAATGAACACAGCAGTTATGCAGCCGTATGTTCAATAAGTTAAATTATATTTTACAATTAGATATTATTGTTATTTTTATTGTTAACACATGAAAACCAGCGTATGTATGTTGCTCAATAGGATGCAATTGGATGAATTGCAAGATAAGGATGTCTGCTGCAGGAGAAAAAAAACTCTACTATGAAAATTACATAATGAAAGATTTTCAAAATGGATGAAGGAAAATGTATTATCAAATTAGTGTATACTTTAAATTTCCAGTTGTACTTTAGCTTCTTTTGTGGCTCTCACTAACTGTGTAATATAACTTTGTAGATACCTACTAACTCAGAGGCTCATTCGAGGAAGCTGAGGTGGCAGACATTTGGACCAAGACATATTGCTCAAAGCCATACGGGATTTGTCATTAACGGGCATCGGTTCCACATAGATGACATGAAGTGGGAGACTCAGAACAAGGGAGTTACGTATGAAGCTTTTAGTATGTGTAGAGCTACTGCACGAGATAGTAAACAAATGGCAGACATAGTTACATACTATGGAGTAATCAGGGAGATCCTCCTGTTGGACTACCACATGTTCCATGTTCCTTTATTCAAATGTAGTTGGGCAACACAGGACATTGTGTCAAATGTAATGGGGAGAGGTAAAGTTCCTGAGATAAGTGAGTTCCCGTGATTTTCAAACCTCTTCTCTATACTTATGCTGACATTTGTTTGAGTTCAAACAAAGATTTAAGTCTGGGAGAGTTGATATATACAATATTTTACCTGTTTTTCTATTATTTTTAATATGTATTTAATAAAGAAGTTAATGGTTTTTGGACTTAACATGATACTTTTAGTATTTTCGTGGGTTTTGAAGTCAATACAGGCTTTTGGAGCATTTTGAACCTAAAAAGGGTGAAATCAAGCATTTTCAAGGAAGGACAAATCCTGACCGTCAAATGTCTCGCCCCAGATGAAGAATTTCCCACTGTCAGATCAATCTCATATTTTATCAAGAGGTAGAAGAGGATCTCAGATTCAAAATGAATATTTGATCACCACAATCCGACACTTAGATCTTGAGATATCTTCAATCTAAGGAAATCTGTACGAGTAAGGATCAAGCTAAATGCAGTTCATGATATTTACCCATGATCATAGGCGATTGACCGATCAAGAACTTACTGTTTTTTACGGACAGGCACTTTAACACGGTGATCGACCGATCACAGGAGGTGATCGATCGATCACCACATCCGAGAAGATTGATATTTTCCTTTTTTGAAGATTTTCTCCTAAATCCTTTGGGAAAAGCCCTAGCCGACTTCTAAACTTATAAAAGGAGACTCATTAGCCTCAAGAGAAGACCACCACGCTCACCACCATCATCACTTCAAAATTTCTTAGTTCTCCACAAGTCCTAAGGCATTCATCTCTTTCTACTTATTACTTTGCTTGTTTGGATTATGAGAGAAAGATTCTCACCTTCTTTGTCACCCTTAGAGAAGTTTCTTGAACCCTTTTTCTATTATTCTTAATGAATATAAATATTTTAATGGATTGCTTTGCTATGTCTGAGTAGTTTCTTTGTTGGCTTCTAGGGAAATCAATTCGAGGGGTTTTCATGGTTCGATAGATAGGATTTATGAACTGGGTGGCACTTTTGTTAGATTTAGAGTACTCTTTCATCTTAATCCATGCTTAATACATGTCTTAGGGCTTGATCATCTTAAAACTGATCTTAGATAAAGTATAGAGTTCTAACCATTACATTGCTTGTCTAAAAAAGGATGTTTGATGAGTTTGATTCTTTAGGAAGACGAGAGAGTTAGACCTTTAGGATTTAATGAACAATTGCATTAGACCTTAGTCTTTAGCACTGCGTAAGTAGAATGATAAGACCAGTTTGAATTAGTAGCTTGTTTAGCTTAATATGCGTTCATGTTATAGGAGGAAAATCGAATCAATTTTCCCTAGAAATTACCTGAATATTTCAAACTATGAAACCATGAGAATCTTTGACCCCCAACGTTTCTTTATGATTGTTTAAAACCAAATTTAATTACCGTTTGATCATTCTCAAAACACCTTGTTTGACTTAGCGTAGTTCTCAGTTTAAATTGTTATTGAGTGTTTCTAATTCTCTGTGGATTCGATCCCTAAGTACTACGATCGATTGGTTGTGCACTTGCAGCCTAGGTTGTTTTACATTGGGTAAAACTAGATAGCTTAGTCGAATTGCTTAGTAAGCTTAAAGACTTGGAGAATGTAGTCCATGACTTAGCTGAAAAAAGGTAATTCTATCAATTTTTTTAAAAATAAGTCCCATAAGAAGAAGTTTTGTTAACCATTTACCATCTCCTCATAAACACTCTGATGATGTGGCATTTCAGTCTGAGGTAAGTGATATTAGTAGAGGAGTTAGATGTTAGCTGGTGGAATGGTTCTCGTCGGAATATATTGTTGTTGCGGAAGGATAATTCTGCTCTTCTGAACCAACGTACAAGATTGGTCGTACTCCTCTTGTATTGGACAAAGAATCATCTTTGTGAAGGTCTACCCCAACCATATACTCACTTGGGCAAGTTGTGGGAGTGAAAGTTGCCTAGCCAAGTGATAAGGAGATTTTGGATGATTTTGTCTCCCCAAATAGAGGCAAGAGTTCTGCATCCAAGGTTAAAGACTTTGTTTACTTTATTCTGAAGTTGCAAATAGATCTTTGAAATTCAAATTTATAATAATTCTAATATATATGCATTCTCCTTAGTGTAAAAGTTCAGATGAGTCAATTCAAAGATGCAAATTTTTTTTATTGGAATGGCAATGGTGAAGTTATTCCTGAAGGTGTTTTGTGCTTAACTGATCCAAAACAATTGGTCAACAACATTCCTCTGGGTTCCAAATGTTGTCATTGTAAAGGTTGAACATGTGCTTAAGGAGGCGGTTTATATGTGGAGGCCTACAGCTGCATTGTTGCTGATGCCTGATGAACTTCAGCATGAGATCGCATGGCCAATTGATAAGATAGAAATAATTGACCACACAGCAGGTGATGATTCTGTTACAAGATCGTTTGGGGTAAGTTTTGATATTATTATGTGTGCTTGAGTTTTTGATGTTTTTGTGATGGATATCTGATGAATATTTGTGTATTGCATTTTACATGGTAGAGTTTGAGTAACTTTGGTAGTAGCAAAGGAATAAAGAAGAAGTGCATCATCTTTGATTGCATCAATTCTGGTAAAATTGTTGCAGAGGGTCGAGTATGGTCAAATGACCCTGCAGATCTTGTCCATTTCAAGCCATTAGGTCCCAACGCTACCAAGGTCTGGGTTGACGTATCAAAGATCGATGATTCAAGACTGTGGAGACCAAATTCAGAAGTGAAAATCATTTATGATGCAATAGGCACAATAGTGGCTTGGCCTAGTGACAAGATTGTGATTGTGTGAGATTTTTAAGTACTTAGTGTCCAGAAGTTATAAACTTTTGTTCTCTCTACTAGATGCACTTTACTTTGTATTGCTCCTCATAAGTACTTGAATTCGAACTTGTGAAAGTGGTGTTTTAAGTTATCTTTTTTTTTTATCTATTTTACTTCATTATATAATCTTGACATTTAAGTATCATCAATCGAACGAAAAAATTAGTATAACAAATTAGAGCTGCACAATACAAATCTAACATTTCCAAATAGAAAAGAAGTTTTAAATATTTAGGATATAGGGTTTGAATTTTTTAATTGTTTATGATTAGTTAACAAATTAAATTAGTAAATATAAAAAATTGGCAAAGTACTGTACTGATTTTGTTTTATTGTCTTTATGGTATAGATGTAGTTAGGGTTTAGGGTTTTGTATTTAAGGTATAATAAATAATTATACATATTTAAGAATATTAAAGATTTGACAATAAGATTTGTTGCATAATGAATGTTTTCATATGGAAGCTTATAGGTTACCATAATTTATCCTTCCAAATCTCGAAAAATTTTGTAAATTTTTTATAATTTGATTTCTAAAAATATATAATGATTTAAATCTATCAAAAACTAATTATTTAGCCAAAACATAATTTTAAATATTTTTATTAAATTGCAAAATATCATAGAACCCACATTTTTATTGGTTTAGAAAAACAGTTAATTACAAAGTTTCGCTCGGATAGCTGACGTGACAAAATCTGAACCTTCAGTCATGCATCTAAGACACAACTTTAAGCTTTCATAAACGGGAGCCAATGAGGATATATCACTCGGATACATAGACGTGGCGAAATCTGAGCCTTTACGCAACTCTCTAGGATCTAAGCCTTTCATTCCCTGAAGACTCTTCGAGTCCGAAGAAAAACTGACACTTTTGAGGTCTTCTTCGCCATTTTCTACCTTTCTGATTCTTATCATTTTAAGTTCAAGAAGCTACAACTAGTTTGACGAACATGTAGATCTTGACCAAATCTTCTCGAGCAGGTGTTATTCTTACGCTTTTCATCTCCCTCTTGTACTTGAGATTATTAGAGGTAATAGATCTGTAGAGAGAGATACTATTTTCATCCTTGACGGTAAATTTTGGTGTTTTGATGTTAGTTTTGTTTCAACAGAGGTTTGTTAGGCAGCATAATTCCAAATTCTTCTTTGACTCTTGGGTTTGTGTTTCGGCTGACCCTCTTTTGGTCTGTATTAGGAAGAGAGAAACAAGAGAGATATCTGGAAAATTGTTTTATTAAAAATGATTTCTCCTCTATACAAAGTGTGATCTAAACCGGACTATGAACCAAAACTGAATGTACAATATGCATAACCGAAATCACAAACCAAAGACTAAACCATTCTAATAGTCAGCTACTAAGTTATGTGGTCTGAGTGGATTACAGATAATTTGATTTGTGTCTCAAATGTTTAGTATCTCGAAATTGCATAAACTAGGTGGAGCGAATTTAAATATCAACTGCAGACATGTGGATGGGAATATGGTATTCCATCCCCATGTCGTTAACTTGCATTGTTCTTTCTTTCCATTTATTATGCATTTCTTGTTGAAACACTTTCTAAGTGTATGTCTTTCTCTTACTAGCCACTTTAGGATGATGTGCTAACCATTACGGTCCTCTAATATACAGGTGCATTTTCAATAATCAGGTAAATTACTGGTTTTCTTTTTCTTGTACTTCTTTCTTAAAGCCATTTGACCAATCCTACAGGCTTGTTCATCATACATATCCTAATTATTGACTTTATAATCTGTAGTTTATTGCAGAACAAATTTCAGTAGAATCGACATGGAAGAATTTACCCACCGTGGAGATGCAACAGTGCATGGAAGCATACTTTACAAGTCATGGATATATTTTGATCAACTTAGTTTAAGCTTATGTAAAAATGACATTGTAAAACCATATTTAAATCAAATACATGATATTTACTCTCTTTTTTTTTGTTTATCAATACATGATACTTTCTCCCTTCCATAAATTTTCTGAGTTTTTCACTCATATTAAGAAGAATTAATCTTCTATAATAAATATATTAAATTTCACAATAAATAATTTTCAAAAAAAAAATTTAACCAATAGTGTTTCAATAACTTTTATAAAATTTACATTCTATTAAAATTCAATGATAAAAATGTATTGAAAACAGTAAAAAATTTATCTTTATGGAATAATTTTTTTTTTTTAAAAATCATCGTTGTCGAACAGAGAAAGTATTTTATTTAAATCAAACAACAAAATCCTAATATCAATACTGTATAAAATTCTACAGGAAACATTAATACAAACATCTACGTGTTACAAATGCTATATATGATGCTAACAATAAAAAAAAAAACACAACAATAACGCTATCTTTATGGTAATTCAAATGCTATTCCAAAAGAACTCATTACATAAATTATTAAATATATCGATTACAATTGTAAAATTATTCAAAATGCTATAATTAAATAAAATAACAGCATAAAATAAACTTACGATTGCATATTTCAAAACGCTATAATAACAAATTCAACGTAGCATTTTTTTTATAACCGATATCTAAAGTGTCAGACCTATTATGACGGACGCAGACATAGCACTTTCCATAACGCTCTAGTATCATTAAATAACGATTTTACTGTGCTAAGAATACCCACATTTCCTGTAGTGGATGTGAGATCCTTCTCCCCTAATCGAAACAAGCGATAAAAACAATGAAAGAGATGAATGCATTAAAAACTTTGTGAATAACTTTGAGCTTTGATGATTGTTCTCTTTTTATAAGGAACAAGTAGTATTTAGGGTGAAACCCTTGAAGATTTGGAGATAATGTCGAAAAAAGAAAAATTCTCAATTTCCTCGGATGCCGTGATCGATCGATCACCTTGGTGTTCGGTCGATTACCATGTAAAATCATCTCTGCATCAAGACCAGGGGCTCTGCATTCGATCGATCACTTGTGAATTTTCTTGAACCGCCTTTGACTTGATCCTTACTCGAACAAAAATCAGTAGATCAATGATATCTTAAGATCTAACGGATTATGGCGATCAAATATTTATTTTGAACCTGAGATCCTCCTCTATCTCGTAGTAAAATATGAGCTTGATTTGACAGTGGAAACTTCTTCATCTGGAGCGAAACATCTGACGGTCAAGATTTGTCTTTCCTTGAAAAAGCTTGATTTCTCTCTTTTAGGCCCAAAATGCTCCAAATTTCTGTATTGACTTTAAAATCCACGAAAATACTAAGAGTAACATATTAATTCCAAAACTCATTCATTTTTTTATTAAAAACATATTAAAAATATAAGAAAAATGGGTAAAATATAATATATATCACTACTACAAGTGCACAACAACAAAGTAAAATTTTAGGGATTGAACCCACAGAGACCAAGTATTACACTACGAATTTATAAGAATGAAACTAAGCGTAGATAGGAATATGAATTTTCCATATAATAATGTAAATGAGAACAGCAAATAATCGGTGTAACTTATGAATTAAAAAACGTCAGGCTTTAGGGATATCCGCAGAAAATCAAAGATCAAGAACCAGATAATTATTCAGGGAACACTTAAGTGCAGTTTTGAACTCAACACATAATGTATAACTAATCCACTTTCATGGTATCAGAAACTTTATCTATCAACCTAAAATTATAGACTGTCGTTTGAACTTAGAATTCTAGACAAGCATTAACAAGCAAGTTTGATATGATTACAAATTGCCTTAGCATCACCTTTCGTAGGCCGAAGATAATTTGCTCATCTATGTTCTAGCAAGCAATCTATAACACTTTTGATGAGTATATTAAACCCTAAATCAAAGACTAAATGATCAATTTAGCTTAAACAATAAGAACAACTATAGGTGAAAACAATAGATGATAAATCCTTATCTATGTCTCATTCAATGATAGATTCTTTTGAAACCCTAAAACCTAACTATGGATTTACTCAGACATAGATGCAGAAAAAACACAACGAGGTGAAGAAAAACTCATAATCATATAATAAGAAATCCAAGAGTGTTCAAAAATTTTCTCAGTGATGTAGAGTCAGAATTTCGTCTTCCTATAGCTTACAAATTGCAAAACCCAAAAAATTCTAATGAAAAATAAAGCGTAACGTCCACAACTGCTAAAAATTAGAAATAAATATGTCTAGGGTCAAATTTGGTGGAGTTCAGAGTTGCCTTCTTTCCGTCTGCCAGAAAGATGGATCCATCTAGCTCGATCTGGTTTGGCCTGAAACATTCATGCGCGCTAGAAGTGTCAGGATCGATCCACCCAGATTTGGATGGATCAATTTAACTCAATCTAGGAATTTCTTTCACGCCAGAAGTGTCTGGATTGATCCACCTAAAATTGGATGGATTGATTTTTCTCCTTCTGGTTCCGTCTTCTGCACATTCTTCTTCTGCGTGCCAGATTGATATGTCTTCACAAAGAAGGCATAACTTTCTATCTCTTGATCGAAATGACTTCAAGGCACCTCCAAATCAAAGCTAACTCGATACTCTAGCTTGTGTAAAAATTTAAGGTCAGATATATTGGTAGAAAGTTACTCAACGAATGTCAAAATTATGACCATTTTATGTTCTTTTGCTTCTATTCCTTACTCCTAATGCCTTAGACTCCATCCAAAGGTGTTTTAACCTAAAAAGACCCCCAAACATGGAAAAGAATCGAAAAACTTTTGAAACTTGGGTTAGAATACGTCAAAACCGCAATACATCACATAGCCGTCATACTAAGTTAATGTAAGTTATTTTCTGCCGAAAAATAGAAAGTTTTGGTTTTATTTAGATTCATTCAAAATGTATAGTATTTGTAGTGCTAAAATAGAAGTGTAGGATTTGATTTGCCTAAATTTGAAAGTTGAGAAATTTTTAAGCCAAAACCCTTTAAATTTTGTTTTATATACATAATGACCAAAACGATGTCGTTTTGATTAAAAACAAAATTATATACAAAACGACGTCGTTTTGATCGATATTTATACCCAAAAAAAATATGTAACATCACAAATACAATTGTTTAGGTAGACAATTTGAATTCAAATGAGGTACAAATATATATTCGCACAGGTGATGAGTATATGTCCGTATAGGACCGTGTACAATAGTACATGTATGAATCGGCGTTTTTCCACATTCTAGATGAAACAACCGACCCGTTTTTTTTAACATAATCGAATTAGTATTCCTATAAATACTAATTCTCAAAAACAGTTCAATGGTATTCAACAACCAGCGGACATAAACTCAATCAAATCAATAAGTAACTCAATTCATCAAAGACAATTCAATAACCAACAAGAATCCAATTCATCAACAATCCAAAATAGCCGACAACCTAGAAATTCTAAAAATGCATAAAAACAACAAAAACCGAGACTCTAGATCATCTCCAATTCACAGCCATGATCTCACGGTCACACGTTTTCTTTACTTGCTTCACATGGTTAAAAAAGATGCGTGAGTATTATCATAAATACTCGATGAGATGGTCATTCCATCTACCGACTATACACACATGCATAAAGGAATACCATAATACCAAACAATCCAATCAAAGGTGAACAATCACAAAAAAAAAACCGTTTCCAGACTCTGGTGTCGATCGACACTCATCGTAGTGTCGAGAAACACGAACCTCTCCTCTCACGATTAGTTTCCAGGGCGCGACGTATCGATCACCTGCACAAAACGTCAACACATACATGAAAACACCCAAAACACACAATCATCAATCATCAATCATTCCAATTCTCAAAGAAACGCATCATGAACATTCCAGTTACCAAGATAACCCATGGTCATGCACTCACTCGATTTTGAAAAGGATTAGGGATAAGAAACAATGAGGAACACAAAATCAAAGACTCCTAATACCCTAGAACCGGATTTCCTTCTTCCTTCGCGAAGAACACGAATCAAACACAATTTTAAAGCCTCACAGTCACAAGAACAAGCTTTTAGGATCAATAACACAAGGAAATCAACAATGATTCCTTCACTTCTCTCAGTCCTCTCAAAACTCTCTGATTTCTTCTAAAAAAAGTGACACAAACACGGGTCCTCGCTTTTATAAGCGAACCCTAGGGTTCCCTTAACCAGAACCGCAATCCATCGCTCAAAAACCAAACCAAACGGTTTAATTCGAATTGGTGTCGATCGACACACCCCTTGGTGTTGATCGACACCTGAACCAAAATTTCCAATTTGGTTTGCGGGCGTTACAGTTCTCCTCCATTAACACGGATTCGACCTCGAATCACACAAGACCAAATCACTACGGTCAGCTCCATCCGAGATCAACACTCCCGATCTCTGAGGTCTGCATCTGGTCCTATCTTCATAGTCACATTCAGACATTGATTACTCTTAACTCATAACTCATAACCACACCACTCCCATTCTCAGGATCAAATCTTTTGAGCTATCGGTGTACAGGGAAATCCTTATCCCATTTAGAGAAATCCTTATCTCTCAGTACTACTAATGGAAATCCTCTTCCCTCAGTGAAATGAAGGAAAATCCTCATCCTTCCTGGAAAACCCTCATCTTCTAGTGAGTTATTCGAGTAAATCCTCATCTCCTAGAGCAATCAATCCTTAACGCCTATTAACATCTCAGATTGCCCATCCGCCTGACGATGATAAGCAGTACTCATATGCACCTTAGTGCCCATCTCAGCCCGAAAGGCTCTCCAAAATTCAGAAGTGAACTTCAGATCTCTGTCACGATACTCGCTGGCACCCCATGCAGCCTCACTATCCCCTTCACATATTTCTTAGCCAAAACCGTTGCTCCATCGGTCTTCTTAATGGCCAGAAAATGTGCTAACTTTGTCAAACGATCCACGATAACCCAGATAGCATCAAAAGTCCGTGAAACTAGCAATCCTACAATAAAATCCATGGTAATCATATCCCACATCCACTTCGGAATGGGTAAACTCTGCAACAAACCACTCAGAACCTGATGCTCTGTTACTAACTGGCACACATCGCAAGCTGCGACCTAGTTAGCAACATTCTTCTTCACCCCGACCTAGTGATAATACCGTTTTAGATCACGATATATCTTAGTCGCTCTAGGATGAATAGACAACATGCACGCATGAGCCTCTCTCAGAATCTCCTGCCTTAAACCCTCATCCTTAGGCAGACAAACTCGCCCGTTCACAAGAATCGTCTCGTTCGCTGAGATCTGGTACTCAGAACTTACAACCTTTGAAGCATCGGTCAACCCTTTATCTTTTTCTTGAGCTACTCAAATCTTGCTCAGCAAGTCCGCCTGATTAGCTGCCTCCAACCCCAAAGGCTCTTGTGAGATAACACATAACCTCAAAGTGCTAATCTCACTCACCAAGGCCTCCATATCCTGCTTCTGAGCCAAAGCAACTCTCTTCTGACTCAAAGCATCTGCAACCAGGTTAGCCTTATCATGATGATAACCAATCTCCATATCATAATCTGCTACCAACTCCATCCATTGCCTCTGCCTCTGGTTCAGCTCTGGCTACGTAAAGAAATACTTCAGGCTCTTGTGGTCTGTGAACACCTGAACCTTTTCGCTATAAAGATAAGATCTCAAAATCTTTAGAGAGAAAATCACTACAGCCAACTCAAGGTCATGGGTAGGGTAGCTGCTCTTGTGCTTCCTCGACTGCCTTGAAGTATAAGCAATTAGCTTTCCCTGCTCCATCAACACGTAACCCATACCAACTCCCAAAGCATCTATATACACCACGTAAAGCTCACCCGACTTTGGTAATGCCAACACTGGTGTACTAGTCAACATCTTCTTCAGCTTCACGAAATTCTCCTCGCAAGCCGAAGACCACACAAAAGGAATATCTTTCCCCGTCAGCTTCATCATCGACTGAGCCATACTCGCGAAACTCTTGATGAATCTCATGTAGTAACCTGCCAAACCGATAAAACTTTTTATCTCAATGGCATTCCTCGGTCTAGGCCGTTCTCTGATAGCCTTTATCTTTGCCGGATCCATAGAAACTCCATCTGTAGAAACCACATGACCGAGAAAACCCATCTCCTACTACCAAAAACAGCACTTGCTCAACTTAGCATATAGCTTCTGCTCCCGCAGCTTCTCTAGAACCACTCTCAGATGTACTTCGTGCTCCTTAGGACTCCTCTGATACACCAGAATATCATCAATAAAGATGACTACAAACTCATCCAGATACTCCTGAAAGACCCCGTTCATCAGCCTCATGAATGCTGCTGGTGCATTAGTCAAACCGAATGGCATAACCACAAACTCGAAATGCCCATATCTCGTCCTGAAAGCAGTCAACCTAACATCTGCCTCATCGATAGGAATCTGATGGTAACCCAACGCCAAATCTATCTTGGAGAACCAAGTAGCTCCTCTCAGCTGATCCAATAACCTATCAATCCGCGGCAGAGGATACTTGTTCTTCAAGTTGACTTGGTTAAGTCCCCGGTAATCAATGCAAAACTGGAAACTCCCATCCTTTTTCTTCACAAACAACACCGGCGCTCCCCACGATGAACTGCTGGGCCGGATAAATCCCTTACCCAATAGATCATCTAGCTGCTCCTTCAGCTCGGCCAACTCTGCTGGAGCCATTCTATAAGGCGCCTTAAATATCGGAGTCATCCTGGGCTCCAACTTAATCGTGAAAGGATCAGACCAAGACGGTAGTAATCCCTGCAATGACCAAAAGACATCCTCAAAGTCCTGAACAACCCAAATATCTCCAATAATAACCTCTCTAACAACCTCTGACATAACAATCATCGCCAAATACGCCTTGCAACCCTTCTCAATCATTCGCTAAGCCTGAATCGTCGAAATCACAAGACTCCCAGAAGTCAGCCTACTCCCTGAAACACTAACTTCCCTGCCTCTCGCTAAAAAATAACTCGTCCCCGATAACAATCCAGATGAACTCTGTACTAATCCAGCCAATCCATACCCAGAATGACATCGTACAGCTCTACCGGACTAATAATCAGATCCACTGGCATAGACTCCCCAGCCACCTGAATATTCATGCCTCGAACCCGACCAAGAGTAGCTAAAAACTTCACACCATGAACTTTAACTACTCCCAGCTGCTCACCGAAATCGCTTCAGATACTACTGCTCTCCGCACACTCCGGAGTGATGAAGCAATTCGTAGCTCCAAAATCAAACAAAACATGGGACTCAACACCACCCACTGATAAGATCCCTGCACAAATGCTACAATTTGAGCCACCAGCTGTACCACTGCCACTGCCATCTACTGCAGCTTCGGACATGTCAGCTTGATATGCCCCGTCTCTCTACAGTGGTAACACACCCGAGTGTCCCAAGCTTCGTCCTTCCTAGGATAGCTCGCCAACCTTTAATCCATGCTCCCGCATCCAAAACATCCCGGACCATTCTAGCCTCTATGAGTCTACCCTGAAGTGTCCTCCCACTTCCTCTTCTGTCCTTGCACAGGCTTGCCGCCCTTGCTCAGAACCATCTGCTGTTGCGATCTCTTCTGTTGAACAGGCAGACTGACCACCACAGCCTGCTCCCTCAAATCCTCCTCAATCGCCGCAGCCGTCTCAACCAACTCCGCCTTCGAGGCGAACCTACTCACTCGACAACGAGTCCTCAAATCCGGTCGAAGTCCTCTCAAGAACCTCTTCACTTGGGCCTGCTCGCCCTCCATACCTCAACCATCATAAACCAAGAGTCGGTTAAACTCCAAATCGTACTCCTGGACTGACTGGTCACCCTGAGCCAACTTTAGAAACCTTGTCTCTAACCGGTCCACCGCCTCCTGCGGGAAGAACTTGGCAATAAACTCAGCCAAAAAATCCTCCCAGACCATCTCTGCCTGAACTCTCTTAGCCACAACACCCCTCCACCACAGATGTGCATCACCATCTAGGTAATATACTGCCAGATCCACCCGGTATCCCTCTTGACACCTGATAGAGCAAAAATTACGCTCCAACCTCATCCTCCACTCGTCAGCCTCCTTAGGCTTGGTATCTCTGAGAAAAATCTCGTGCCAATCCTCTGCATCTGCTATATCATCTTAAGGTAAGATGGGAGCTCCTCTGCACCTGCAACCCTCAATTGCACCTCTGCCCGGTTGCACCTCTGCTACCATAACCCTCGGTTGCACCTCTGCCATAGGTGGCACCACCTAAGCCTGAGCCGGTATCGCTCTCGATAACCGCTCCAGTAACAGTTGTAGCAAATCCGCCAAACGATCATCTCGGTCTTAGGCTACATCTGCGGCAGCACCCGCTCCTGGGCTCGCTGCGCCGCCGGTGACACCAGGACCAACACCAGTCCCTCTAGTCTTCACACTGGCATTCGCACTGGCCACACCCACATACCCCTCCTGAAACGTATGTGAATCTGCCACCTACTCCTACTTGGAACCCTGGATCATACTCGCGGCGGACTTACACACATGTCCCCGCTCATGCCTATGACCTCCACGACCACCATGGTCACGCCCTCTAGTACCTCTAGCCATCTCTCTCTGCACTACCAACAGCAGAAACTAAGCATACTAGAAAATTTTAAAAAATCACATAACCCTTACCGTGGAATCTCAATGAAGGCTCGAAGAAGATGATCTATAGCTCCAAAATCACACAACAATTGACTAAATACACATAATCAATTCAATTCACCGGTCCTAAAAGGGTAAGGGCTCTAATACCAAGCTGAAACAACCCGACCCTTTTTTTTAACATAATTGAACTAGTATTTCCATAAATACTAATTTTGAACAACAGTTCAATCGCATTCAACAACCAACGGACATAAACTCAATCAAATCAATAAGTAACTCAATTCATCAAAAACAATTCAATAACCAACAAGAATCCAATTCATCAATTCCAACTCAACAATCCAGAATAGCCAGCAATCTAGCAATTCTAAAAATGCATAAGAGCAACAAAAAATGAGACTCTAGATCATCTCCTCTTCACAGCCATGATTCCACGGTCACACCTTTTCTTTACTTGCATCACATGGTTAAAAGAGATGCGTGAGTATTATCACAAATACTCAGTGAGACGGTCATTCCATCTACCGACTATACACACAAGCATAAAGGAATAGCATAATACCAAACAATCCAATCAACGGTGAACAATCACCAAAAAACCGTTTCTAGACACTGGTGTCGATCGACACTAGCAATACTGGTGTCGATCGACACTCGTCGCAGTGTCGAGGAACACAAACCTCTCCTCTCACGGTTCGTTTCCAGAACGCGACGTATCGATCACCTGCACAAAACGTCAACATATACACGAAAATACCTAGAACACACAATCATCAATCATCAATCATTCCAATTCTCAAGCAAACGCATCAGGAACATTCCAATTACCCAGATAAGCCATGGTCACACACTCACCTCGATTTCGAAAAATATTAGGGATAAGAAACAATGAGGAACACGAAATCAGAGACTCCTAACACCCTAGAAACAAATTTCCTTCTTCCTTCACGAAGAACACGGATCAAACACAATTCTAAAGCCTCACAATCACAAGAACAAGCTTTTAGGATCAAGAACATAAGGAAATCAACAATGATTCCTTCACTTCTCAATCCTCTCAGAACTCTCTGATTTCTTCTAAAAAACGCGACACAAACACGGCTCCTCGCTTTTATAAGCGAATCCTAGGGTTTCCCTTAATCCGAACCGTAATCCGTCGCTCAAAAACCAACCAAACGGTTCCATTCGAACTAGTGTCGATTTGATACCCGAACCAAAATTTCCAATTTGATTCGCGGGCGTTATACTAGAGCTTGACTAATGCTAATGTGCTTCTGTTTGGAACTCCTTGCAAAACTTACTTCTTGTATAGTATTTTGCAACTGGAGGTTTACAGTTTTTCGTCGACAAGGAGAAAAGATGATGATGATGGTGATGTTAATTATGATGATGATGATGATATTTTGATAATTATGGTATGGTCGTGATGTCACGATGATGATGCTTTGATGTTATGTTGACGATTGGTTTGCTGTTTCCAAATTTTTTGTTTTTGCATATTGCTAAAAGCTTTTACATATGTATTGAGACCAGTGTTCTAAAAAGCGTTCTAGGTGTCCGCCTAGGCGGCGCTTAGGCGCTAGGCCCCTATAGACCGTGGCGATTACCGCTTTTGCCGCCTAAAATATTATAGTATTATAATAATAAAATAATATAAATGTTCTTTTATATAAATTGTAAAATTTTATATATTTGGCTATAAAATGATGAAAATAAATATAATATAAATTTGTTAATTATAAATTATGGTTTTTATATATTTTACTATATATATCTAATATATTATGTATTTTTGTAAAATGTTTAGACCGCCTATTAAATCGCCTAGGTTCCGATTAAGCATTTTAGGCACTAGGCATTGGGTCACCGCCCGCTTAGCGCCTAGCGCTTTCTTGAACATTGATTGAGACTCAATTTTTAGTAGATCGCATTTCTAAAACTGTTTTGTCTGAAGTATGATCAAGTTAATTATTTTTCTACGAGAAACTTAAGAAAAATATTAAATTAGAACTGACAACAATCCTACTAACTAAAAGCAACTATTTGAAGCTCCTTAGGCTATCCACATCAGATTCTCAATACTTTCTCTCAAGTTGCCACATCAGTTTGCTCTCCTAACAATTCTAAATTCCTCCCAGTTTGCCATGTCATCAACACTAGAAACTTCTATCGACGCACAACCTAAACATGCCAAATTAGGGTTAAGTTGAATCGGTTCCGCTTTCTACCAGTTCTTTACTTACTCCTTTTGATCTCTTAAGTGATGCACCTCTCTTCATCTCCTCAAGTACATCATTAAAGGTTTATATTTCATAAACGCCCATATGGACATATATTTTCTTTCTCGATTCAGAGAGCAGAAGTTGGTACGCTCCTCAAACAGTCTTTTCATTTCCTCTGATATCTTCACTTCTTTTTGTCCTTGCAATATTGACGAGCCTATGGCATACAGTTTTGCATTACTTTGTTTCGCTTTATAGTTTACTACCAATTTTTTTCCCCATCAATGTTGCGGTTAGTGATAACAATTACAATCTGCATTACATTTCTTCTGTTTATTTTGCAGTTCAACTACAGCATACAAATCATGGCTATCTCATGATCGATGCTTACGAGAGTATGCTTTTATTGGTCTGTTTTTTCCTTCATGATCAAACTGAATTTCAACTATTTTTTTTTAATTGGTAATCTCAGACTTGAAGGTGACTGAATGTTGCCTAAGCATCAGATTTCTTAGCCACTTAAAGCAAAAGTCAATCATCATGGTCATAGACATGGTAGTGGAGAGAAGCTTTCGGGTAATTAATTGAAAATCATATCCTTCTAAGTTATTTTCTTTGTTTCTTTTTCATTATTTCTCTTCTTTCTGACAATTTTATGGCTGATCACCACCTCATAATCTGTTCTTGGGTTTAATATGTACTAATTAAGTGATGTTAATCTCTTATGTTCACTAAAGTATCCCTACTTTTACTTTCATTTGTAAAGTTATTAATTTTTGGACTGCACTTTTATAATTTAGTTAAGTGATTGATCCTTTCAGAGTTGTAGAGGAGGAAGGAGGACATAACCACTAGCCATGTTTAGATTTAGAACCCATGAACATATTCATTTCAGCAATATACCAAATCCATAGTAGTTCCCACTCCCACATTTGGTATCCCCCTTTTATATTGCTCTTCAGACAACAATTGTGTTTAGGATATGTATGCTTCACCCTCATAATTACGTTATAGGTATCAAGCATTATGAATGCGAATTAGCTAAGATTCACAGACGATAATTATGGCATTGCTTCTCCACAATCCGGTTCGTCTTGAGAGGTGATGCATCTATACTACAATTTATGTATACACAGATGCTAAAAAACAATAAAAAATTGAATACATATGAAATGCTATGTACTATAACAACTCTGTTTCTGAAGTCATTTTTATTTTTATTTTGCAGTCTGTTTCTGAACTTTAGATATCGATTATTTTGCACATTCCTCAAGGTTGGTGTTGTTTTGCAATCAGTTTAGCTTTAGGTTTATGTGTTGTCTTTGTTTACAACTCGATCTAATGACTGGATATTAGTTTATGCGATTGGATTGATCTCCGAATATCGTTGCGTGAGATGTTCCAACCATATGCATATACCTCATGATATAAGTTTTGGTTCAGGTTCTGGATGATTTAAGAAAAAATGCTTCAAAGGATCATTTGTGGATGCGGGTCAGTCCGCAAAGACTTTCGCGGTTTTATCCGGAGTACACAGTTTGGTTGTTTGCCTTTTCAAGCAACTGCGAGGGAAAGATGATGGTAAGACTCTTTAACATTTCTCCCTCTTTTTTCGTTCTCACTCATTCGGTATAATACTTACATACATGCGCAGTCTAAATGAAGCCTTATCTTAGCTTATGTTCTCATCATCTCCATTTTCCAGCCATCAACGTTGGAGTTAATGGGTGCTGCACTATTCCCTTGCAATTAAGATGATGAGCTATTTGAGCTATTAACGTTTAACAGAGGTCTCTAAGAATTTCATGCTGGACCTTCACGTTCATGTTGACCTTTGCTTTAAAATTTACTCAACTTGTTACACAGTCTCTCTTTGTCTTTATGCCACAAAAGAGTAGGCATTTGGCTTCTTATTAGGCTATAAGCCTATAACTTAAAAAGTATCAAGCGATAACTTCATGTGGAAGATGCATATGCGAGCTAACAACTCACTATGATCATGTGTTTGCAGGTGCACCGGGGCACCGCAAGCAATGCTACAAAGCTGTCTCACCTTTATTGCCTTCTCTTTCATCCTTGAAGGAGTCAACAAAAGGCAAACCGCTTTGGCTCACTCTGTATCCTTGAGAGACCAAAGCATAACTCTCCAAGATGATTTACCATTCTCTTCGGCTCTCCTTATCCCATATGAAATCAAAGGAGCTTACTCTTCTTTCTGGAACTCCTTAACAAAACCCAAGAATCTCGCATTTCCCTGCTCCTTTTTTATTTTTTTTTGTTTTTTCGGTAGATGTTGAAAACAGTTGAAATTGATTTTGCTGCATGAGCCAAGGAGAAAAGAGGTGTGTCTTTTTCTTTGTTCTCATAACCAAGTTTCTTGGTTAATTTTGCAAATGTTGAAAATTCGCATTCTCAATATATCTTCTTTCTCATAATTAGACCATTAGTATTTTTACCATAAGGCCGTTTAAATCATTTTCACACAGTATTTTGAAAACCCGTATGGCCGGGAACCGAAGAGCTATAAAAAAATACTAAAGTGATTCGTAGCTTAGTGTGGAACCCACACTGTGGATTGGATTATTGTTTCTGTTTGTATTTGATTTTAATTTTTATCATAGTAGTTTTTAAAACAAATTAGGATCAGATTTTAATTTGGTGTTAATTTTAAATAAAATTTGATTCAAAATCTATTCGGACGAATCGTTTAGTTTGGTTTAATCCATATTGAAAACCTCTATACGATGCATAATTCTTTTGAATGATTTGTTCAGTATATATTTCTCAATCACCACAAGAAGTAGTGTTAACAAAAAAAGAAAATAACAGTGGACATATTTGTGAAACGAATACAGTAATAAAAGACAGAAAGTGTGATTAAGATGTACAAATCACATTGTTGGTTAGTTCATAGCTTATACGTCCCTACTTCATAGCTTATACGTCCCTAGTTCATAACTTGTTCGGCAAATGGAACTTTGTTAACAAAGTTAACTAAAAAGTATGTATAGTCACACTTTGAAAGTGTGATTTAGCATTAAAATCTAATAGATTAGTAAACTCTGAACTCAAGTATGTCCTATTTTCATAATCTCTTGGATTTCAATTTTGAAATCTCAAATGTTATTCCAACCTGAAGTATATGCAAATGGAAAGGGTCGTTTACAGTTTAAGGCACTTTGCCACAAACTCTTTACAAATATAGGTACTTTGCAAGGGAGAGGGACTTTGGGAAGAAACCGAAGCGTTTTTTGACTATTTTGCCCTTGCTTCAATCTGGTTTTGATATTTTTTTTATGGCAAACCAACAGATTGAAAAAACGCACACAAGGTGTTCGGAAAAATGCCTCAAAGAAAATTCTCGCGTGGATGGTCCCGCGTGGATGGTCCCACGTGGATGGTCCCGCATGAAAATGTCTCAAAGAAAAATCTCGCGTGGATGGTACCGCGTGGATGGTCCCGTGTGGATGGTCACTCATTGTCTGTTTGTTTATAACATTCTGGTCAATGCTTAGTGAACACAAAATGATTCATGATTAGAAGCTGAATTTTAAGAACTAATATATCAAAGAACACCAAAATTAATATATCAAAGAACACCATTTTGTGTTGTTCATAAGGTCACACATCTCATGGATACAATGTCGTGGATGAGGATCGATGGACATAATGGGATGGATCTTATCCAACCTACTCGTGGATACGATCCATCCCATTATGTCCATCGATCCTCATCCACGACATTGTGTCCATGAGATGTGTGACCTTATGAACAACACAAAATGGTGTTCTTTGATATATTAATTTTGGTGTTCTTTGATATATTAGTTCTTAAAATTCAGCTTCTAATCATGAATCATTTTGTGTTCACTAAGCATTGACCAGAATGTCATATAGAAAATCATTTCACAAAAATAGAAAATATTCGCATTAACCACGAAAACCTAGCCACAAAATACTGACCACATGGATCAAACCTAGCTAACTCGACCATAATCATTTATCCATGATAACTTATCCACAATTTTTTATCCATGCAAAAAAGGCAATAAGACGGGAAGACCACATCATCATATGCTATATTCTTTATTTCTTTTTGTTATGCATAGCATATCCACATAAACATGTCCAATTTTTAAGTCAATATAATCGTGCCCAATGTCAAGGCAATGTCAAACCATCCACGCGGGAGCATCCACGAGGGATTATTCTTTGAGGCATTTTCACGAACACCTTAAGTGCGTTTTTTCAATCCTTTGGTTTGGCATAAAAAAAATATCAAAACCAGATTCAAGCAAAATTGAATCAAATTTGGACTTGTATGTTTCGTTAGAGTTAGATCTTGAATCTTCTCGAAAAAGAGTCAATTCGAAATTGAGAAGAAGAAGAAGAAAAGAATCTGGATTTGTTTCATAAATCTCTTCTTCTTTCTCTATATTCGAAATCGAGAAGAAGAAGAAAAAGAAGGAACCTGAAAAAGAAGAAGAAGAAAAAAAAGAAGAAGAAGAAAAGCAAACGAGATTGTAATTTAGGGGTAGGAAGTAATTAGATAGATTATTTAGGGGTAGGAAGGACAATATACATGTCCAAAGTCACCAATATTTGCAAAGTGCCTTAAAGTGTAAACACTTTAGTTTGAAGTGTCCTTTAAATGTAATTCATCCAAATGGAAACACTACTTTAAAGGAGACTCCTACGAGGATGGTATGCATGTGTCATGAAAATATGTAGAAAAAGCTTCATAAAAATGGCTACACTCCAAAATGGGAATACTATGGCTATTTCTTCATTCTTTATCATTTGTATATAATATTTTTAAACTTATTATTTTATCTATTTTTATATTTAATAAACATATAATTTTTTTTTCAATTTACAAAATCGGAAACACTACCATAATATAATTTTGTTCATGCCAAAATAATAATCAAATCTATAAGCAATATCCGGACGTAGCCCGGGATATAAACAATATTCGGGCGTAACCCGTGACATCCCCTAGTTATTATACTAACTAAAAGGACTTGTCTGAGGCTCCTTAAAAAAAATGCTTCTCTATTATTGATATATCATGGTTTTTATCCATTTTTTACCATGATATAGGTCCGTTTTTATTAAGTATTTTTGGTGTTTTCCTATTGTTTTAGAGTCTTTGTAGGTCAATGATCGATTGAAACAAAATGAGAGCTTTTGGGAGATTTTGGAGCATTGTGAAAAGAGAAGCCAAAGCGATCAACTCAGATTTAACATGTTTTGCCTTGTATCGATCAACACAATAGACTGTGTCGATCAACACACACATGTCTGACGAGAAGAAGACTGCAGAAAGGTTAGAAGTTCGGCACTCGTTGGAGAACTTTCAACCAATGGATCGACCTGGAAATTTGACACAAGATATAGAATCGAGTTAGATTCTGTTACGAAGTTATTTGAGGTTATTCCAACGGTTGGATCGAAAGTTATGCAAGTTTTAATAACAACATGTCAGCATGCCCTTAACCGACCGGTTCGCTGGAAAAAAAGGAAATTGCAGTTTTTCCTATTTTGATTTGGTTTTGTCATAGAGATTGAACCAAAAAACGTGATTAGACCTATTTATTCTAGTTTTTAGCCATTGTTGAGGATCCAGTTTTTAATTGAGACTTGAGAGAGGAGAGTTTTGAGGAGATTTCAGACTTCCAAACTTTATCGATTTCAACTCTCTGTATCTCTTACTCTATATTTTTAATGCAATATTATTCATTCATAATGATTTTCTCATCCATGTTTGAGTAGTTTGCTTGTTAGGTTTAGGGGATTCAATGGTTTGATGAGAAATTGATAGGATTGAAAACCTGTTAGGATTTATCTTTATGTTCTTCATCTAGATTGATTTAATTCTGATTTTAGGACTGATCAACTGAAATTGGATAACCTAGGTTGCTTTAATAGATGCGAATGCATTATTAACAACCGGACATAATCTTAGATGAGCAAAATTATCAATTCGCAAAGAAATTTGGCTTAGTAATTTTGTGAACAATTGAACCTGAACTTAATGCTTGTCTTTATTCACTGAGTTTGCAAAGAAATTTGGAATTTAGGGATTTAGTCATAGATAATCTCTGCAACGAAATTTGATTGGTTTTATATTCGTGTTTGAGTTCTAGAATTGCACTTAACAAATCCTAACGTTTTTCATCTTTGTGTCGATCGACACATACCTGTGTGTCGATCGACACGATCGTATTTTGATTCATTCCTGCGAATTACCCATAGCCTAACTCTTTTATCCAATTGATTTCTAGATCATTGACATCATTCACTGTTTACTTTAGCTTTCTATTTTACATTAATACATTCTTACTTAGCATAATTTGAATTCTCTAATCGATTTTGTGTTTAGATTCCCTGTGGATTCGATCCCTAAGTACTACATCGATCTCTTAATTTGAGAGAGTAGCTCAGGGCAAATTTGAGCGTATCAAATTTTGGCGCCGTTGCCGGGTAATCGATATTACCAATCGATTTTTGATACTAGAATTTTGTCTAAGTTCTGACAAAGTCAAGCTAATGACTAAAAACAAGTGCTGAGTGGGAGGCAACCCACTGGTAAGTCTACTTATTTTCGTTTTATTTTCCCTTTGTTTACTAATTTTTAGTTTTGGTTTTAAGTGTTTCAAGAATTCAAAAAAAAAAAAAAGACGACGAGAGGAGAAAGACCTGTGTGTCGATCGACACACATCACTCGTGTCGATCGACACACCCTTCACAGGTAAGTTCCCTTTCGTTTTTTTTTCTTTGGTGTGTTGTTTTCTTTTCTTTCCAAACTCATGCTTCAATCACACTAGGGACAGTGTTGGTTAAGTCTGGGGGAGGGAAACGACTAACGTGTTTTTCTTTGTTTTGGTTTATTTTGAGTCAAAATTTCGTTTTTATTGAGTCAAAACAGTTGGAAACTATGACTTTTCTTTTGGTCTATTGGGTTGTTCTTTCAGTTGTGTGACCATTTTTCCATGATCGATTTCAAGTGAGACTAATGGGAAATCCTAAAGCTGACCAGTTAACTAGAGACGTCCGTTACTTCCAGCATAATCCGGCCAGAGTTCAAGCTAATTATGCGGTCTCCTCGGTGATTGGTGTTCATAGAGCTTGACTCCTCATTCATACATGAAAAGTGTAGTCTCTGTTCATAATAACGGTACTCCTCTCCTTCTTCAGATCAAAAAAAAAAAAAAAAATTTTGAATGATTTAGGGTGATATGATAGTTCTTGAGTATAAGATGAGGAAATAAAATTCCAGTGAGTCAGTACTAAAGAGGTGATCACCTGGAGCTCAAAAGCAGCCGTCTGAGTCCCTTAGAACGGATGTAGAAGACGAGCGATCTCACAACCCTGTCTCCTCACAAGGAACAATAGTAGTGAAAGCACTGTTTTTGAGTTTCTGAATCAAATAAGTCTGGGGGAGAGAAAGAGTACAAAAGTTTGTATGGTTCACTAGTCATGGTAGAGTATGGCAATGAGTCTAGAAGGTTCTTGACATCGAGATCTGGGACGAGACCCAGCAATGAGGATTTAAGGGTTATGTTGAGAAGTCGTGGATGAATTTGGAAGGCTGCGAATGTCTATGGAGAAGTACATGGTGGTCTGATTTTGAATTGGTTTTGCATTATGTGGATTACTAGTTGAAATGGTCAGTCCGGTACTCCAAGGGAAGGTAAGTTTCTGCGTTTTCAAACCTCTTTCACATTCTTGGTGTATGTTTTGTTTGAGGGCAAGCAAATGCTAAGTCTGGGGGAGTTTATCATGACACGTCAGCAACTTTTCAGATTTTTAAAATTATCTCCCACCAAGCGACCGTACAATTTTTCTACACACTCTGAAAATACAGCAGGTCCATCGGGAAACCATAAAGCCCATATAATAAGCAAGAACTGTTATTACACAATTTGTTACGTACCTACATGCTTAATTCCCTAAAAAAACCAAAATTCAATAAAGCCCAAAAGAGAAGCCCAGACCTCATACACGTCAGACCAATTCCCCTTCCCCGACCCGACCTTTGAAATATCAGATTCCGTTACCCCTTCCCCACTTTGTCTTCTTTATTGTCCTCTCAGTTATTGTTATTCAATGGTTTTAACGGACCCTACCCACTCCTTCATCACCTCCCAGTACGTCACTTATAAAAACAAACCGGATACACAACCCTCTTCCAACCTACACCCACAGCCTAAAGAATCTAAACATGCATCAAAATTCTTCGAACCTACGCTTCAGCCCTCTCGCGAGAATTGAAGGTAATTATTCTGTAATGAAGAAATTGTTGCCCGGCTCATCCACATCTTCGAAGCTCGTAATTTTGTAATGAAGAATTGAAGGGTTTTGAACTTCTCCTAATCGATTTAGAGGTATGTCTCCCTCAAAGAAATGGTGGCCTCACGAGCCTAATCTTCTGTCCTTTTCCCTCTCTTAAACTTGAAACTTTATTCAATATTTTAAACTTGGAGAATGAGTGATGAAATGTCAAGCAAAGGAGGTTTTTAATTTGGAAACTAATCTTTTTGTAGTTTGTGCTTATTTTGTTTCGAATTTAGGGTTTAATCTTCTGGTTCACTTTGTTTAAATCGTTCGATGAACTGTTTGCTCTTTCAATCTGTGAATAGGGCCCCGAATTGCTAGTTTTGTCTGAATTCTAAACTTGCAAGTCAGATCGTCAAAAACATTCAACTTCTCCTGCGATGCAAGATGGCAGCCCTAGGCAGTTGTTACCTCTACTTATGGTTCCAATTCTTTAAACACTATCCATAGAATCCATTCGTTTCTTTTGTGCTTTGTTGTGTTGCTTGCATGCTCTGTTTTGTATAACTGCTCTATAACATGATTCGACTACTCTGGGGTTTTTTTTTTTTTCTAGATTGAAGTAATCAAGAAGATTTCAGACTTCATCACTCAGCTAAGTATGGTTGAGAAAGGCTAAGTACCAATCAATATCCTATGCTGAGATTTGAGTTCAAAAACTTGAATTAAGTTTTAAAAAGCTTTATATTTTCCTGTCTTTGCAGGAATTTGGCACTTCGTCCAGATGGCTTCTGGACGAAGCATGAAGCGTATGTCACTTGGATAACTGAAAAGCAAACCATTATGAGATCACGGTCACATCAAAATAGAGTTGAGTTCATAATTTGAATATAATTTGCAGATCCTAATCAATATGCTTGATCCTCACAAGTATATGATGCTCTTACTCTAATTCCATTTGAACACTAACCAAACAAAGACCATTCTGTTTCTTACGAAAATGAGTATCCATGAAACGTAACATGACGTATGAAAACACCACTAAGCTATCAATGGAGAGAGAAGATTCTCCCTTAATGCACAAAAGTTAACAGTGAGAATCTGATTTATATAATGGCAACTAATTTGAGCTTATTTCAAGGTGTTTCCCTTTAAAGCAATGGCTTAAACAAATATCATATCAAACAGAAGAAGTTCCCCTCTCAAGGGAAACATACAGGCTTGGACTATTCTCTTATGTAACCTAAAGACCACGACACTTATCACAGTGATGCTCCACTCAATAGAAGAAAAATGTCAAATAATCATGGAAACCAGAGTATCATGCATCTATTTCCCAAAACAAATCCATGGATTGCAATAGAGAGATGCAATCTAATAACATAGCAACTTCAATTATTCAATACAACGAATTAGTAATGATCTAAAAATAGTTTTACGTGTTACATACATGTATTCTTAATAGTTTCTGTTAGGATTTAATTTGTCAATTCTTTGTGTTGTCTAACCGATCTAATCGCCTTTGTGTTTGATTGTAGATATGTAGAATTCCAGATGCATAAACATAAACGACTCAAGCAATTTGTTCACCCAGAGTTCGAGGATCTACTCTCTGGGGGTGGATCAAAACCACCAAGCTTCCACTATCAAGGTAATGATAATACAAGAAACAGAGAGTTATTGATCTCTCTATACCCAATTGCTTTCAACCTGTGTTAACCTTGCAATTGGTTGTTTCTTGTAGGGAAGCTTTGTAGCGGAAACAGCTAGCTCCTCCACCAAAGCTGAACTTCCGACTTGGCCGGAGAACCACCGAGAACCACCGCGAAAACAGAGACGCAACCGGAGTGACGACAGAAGAACAAGACACGAAGACCCAATCGTAATGGAGCTTCTGATTCGATCCCTCTCAGACTCGAATCTCCTCTCTCTAGCTCGAAACTTCACGATTCTCTCTCTCTCTGTGTATCGCTCCTCTTTTTCTCTGTCAAAGTCTGTTACGTTCTTGAGGAAGATGATGATGTTGACTTCTTTTATCAGCTTTGACCAGAAACAATGGGTTAATGGGCTGTGCAAAGAAAACCAAGGCCCAATTGCATATGAGGCCCACATTTACTCAAAGCCCACACCAAAAACTGACAACAGATCCACAAATCTCCACCTTTGTCGATTTTGTCAAAACCTAAACACAACATCTCTTCCTCCTCTTCGCGATACCCTTAGCCGACCGAAGGCCAACATCTGTTCGCGACTCCTCCGACACAGCCACCGCAGACACTGATCGGAAATCTCTTCCGCTGCACTTCTGACCATTGAAACCCGACCCTCTTCACCGAAGACCCAAGATCAGCAACCCCAATCGGACGACAGATCCGAGTAAGTTTTTTCAACTTGACCCAGAAACTCAACTCTTCTCTTTTCCGATCTAATCAGCTTTAAAGCTGACTCTTTTTCTCTTGATTTTGATTCACAGAAGCCACCAAATCGTGATTTGAACAAATATGTCCCTTCGACTTCACCTGTTCAAATCGCGACTTATGCTCGGCTCCTCGCATACCAGAAAGATTGAAGCTTTTCCTTGTTCCACCTCGACCAAACCCTCAACCGATGATTCCTCGGATAGCAAGCAAAAAAACTCTCCAACCCGAAACAGGTAAATTCTATGAACTTTCGGAATCTGATACCGTAGCTTCTATAACCCGAATCCACTGAAAATACACACTGCTAACTCGTCAATTTTATACCCATTTCATGTTAGAGCAGATACTAACCTGAAACTTGTTTCCTGATGCGAGATGACCCAATTGACAAGGCCATCACCACCACTGCCCGAGGGCATTCATGCTTTGGAGAGAACCTTGAGAGCTACGAGACAACTCTCAAAGGAATTTCCAGGTAAGCTCTTTGTTAACATATCTGCTGGATTTAGGGTAGTGTGAATCTTTAGAATCTGGACAAGGCCGAAATCATGAATATCCCGGATGAAATGAATCTTGTTAGCTATATGCTTAGTCCTGTCATGAAATGTAGCATTCTTTGCTAGGCAAATAGCACTCTGTGAATCGCAATGTAGCTTAAAAGACTCCACCTTGGAACCTAGTTCCTCACAAAACTCCTTTAACCACAACCCTTCTTTAGTAGCCTCAGATAACGCCATATACTCAGCCTCTGTAGTAGACAAAGCTACAACATCCTGCAGCGTAGACCTCTAACTAACTGTGTTCCCACCAACCTTGTACACGTAGCCTGATATAAATCGACGTTTGTCTAAATCAGTAGCATAGTCTGAGTCACAATAACCTTCAACCTCAAAAGTGTCTGATTTTGTGAATGTAAGACATAAACCTGAAGCCCCTTGAATGTACCTTAGAATCCACTTCACCGCTGCCCAATGACTTCTTCCTGGATTAGCCATAAACCTGCTTACCAAACCAACAGCATACGCTAGATCAGGCCTTGAGTCGATCATAGCATACATTAGGCTCCCCACAACACTAGCATAGGGGATTGATTCCATAAACCCAGATTCGGTAGCCAGCTCCTCTTTAGTAAGGATTTTCAGCTTGAACTGAGAGTTAGTTGGAGTAATTACTGGTTTGCAATCACTCATACTGAAAGCCTTTAGCACCTGCTTGAGGTATCTTTCCTGAGATAACTTGAGAGTGCCTTTTTTTATGTCCCTTAGAATATCCATCCCAAGTATCCTTTTAGCTGCCCCAAGATCTTTCATTTCAAACTCGGAGTTCAAACTCTTCTTAAGTACCTCAATCTTCTTCATGTCTCTTGCTGCAACTAGCATATCATCAACATACAACAGCAAGAAGATGGTATCTTCAACTCTTTTCCCTTTGAAATACACACATGGATCTTTAACACACCGGTTAAACCCTTGAGCCTTTATAAACTGGTTGAGCCGTTGATTCCATGGTCTAGGGGACTGTTTTAACCCATAGAGAGATTTTTTAAGTAGGCAAACTTTATTCTCCTCTCCCTTTTTGATAAAACCTTCTGGCTGATCCATGTAAATTACCTCATCAAGACTTCCATGGAGAAAAGCAGTTTTAACATCTAGTTGTTCTAGTTCAAAGTCTAGATTAACCACAACTGATAGGAGAATTCGAATTGAGACATGCTTTACAACTGGAGAGAATATTTCATTATAATCTACTCCTTCAACTTGTGTAAACCCCTTAGCAACAAGTCTGGCCTTGTACCTCTTAGCTTCAACTCCTAGAATTCCTTCCTTTAGCTTAAAGATCCATTTACAGCCCACTGTTTTCTGGCCAGGTGGCCTATCAACCAAAAACCATGTCCCATTCTTTAGTAGTGACTGCATCTCTTCTCCCATTCTTTAGTAGTGACTGCATCTCTTCTCCCATTCCTCCATTCCATTTGACCCATTCCTACATTTAGCCTCAGCAACTGTCTTTGGCTCATCCAGCTCAATTTCTGCGGCACAACTCAAGGCGTATGCAACAACAAACTCTTCACTACTGTACTTTGCAGGAACCTTCTTGGTTCTCTTTGGTAGGTTTCTAGCAATGACATCAGCACCAAATGAACCCCCTTCGTCATCAGTACCTTCATATACATAGTCGGATCCTGAGCTCTCTTTAGCTGAAGACTCATCATTTGAACCGTCTGATTCCTCTGAAGTAGCTCCACCTTCACCAATAAAGTCTGAACTTCCAGAAACCTCTTGACTGTTTTCAGATTTTTCAATGTTCTCCCGACTAGGTCCTTGTATTAGTGTAGTACTGAAATATACACGTTTTCCCTGCTTGGTCTTAGACTTTTCAACCATTTTCTTTACTGCATAGAGGGACTCTTCATCAAATACTACATTTCGGCTTATAGTAGACTTTCCTTCATCAGGTAGCCAAACCCTATAGCCTTTGGTACCTTAAGGATACCCCATGAAGATACCTTTTATAGCTCTAGGACTCATCTTGTCCTGTGTAGTGTGCACATACACCACACACCCAAACCTTCTCAAATGACCATACTCAACCTTAGATTCTAACCAGACTTCTTCTGGAATCTTAAAGGTCAAAGCAGCACTTGGTGTTCTATTAATCAAATACACAGCAGTAGACGCAGCCTCTGCCCAAAATCTTTTTTCCAATCCAGCCTCAGACAACATACACCTGATTTTATCAGCAATAGTTCTATTCATCCTTTCTGATACACCATTTTGTTGAGGTGTATAGGTACAGGTTCTCTGTCTTCGAATTCCAGATTTTTTGCAAAATTTGTCCATCTGTGTATTGCAGAATTCTAGACCGTTATCTGTCCTAAGACACTTAACTTTTCTGCCAGTTTGATTTTCAACCGTAGTCTTCTATTCAGAGAAGTTTTCAAATACTTCATCCTTAGTTCTCAAGAACCTAATCCATACTTTCTTAGAGAAATCATCTATGAAAGTTAGGAAGTATTTGCATCCGAAAGACTCTCTGAGTTACCAACTGAACCCCACAGATCACTGTGAATATAATCCAACTTGCCTTCAGTAGTATGTTTAGCTGTAGGAAAACTTTGAATGTGCGACTTCCCTAGAACACATGTTTCACAGAAATCCAGTGTTTTCACCTCCTTGTCACTCAGATGGCCTGCCTTGACAAGAATATTCATATTCTTTAAGCTCATGTGGCCTATTCTGGAATGCCATGTATTTGTCAGATTTACTTTTGACTTTGCAACAGCCGCTTCTCCACTAACTACCTTAGCTTGTAGGTAGTATAAGCCGTCTCTCCATTTGCCAGTGAACACCTTTGGACTAAGATTTTTATCAGGCATTTTCTTATGCCAAGTCAACACAAAGTCATCACCCTCATACTTCAACCCATTGTGTTCAAGCTGTCCATAGGAGATCAAGTTTCTTCCCATAGTAGGCATATACCTTACTTCTGTCAGTATAACCACAGAATTGTCAGGATTAACAATCTTGACTTTCTCCATACCCTCCACCTTTTCAAGAGTATTGTTTCCCATTAATACTGTTGTTCCATCACACTCTTCAAAGTCAAATAATGCATTTCTATCTGGTGTTATGTGGAAAGTACACCTAGAATCGAAAACCCATTCATTCTTTGAATTATTGGTACTTGCAGTGAGTATCATGGGAAGCTCTTTCTCCTCAGCTACATTAGCAGAACTGCTAGGCTTTAAACCTTTATACTCTGGGCAATCTCTTTTATAGTGTCCTTCTTTTCCACAGTTCTAGCATTCTCTTTGTTTGGGTTGACCTTTAGGTCTGGTCTTTGATCTTTTGTCCCTGCTTTTAGATCTTCCTCTAACTGAGTTTTGGTTTTTCTTTTCAGGTCTTCCTCTACCGACAAACAATCCTTCTGCTAGAGACTTGGACTTACTCAAGAGTCCTGCTTCTCTCAAATCAGTCTCCTTGGAGTATGCAGATTCAATGACTTCAGCAAGGGTAAGTGTTTCTTTACCATTTCCATACTTTAGGGTATGTACTAGCGAGTCATATTGTTTTGGTAGATTGGAAAGAACCTGTATTGCTTGATCCTTATCACTGACCATGATATTCAGACATGCTAAATCATCTACAAGCTTGAGAAATCCATCCAGATTCTCTTCAATGGATTTAGACTCATCCATTTTGTAGCTAGCAAATCTTTGCTTTAAATTGATCCTGTTAGGCAATGACTTGGTCTAATAATCTTTTTCAAGTGCTTTCCACACATCTTGAGCAGTTTTCTCCCTCATTACCTTTCGCATAATCATATTACCTAGGCAAGAACATATGAGATTCTTAGCTCTAAGATCTCTGTCTTTTTTTTGTTCATCAGTGTAACCTGCAGCTGCAATAGGCTTCTTAGGAGTTGGAATTGGAGACTTATTTGGCCTAGGATCAGTTGCAGCAGCAACCTGACTCCTCATTACTGATGGAACAAATGGAGCAGCACTTGACGAGCTCACTGCCTCTTCTCCGATAATGATCTTGTGCAACCCTTGTAACTCAAGCTGCATTAGCATTTTAAATTTCCACATACCAAAATCTCCTTTACCATCAAACTTCTCCATATCAAACCTTGCAACAACTGGTTCCATGCTTTCTGAAATCTGACAAACCTTAACCCAATCAACACACTTAACTCACACTGGCCTGACCTGTGAACCAACACTGAACCTTCCCAGAATCAAATCCTGCACCGAGACTGTTTAACCACAATCAACACCTTGCTGTAAACCTGGCTCTAATACCACTTGTTAGGATTTAATTTGTCAATTCTTCGTGTTGTCTAACCGATCTAATCGCCTTTGTGTTTGATTGTAGATATGTAGAATTCCAGATGCATAAACATAAACGACTCAAGCAATTTGTTCACCCAGAGTTCGAGGATCTACTCTCTGGGGGTGGATCAAAACCACCAAGCTTCCACTATCAAGGTAATGATAATACAAGAAACAGAGAGTTATTGATCTCTCTATACCCAATTGCTTTCAACCTGTGTTAACCTTGCAATTGGTTGTTTCTTGTAGGGAAGCTTTGTAGCGGAAACAGCTAGCTCCTCCACCAAAGCTGAACTTCCGACTTGGCCGCAGAACCACCGAGAACCACCGCGAAAACAGAGACGCAACCGGAGTGACGACAGAAGAACAAGACACGAAGACCCAATCGTAATGGAGCTTCTGATTCGATCCCTCTCAGACTCGAATCTCCTCTCTCTAGCTCGAAACTTCACGATTCTCTCTCTCTGTGTATCGCTCCTCTTTTTCTCTGTCAAAGTCTGTTACGTTCTTGAGGAAGATGATGATGTTGACTTCTTTTATCAGCTTTGACCAGAAACAATGGGTTATTGGGTTGTGCAAAGAAAACCGAGGCCCAATAGCATATGAGGCCCACATTTACTCAAAGCCCACACCAAAAACTGACAACAGATCCACAGTTTCTGGTCTAGATTTTCCGAAATCTATTGGAAAGAATTCATGTGTAACAAAGAATTTGGATAACTAGAGTGTTAGAATCTCTATTTTTTTTACTTTGTATATATTTTTTATTTTTCATAATGCTTTTATAAATTTAAGGTATTATACATTTTGCATTTGAATATATACACTGTGTACATATTTAAGAAAATGTTCATATGACAAAATCAAAATTATAAAAAGTAAAATTAACTAATTTCTTTAATGTACAAGTATCTTCAATAGTATGTAAATATAAGTTGTGGAGTTGTCGAATTGTTTATTTTTTTTTTTGAAGGAACATGATGAAATCAGAGAAAGGTTAAGCCCCTGAAACTAATTGATGAGGAGTAGGGCGGTTTTGGAGGAGAGCAATATGTGCTCTTGCACATGGCCCATTTTTTGTTTGTTAATTTTTGTAGCAATTTAAGGCCCCAAAATTATTAAAATTATACACAATAGGGTCCAAAATTTCAGATTTCTCAAATATAGACCAACTTTAAAAAAAACTAAAATTTTTGCACATGACCCAATTAATTTTTTGGGGTGTTTGAGCCACCCCTGATGAGGAGTAACAAAAAAAAAATGTGAAAGATTATGAGGAGAGAGTTCATTCACAAAAAAAATGCTTTAGGGGATAGAGGATATGAAGTTCATAGGGTTTATGTGGATTACTGAGAAAGCAAGAAAAAATAGTAAAACGAGGGACAAAAGACTAGCAAATTATAAGAATTTTTTTAAAGAATTTCCAAGTCCAACCTTTATAATTTTACGAACGTGACCATTGATTGCAAATTCAAAGGCGAGAATAAGCATTTTGATGCATATGTTTCTGGTAAATGGTGGAAGGAAGCAAAAGATTGGTGGTTCGGAGCCAATTTTATAAACAACTAAATTGGGAAATTGTTCAAAAGGACATATTGTATTAAAAAAAACTTGAATGAGAGAGGTGTTATTAAAAAAATATGATGTAATTCACTCCGGACACACTGTATTAAAAAAATTCAATGAGAAAGGTGTTATTCAAACAATATGTTGTTAATGACTCGAGCAATTTTTTATTATCTAACCGGTATCACTTGATTTAATATATGGTGATTGTTGACAAACAAAAAAACCAACCAAGTTCTAAGAAAAGAAATTCATAATCTCCAAATCCAATCTTTATAATTTTACCAACTTGACCATTGATTGCAAATTCAGAGTCGAGAGTAAGCATTTTTCATGCATATGTTTCTGGTAAATGGTGGAAGGAAGCAAAGGATTAAACGATTGGTGGTTTATAAACAACTAAATTGGCGAATTGTCCATAAAGAACAGACTGTTAGAGCACTCCATTGGGGGTCTCTACATGGGTATCTCATCATTAAAAAAATAAAAAATAATAGATAAGCATAAGAGAGAAGAAATATAGTCTCTCATTTGAGAAACTCTCCAAAAAAAGTTGTGAGACTTATTTGGTACATGTCACCATGTGATTGGTTTAGATTTTTTTTTAGACTTTAAAATTTAAATAAATAATTAAACTATATCATAATTGTTATTATATATATGAGAGACGCAAAGAGTTTCTACTCAATAGAGGTGCTCTTAAACAAAATCTTGAATGAGAGAGGTGTTATTCAAACAATATGATGCTATTGAGTCGATCAATTTTAATTTTTAACAATTTGATCTTCCCATCTAAAGATATTACTCAAGCAATATGATATTTTCCCATGAGCCCCACTAAGATAACACAAATCCGCATGTAGCGTGGGATATCCCCTAGTACTAACTAATATGAGCCTCTTAGACTAGCCACCTTAGATTTTTAACATTCTACCTGAAGATGCCACGTGGCATGTGCCAAGTTAGAATGATCATAAGGATATGTCGTTCATTTTACTCTTCAGATGCCTCTTACTCTTCCTAGGATTTTACGTTCCAATCTTATCCTTCATATAGAACAATCTTCTCCTTCCTTTTCATTGATCATGAATTGATTTCTTTACAAGATTCGAATCGCATTATCTTCCCCTTTCATTCGCTCACTCAAAGTCATAGGAGTGACTTTCATTCAATTGGATTTGGTAAGCTTCGTTGTTTTCCTTTTTTTTTTCTTTCTATAATAACGATTGTTCATATTGTAAGACTAATCGAATGAAACAATGTTTTAAAACCTTAGTGAGCCACGTGTTTTATGGATAAATTAATCACGAAGATAGTAAGGAGAAGATCTCAAAGGATTCATGACAAACTTTGTGTTATTGATGCATGCTTAGGGATGGGGAAGTTGAAGCCCACATAAGCAAAAAAGAAAAAACAAAACCATGTGATGCATTTGTGTTGTTTGGTTGTATATATTTAACTCCACAAACCAATGCAATATAAGTGTTAATCTTCAAATTCTATTTTCTCGATTTTTTTTATGTAGGATTTAAAGATGGATCCAAAAAAAAAAAATAGAGAGGTCCAGGACGTGACCTTAAGAGGGACGGAAAAACGGGAAAAAGATGATACATCTCTGAACGTAATTATGTTTAATTTAGTTTTTGACCCGTCATGATTATATGCTTTTCATTTCTATTTCCGGATTCATCTCTCGACAACTGATTATTGATAATTGTGGTTAGTGTCTTACCCCTCTTGGATGATTTCTACAATTTCACTTGGCATTTATCGACGTTTAGATATATATTCGTGCGAATAATTGTATAAGTTATGATTGTTTATCTTAACAACTATCAAACTGTTGGTTAGTTCATAGCTACGCCCCTACTTACAAAGAAAATTTCTACTCATTCCAAGATGGAAGATAAACTCTTAACTCCCATGTTATATGGTCTTCATTTAATACTCTAATGAATCTAACTTTCCAATATCTTCTACTGCTTTTATGTACTTTTGGATGCCCGTCTCCGAAAGGTGGGTACTTTGTTAATGGAGTTGAAATGTAGGATGTATAGTCACACTTGAAAGAGGGGCTTACCACTATAGATTTGTTTCAGTAAACTCTCAAGTAAGTTATATTTTCATATATAATAAGTTGGATTTTAATTTTGAAATCTCAAATGTTATTCTAACCTCAATTAAAGGTGAAGTATATGCAAATGGAAATAGTACTTTGAAGGAGACTCCTACAAAGATGGTATTCACGTATCATGAAAAGATGAATCAGAAATGAAAGTTCTATGGGTATTCCATCATTCTTTAGTGTAAGCGTGTATTCTCTTATTCTTCATAGTAAGCTTCATACATCACTATGGATATTCTCTTATTCTTTTCCCTTATTCTAATCGTTGTTCTCAGTTTTGTCATACTTTCTCTATTCAAATGTAATTACAAACTACATTTTATTCCTGCATGAAAACCCTTATGAACTTTTCGAAATATCTTCGTAAGACTTCCGTTTTTTTTTTATTTTATCTGGGCGGTTGTAGTGTGTATAAAGACGTCACATAGGAAGAGCCGTCGGGTGGGGGAGGATTTGGAGTGTTAAGAACTCAACTTCAGTTGAAAATCCTTACGTTTTAGGGATACGTTGAGCATGTTTTCTTAGTTGATTTAGTCTTAGAGTTTTCCCTTTTATTAGGAAGTATCCCTTACAACACTATTTTGATTTAGTTGATTTTAGTCTTTGTAAGACGCTATATAAGAAGCCTTACCGTATGAGCTTTGAATATGAAAATCAGAGTTCGCACCAATCTCTATTTTGTTCTTCTGATACTTTTTCATTTGGTATTAGTGCCTTACACAAAAGAGGTGATGTGTTGCGGTTTTAACGCATTCTAACCCGTGTTTTCAGTGGTTTATCGAGTCTTTTCTCTGTTTTTAGAGTCTTTGCAGGTTGAAATGCGTTTGGAACGAGTCTAAGGCAAGTGAAAAAAAGAAAGGAAGAAAAGGGACAAAATGCTGAAATTGACCTCAGGATCGACCGATCCAGATTTACCCAAAACATCGGATCAGTCCAGGACCGACCTGAGGGCTACGTTTCTGATGATCGGATCGATCGATCCTCACCCTAAACCGGCCCAAAAATGAAAAATTTTAGATTTTCTTATTCTATTGGGTTTTGCCTGAGATTTCGACCAGAACGTGATTTAGACCTATTTATTCTAATTTTTAGCCATTGTTTAGGCTACGCTTTATTTCTATCAGACTTTTTGATTCTAAGCTTTTGGGAGAAGATCTCTAACCCTATTGACAATTCGGAGAAGATTTTTAAACCCTTTTGTTTATCTATTGATTTTCTTATGTCTTTTATGAATTCTTCTTATGATTTAATATCTATCATGTCTGAGTAGTTTTCTAATTGGGTTTTAGGGTTTCAAAGGGATTTTAGGGTTTGATTGATGTTGATTTAGAGATTGATAACTTGGTTTCTTCATCTAGGTTGTTCGTATTCTGATATTAGGTTGTTTAACGCATCAAAAGTGTTTGTTTAAAAGCCTGAAATAACCTATTTGAGCAAAGCATCCCTAGCCAACGAAAGCTGATGTTAGGGTGTTTTGTGAACATATCAAACTCGACCATTAATGTATGTTTAACCTCTTGAATTTAAACAAGAGTTTAAGATTTTAGGTTGTTAGGCATAGTAATTGATGCTATGACAGTAGATGATCAATTTGATTTTGTGATTTGAGTTCTAGAAGGATTACTACTGCTTTTCCTGACAATTTATCTATTTCTGAATCCCTGAATCCCTGCGAATTTCCTGATGTCCAATGTTTGTTATTCATAAGTTTACATATTTTACTTGCTATTTTTATTTACATATTGCAATTCACAATCATATTTTTGTCTTAACTTAGTTTCATCCTCATAAATTCATAGTGTGATACTTGGTCCTTGTGGATTCGATCCCTGCATTACTAGAATCATTTGATGTGCACTTCCAGTAGTTATATAGGGTTAAAACCTGTGTTATCAAGAAGAAAACAGAGAGAATACCATGGCTACGGAGAAAGAGAGTATTGTGAGCATCCCAAAGTTTGATGGTGATTACGGTTAAATATTCATGTTGAATATATAATCATATTCATTTACTTAATTAGAGACTTCTTTTCATCAACGATCATGGTGTATTTTTGTGATTAAAATTCGAGAGCTTGCAGAGAAACAGAACAACGATCATGGTGTATTTTTGTGATTAAAATTCGAGAGCTTACAGAGAAACAGAACAACGGAATTGAGATTGATCATTATGGTAAAAAAATGTTAAAATTGTATGTGTATAGATACACAACTATGGTATGTATGTTAATGTCATTACCTTTGTGCTACCTTTTTCTTTAATATAGTATAGCTTTTATTGTCTAATTTTTTCGTACAGTTCTTAGCTTTTTCGTCATACAACACATTGTTGGATTGTACGTTTGTAAAAGTTCTTTACTGATTATTTTTTGTTTCGAACATTTTTCAGTTGTGCTATGAGTTTTGGAGACAAACGGAACGTTTTTAAAAAATTGACTTCATTTTATATTGATATTCTCCTGCGAGTTAAGAGATTATTTGTCCCTTAGTTATGAAGAGATATATATGTTCGGTTTCAGCTTTGAAAAAAACTAGAGACAAGTCAAAATCCATGGTTTGGGAGAGTATAAGGGTAATTGATATGGAAAAGAGGATCTAGATAGCTCAGCCACTGGTAGGAGTTGAGAAGTTACACTTAATGTTTTTGGTTGAACAAAAGGAGCAACATCGATAAATAAAGAATAGAAAATTTTAACTTATAAAAAATTGTGTTTAAACAAATGAAATTAACTATTTGAAAATATTCAATGAATTAAATAATTTTTGGAGAAAGAAAATAGTATAAACAAATGCAAACAATCATACTGAATTTATTTTACAACTATTGATAAAGAATGAGGTAAAGAACAACCAAAAATATTTGACGGTCAAAAACTAAATTGTGTATTTATGTTTACCAACTTATCATTTATCTATATTAATATTTGATAAACATATAAATTTGTTTTGGATCCACAAAATCACAAACACTATCATAACACAATTTTATTCAAAACAAAATATCAAATAAATCTATAAACACCATACCCAGGAAATCCCCTAGTTTTAAGTATTAAACTTTAGACAAAAAATTCATCAATATAAGTAATGTTTAAGATTATTTCACATCAATTTAAAAATTATTTAATTTTTATTATTTTATAAAACATCAATTATTATCTACCTAAATGCAATTTAACGAATAGAAAAACAATCGGCATAATTTAAAAAATTAAAAAATAAAAACAAAGAAAAAAAATATTATGCATAGAATAGCGAAAACATCACTTGTTTTGAAAAAAATCTTCTAAAACATTATCTAAAAGCATATAGAAAGTGTAACGACCGCGAACCAAAATTGAAGATTTTGGTGCGTGCGTCGATCGACACAAGGAGTGTGTGTTGATCGACGTAAGGTTAAATTGAACCGGTTGGTTCGATTTAAGGTGTCGGGTTGCAGACTGGTTTAGGGGGAAACCGTAGGGCTTCCCTATATAAAGGGTTGTGGTAGCGTGGTTTAGTCATTTTTGAGTTCCAGAGAGTTTTGTGAGAGGATTTGAGAGAAAAGAAGAATAATTGTTGATTTCTTCCTGTTCTTGATCCTAAAAGCTCGGTTTGTATGTGTAGAACTCTGGATTGGTGTTTGGATCCGTTGCTTCGCGAAGGAAGAAGAGATTTCGGATTTTGGGGAGTTGTTCTTCGTGTTCATCACTGTTTTTCATTCTTTTTTCCTTCTAGAAGCAAGGTGAGTGCGTGACTATAGCTTTTCTGGGTAAAAGAATTGATAGGATGCTTTTGATTGTTGTTATTGGTTGGATTTCGTGATGTTTGGTGAGTTTTCGTGCAGGAGATCGATGAGATGCATTCAGGAATCGTTCTGTGAGAGGATAGGTTCGATTTCTGGAAATCTGCATCGTGCATCGATCGGCACAGTTGCTCTGTGTCGATTGACATAGTGTGTATCGATCGACAACAAGATTGAGTGTCGATCGACACACTGATGATGCATTGATCGACACATGGTGGTTGTGTCGATCGACGCATAGCGTGTTGTGCGAACTTGTTGTTGATTGTTTGTGTTGTGCATTGTTTGTTTGTTCATCCTGGTATTGTATCTTTTGCTTATGCCTATGTGTATAGCCAAGTAGATGGGATGACCGTCTCACTGGGTATTTGTGATAATACTCACGCATCTCTTTTAACCATGTGATGCAGGTAGAGACAAAGTGTGATCATGGCCGGGAAGAGGAGTGATCTAGTGTCTCGGTTGCTTGAGTATGGTTGTTAGAATTGCTAGGGTGTTAGTAAATTCTGGAATTGTTGTTGAATTGATAATTGGATTATTGGTTTGGTTGGAATTGGTTTAGTGTTTTAATAAAATATGGGATTTATTGAATGATGTTACTTGGTTAATAGATTGTTGAGTTCCGCATGTTTGTGTTTTGATCGTTTGTGTTTTGACCGTTGAGGAGTATTATTTATGATAATAATAATCCGAGTTTGAATTTTTTTTAATTTTTACGGGTCGGGTTTTTTCAGTTTGGTATCAGAGCCATTATGGTTCTAGGGCGGGTGCACTTGATTGATTGATTATGTGAGTTAGTCGATTGATTGTTGTGTGGGTTTAGAGTCCTAGATCATCTTCTCCGAGCCTTCAATGAGATTCCATGGTATGTATTGTTTTATATTTCAGTTTTCTAGTATGCTTAGTATTATGTTGGATAGTGCACAGTGAGATGACTAGAGGTACAGGCAGAGGTCGTGGGGACCGTGGAGGCCGAGGTGGTCGTGGGGACCGTGGAGGCCGAGGTGGTCGTGGCGGGCGTAGACGCGGGCGGGGACTTGAAAGTGAGTCTTTTTCCGCGAGTGTGGACCAGGTTACCACGCAGGAGCAGGAGGGGTCTGTGGGTGTGGCCACTGCGAGTGCCAGTGTGAGGACTGGTGGGACTGGTGTGGGTCCCGGTGTGGCTGGCGGTGCAGCGGAACCAGGTGGGAGTGCTGCCGCAGGTGTAGCCTAGGATCGAGATGATCGTTTGGCGGGTCTGCTACAGTTGATCTTAGAGCAGTTACCAGGTGGGGTGCCGACTCAGGCTCTGGGAGTGCAGCCGGGCATGGCTGGTGTGCAGCCGGGTGTGGATGGTGTGCAGTCGGGTGTGGCTGGTGTGCAGCTGGGTATGGCTGGGGTTCAGCCGGGTATGGCTGGTGTGCAGTCGGGGGTGGCGGTTGCGGAGGAGCTCTCATCCTACTTAGGATGATGGAGCTGATGCAGAGGATTGACACAGGATTTTCTCGGGAGGTGCCAAGCCTAAGGAGGCCGATGAGTGGCGGCTGAGACTAGAGCGTAACTTTCGCTCTATCAGATGTCCAGAGGGATATCGGGTTGATCTGGTGGTTCATTACCTGGAGAGTGATGTGCATCTTTGGTGGAGAGGTGTTGAGGCCAGGAGGGTGCAGGCAGAGATGGCCTGGATGACTTTTTGGTATAGTTTAATGCCAAGTATTTCTCGTAGGAGGCGGTGGATTGGTTGGAGTTGAGATTTCTGGAGTTGACTCAGGGTGACCGGTCAGTGAGGGAGTTTAAAAAGGAGTTTAGTCGACTTCTGGTTCATGCGGGTAGAGGCATGGAGGACGACCAGGCCCGGGTGAAGAGGTTCTTGAGAGGACTTCGACCGGATTTGAGAACTCGCTGTAGATTTAGAGTAGATTCGCCACGAGAGCGGAGTTGGTTGAAATTGCTACGGCGATTGAGGAGGATCTGAGGGTGCAGGTGGTGGTGGTTAGTCCACCTGTTCAGCAAAGGAGGTCACAGCAGCATGTGGGTCTGAGCAAGGGCGGCAAGCCTGCGCAAGGATATAAGAGGAAGTGGGAGAGCACTTCAGGGCCAAATCAGAGTGGTTCGGGATGCTTTGGGTGTGGTGATATGCTCCAGTTTACCCTGAGCTACTCTCTCAAATTAAGAGATCGTAGTAGTCCTTAGGGATCGAATCCATAGAAAATCGCGAATCACGCAAAAGATTATGAATTCAAATCAAGCTAAGAAATAAATAAAGTACTAACGAAAATACTAAAGAAATCAGATGGAAAAGCTATTGAAAACGAGTTTTAATCAATGAGACAAACGCTAGGCTTTCAGAAAATTCGCAAGGAACTCAAAATTGATGACAAAAGAGATTGTTAGAGAAATTATAAGATCCGTTCTAGAACATGAAACCACTTGTAAAGTTAACCAACTTTCGATGCGAAAACTATCTAGGTCTAACTTCTTAAATCTCAATTTTTTTTGCGAATTCAATTAGTTAAACAAGCATTAAAGCACAGATTCAATTGTTCACAAATTGGCTGAATCAAATTTCTTTGCAGATAGATAATTTGCTCATCTAGGATAGTTCAGGTAATTATCAATACTTTCACATCTAACAATTAACCTAAGATCTAAGTTCTAAGTGATCAAACTAGAACTAGCATTAATAACAATCTAGATGAAGAACCAAGTGATGTTCCCTAACAAATCTAACAAGTCTAACAATTTCTCATATTCTTTTGAATAACCCTAAACCTAACAAGCAAACTACTCAGACATGGTGATTGAAACAAACATCATGAATAGAAAAGATTGCATTAAAAAGATAGAGAAAGAGATAAAAAGGGTTCGAAATCTCTTAAGAACAAGGTGCAGATTTGTCTCCCCAAAAGCTCCAAAATCAATCTCTAAATTTGTCTCCATAGAAAATAAGATGTAGCCTAAACAATGGCAAAAACTAGAATAAATAGGTCTAATCACGTTTTTGGTTCAATCTCTATGACAAAACCAAATTAAAATAGGAAAAACTGCAATTTCCTTTTTTTCCAGCGAACCGATCGGTTAAAGGCAAATTGACATGTCGTCATTAAAACTTGCATAACGTTCGATAACCATTGGAATAACCTCAAATAACTTCTAAACATAAGCTAACTCGATTTTCTATCTTCTATCAAATTTCCAGATCGATCCATTGGTGGAAAGTTCTCCAACGAGTGCCAAACTTCTGACCTTTCTGCAGTTTTTCTTCTCGTCAGATATGTGCGTCGATCGACGCAAGGCAAAAATGTTGGATCCGAGTTGATCGCTTTGGCTTCTCTTTCTACAATGCTTCAAAATTCTCCAAAAGCTCCCATTATGCTCCAAACGTACATCAACCTATAAAGACTTGAAAAGACTCAATACCAAAAAGACTCTATGAAAAGGACTTATATCATGGCAAGAAACGGGTAAAAACCATGATATATCATGTGGGAGCATGGATCACCGGGTGGCGAGCTGTTCGAAGAGGAACGAGACTCGGGGTACGCATGTGTGCTTTCATTGCAGAGAGCCGGGGCATATCAAGCCCACGTGTCCTAAGCTTCAGCAGATGGCAGTGACGACGGTGCAGCCGGTGGCTCAGATTGCAGTGGCACCACGGGTGTTCACTTCGGTGGAGGCGGGTGGTTCTAGCGCCAGACCGATCATGGGTAACTTCAGAACTTGACTTTTTAAATTCTAATGTTGTTGAATATAGTATGTTTTGGAATTTGTGAGTTTGTGCTAGAATGTTAGGGTTCTTAGACACATGGATTTGTGTAGGGACCTTAGTAGTGGGCGGTTGTGAGTCCCACGTACTGTTTGATTATGGAGCTACGAATTCCTTCATTACTCCGGAGTGTGAGGAGGGCAGTGGTATCCGAAGTGATTCTGATGAGCAGCCGGTAGTAGTTAAGGTTATTGAGGGCAAGTATTTAGCTACTCTTGGGAGGGCTCGAGGCGTGGAAATTCAGGTGGCGGGCGAGTCTATACTAGCTGATCTGATTATTAGTCCGTTGGAGCTGTTCGATGTCATTCTCGGTATGGATTGACTGGACCGGTATAGAGTCCATCTGGATTGTCATCGGGGACGAGTTGTGTTTGAGCGAAAGGCGGGGAGATTGGTTTATCAGGGAGTGAGGCCGACTTCCGAGAGTTTCATGATTTCGGCAATTCAGGCCGAGCAGCTGATTGAGAAGGGCTGCGAGGCGTATTTGGCGACGATTGTGATGCCAAAAGAGGTTGCAGTTGGGGATATTCGAGTTGTTCAAGACTTCCAAGATGTTTTCCAGTCGTTGCAGGGATTATCACCATCTCAGTCTGATCCTTTTACGATTGAGTTGGAGCCTGGGACGACTCCGATATCTAAGGCGCTTTACCGAAAGGCTCTAGCAGAGATGGCAGAGGTGAAGAAAGACCTGGATGATCTTTTGGGGAAAGGGTTTATCCGGCCTAGTAGTTCACTGTGGGGAGCGCCGGTGTTGTTTGTGAAGAAAAAAGATAGGAGTTTTCGGTTATGCATCGATTACCGGAGACTTAACCGAGTCAATGTGAAGAACAAGTATTCTTTACCGGATTGATGAGTTGTTGGATCAGTTGCGAGGGGCTACTTAGTTCTCTAAGATCGATTTGTCTTCATGTTACCTGATATACCCTATATTTTACCACTTTTTCTATCCATTTTAGTATGGTTTTCATATATATTAATAAAGTTTTTGGACCAAAAGAGGTAGTTTTCTCGTATATGTATATTTTAAGGTCTTAACTGGTTTTATCATCAAAAGGATGTAAAATGGAGCAAAAGGAGTATCATCTGTGATGCAGCTACTTATCCAAGTCAAAGTAACCAAGCCAAGTCATTTTATCTTGAAGATAATGCACATTCTCCTACTGGACAGAACGTATACTCCAGAAGTTCGCTGAAGAACGGAGGATCAAATCAGTTGGGAATTCAATTAAACTTGGTATGGAGATAGCCCTTTGAGTTAGATTTCCAATGGAGTTGGAATTTAATTAATTTGACCTGTACTTTATAAGATACATCCGAAACACTGAGGACATGTCAAACTGCCTTTGAAGTGAAGTTAGTGCAAAATGGAGCCAAGCACCGGGCCAGCCCATGGGCCGATATCCAGACCTTTTGCCGACCTTCTAGAAGAGTCATGGAAGCTTCCAATACCGGTCACACAACCCAATTGTTACCGTGTCCAAAATTGCCTCAGTTTCGACCAAAAAGACGTATTTGCCCGAAGAAACCCTAGCCGACTTAAGCCTCCTTGAACCCCTATATATACTTGCTTTTAGCCTCTCTAGGAACTAAAGCAGCCGACCTTAACAGCCTAAATCAATACCTAAACAATGTATTTCGTTTTTCTCTTGTTCTTCATGTTTATTTGATTCTAGAAGCTTTTAAGGATAAATTGATCTTTGCCCTATTGCAAAGAGATGAGATCTAACTCCTTACGCTCAGATAGATCAACGAATTATACTGTCTATGTGCTTTACTCTTGCTGCTACATATTGCAAAACATGTTAGAGTATTAGCTTTGATTTGATTTCTATGCACTTTCTTAATTCTATGCTTTTACGTATTTAATCGTTTAGAGTTTTATTCTAGAATTGATTCTTCATCTTTATTTATACTCAAAGCATGAACTGGCCTAGCTACCCAGGGAGTTATCTTAGGTTGATATACTCTCCAAAAGCTTGTTATATCTCCGGACCTAGTATTCGATGAGCTAGAAACCTTAACAATTCGATAGGTTAGTTAAGGAGTTTAGTGAACAATCAATCTTGAGCATAAAGCATGTTTTCACCTTGTAATAACCTACGATAGTTGAGTCTATTAGGGTGCAAAACATAGATGGTTAGTTACATCACGATAGTGGGATGACCTTACCTTAGTGATATGAGTTCTAGAACAACTAGTATTAAAACCCTAATTCGATTGCTTGTGTTTTGCATATGTTTTGTGAATTGCTTGAATTCTAATCTTAATTGATATCTATCCTTTTACTTTATTGCTTTGTTATTTGCTTCCATAAAACCCTAAAACCAAATAATATTATCCCTTAGCTTAATCTGAATCATATAGATTTGTAGCGCATTCATCACTAAGTCCTCAGCGGAACGATCCCTAAGTACTACAATTGTCTTAACTGTGTACTTGCAGTTCCCTAGGGTTATAAATTTAAAGACCTAATTGCATAAACCCTACATACTAGCTTTATGGCACATCAAGTTTTTTTGGCGCCGTCGCCGGAGACTTTTGTTTGATTGCCTGCAAATTTTTTGATAACGATTAAGTCTAAGTTTGTTTTTCCTTTTTGATTTTTCTAATTTTTCGTTTTTGTTTTTGGTTTTTAATCTTTGTGAGTTTCAGAGATTCATCAATGGAGCATCACAATCCAAAGAGAATGGCGAGCCCTTACACTCATGAAGAAGTTGGAGATTACATCCTCATGCCTCATGAATTCCATCAACCGCCACTTTCTCACAAAAATTGATACAATTCAAACTTGTATCGTCCTTGGGAAGCTTATGGAGGAGAAAGTCGCCCTCATCCTCATCACATCCATCCGCCACCATCACCACATTCCCACCCCCATCCCCGCTCAAACCCTCAAGAAGACAAACTCGAAACCTTGATGCATCGATTCATGGAAGACACTAAAAAAGTCATTCATGATGTCGATTCCAAGATCGAGACCATAAATTCATCTCTTAAGGAGAAGTTTGAGGTCCTTATTGATAAATTTGGAAAAATTGAATCACGTTTGGTCCAATTGGAGGAGATAGAAGAGGTTCATACTCGACATCTTCACGAAGATAAAGACGATATCGTCGATATCAAGCATAAGATTGATCAAACTTATGACCAATTGGAAGAAACGGTTAAGGACACTAAGGAAGACGTTGGAAGGCTTAATAATCAACTCAATTCAGTAACTATTAAGGCTTACCAAGCTGCTCAAGCCGTGGGAGAAGTCAAGATCAACCAAGGCGAACTCACCTCAAAAGTAGAAGAATTGGAGAACGATAATAGGCTAACGGTACAAACCCTTACAGCCGTTCGTTTTGACCTTGAACACCATGATAAGGATATCATTGACATGACAACAAAGCTACAAGGAGAGGCAATCAAAACCTCCAACCATGTGAAGCAACTAGAAGACCGTTTGAAGAAGATCGAAGAAACGGTGCAAGATTTCCTTCAATTAGAAACAATAGAAGAAGAGTTTGCACCTACTGCTAATTGCTGCACTCTAAATACCATTAAAGAGGACGAGTCCACCTCTAATCAAGACGAAGACGAAGTCTCAAGACCATTGAAGAAGGCGAATACGAGCAAAGGAAAGCTCACGGCGAGAATTTCGGTCAAACCTCATCCTTACGGATTAAAGTTTGCCGAGAGGACCACCAAGAGGACACATTTCATAAGTGATGAGATGTTACAAGTATTCAACTCTCTTTTGAAAGAACTCCCTCAAGAGTTGACCTTTGAAGAAGTATGGATAGAAAGACCATCTTTGAGAAAGTGTTTCTCACAAAGCAAAGAAGAAGATTTCATGATTGAGGAGCTATTTGATCGAGCTAGGAATCCTCACAAGTACTATAAGATCCTTTGCAAGACCCTCGATCCAGGATTTTGAGAAGAACGATGAAGAAGAGATCGAACACGACTTGTTCTGTTCATGGAATGAATGGAGCTCAATATCAGTCCGGACGTTTTTGAAATTTGGTATAAATGAAGGAAACAGTCTTATGAAGATATAGGAAAAAAGAAGATCATGATTTGCTATTACAGTTAGCAAGTTATGACCGATTGAACAAGACCGCCTAGGAAGGTTACACAGCCGCATCTTCAAGCTTTTTCACAGTTCAATCCACCACGAACCAGGCAACAATATTCATACCATTGGAAAGATCTTTTTCTCATGAATCCATAGCATTTTTCGGATCTCAATTCCGATGTGTATAGACGAAGAAAAAGCTCGACGAACAATTGCGTGGACCGCGACACGAGGCCATACCGGACACGATATCGACCCGCGTCTGCGACCGATATCGCATCCCGATCACCCCGCGACACGAGTGACCCAGTATCGGTCATGCGTGCCGGTCATAAATCGCGACCGGTACTCGGCACGTTTTGCCTCGTCCCGCATTGCCCGCGTCTCCAAGCATCAGACGGTTCCACCGACTTATACTCGGTCCGGTGTTCGTCCCGCGTCCCGCGACACGACGCGTCCGTCCTGCGACACGACACATCCATCCCACATCCCATGTGTCCTAATACCAAACCCGCGTATCGGCCAACACGCTCGACCGGTACTCGGCCCGTTACGCGATCCACCTTCCCGCGACACGGTACCGGTCAGACACGCCGACCAAAACTCGGACTGGTACGCATTGTTCTGAAGCCACCCGACTATCCCGACTCATCCCGCCTCTCGATCACGTCGCGACACGATCTGTGCAACCCACGCCTCGACCCACGTACGTTTCGGTCCAGATTTTGGCCCGCGCACTCGACCGATATCTCGACCGGTACGCGACATCCGATCCCGCCCGTCCCGTCTCGACCATCCTGCGACCTTCCCACGTCCCGCATTTGCCCCGCCTCGTATCGCGACACACGACCATCCCACCCGATATCGGTCAGCCCCGACGACCGGTACCACAACCGGTATTACCTTGACCCGCGACTCCAACTCCACCGACTCGTGCCGTGAACCTCCTTAGACCCGAGCCACCACTCGACCATCCTTGCTGCGCCTAGCCACACGACACCTAGACCGGAATTGATCAAACCGCGTCACCATCAACCACCACACCACCGAAGTCACGAGCCATGGACCACCGAACCACCGCTTTGAACCACGGAGCCGACCACCTAACTGTTTGGTTAAAAGAGGTTAATTTTTCCTTTTTTATTTTTTAATTATTTTAATACCATTTTTTCCACATAATTTTCCAAGAACCAATTTTTGCATATTTCATGATTATTTAACTAAAAATTATTTGATTCATTAATTTTTGCATTAGAAAATCAAATATTGGTTAGATTTAAATGGTTTTAAATATAATTTTCACATCTTGACATATTCATTCATTGATTTCACCTAGATTGATAGTTTTTAACAATTTAGTTTCATTATTTTGATTTCTTTTTGTTTAATATCTATTTTTCCTTCCCTTGGACTTGGAATTCAATACAATTGTATTGAAGACTAAGATCCAGGATGAATTTAACGAGTGATTTCAAGTGTTTTTGCAAGGATATGTTGCTCCTAAATAGGATTTTCAAGTGATTCCATTGTGGACGCACAATTCAATCTTCTTACGCATTATCCACCATTCGAACGAGATGTGATAGAGAGAGAAGACATTGGAAATACAAAGCATGGTTTCGATTCATACGGGATACCAAATGCTCAAAAACAACGAAGATCTAAGATTGATCGCGACAACCTACGATTTTTGCCGGATATATCTAAGTTCACCAGTACTATCGTTCTATTCTCTATCTTTTTAATTCTTCTTTTCAAATAAATTTTCATCATTACTCCCTTAATTTGATTTAATTTTACACCGGGGACGGTGTAAGTTAAGTCTGGGGGTATTGTTGTTACTAACACGTTTGTTAGTGTTTGGTTTTAATGTTTTCAAAGAATTTTTCAAAATTAAAAAAAAAAAAAGATATAAAAAGTTTTCATACAAATTATAAGATAGGAATGATGACACTTTCTTAGGATTGACGTTTTGATTTCAAAGACTATGTAACCATTGTTGCAGGGTTTGATCATGATAATCGATTCAGAAACCTCATGATGGAGCTTCCGTCCAGAAAATTTCTACTTGCAACTGTTTTGATGGATATGATTTTGACTCTCTATTTGGACTACTAATATGGTTTTTGATTATTTCTTATTAAGGATGTTAGATCAAGGAAACGAATCACACATTCATGACATCTTATCCTCTTTTACCACTCTTTGTTGTCATGAATGGCCAGCTCATCTTTAGTTGGTACCCTACCAAAAAACCCTTTACCTTCTTTCAGACCTCATGCATTCTCTTTTAGTTTCATACTTGCAGATATGTGACGATGCGACGATTTGGTAAGGAATCGACACAATTTTCCAATCACTAGAGATGCGACGATTTGGTAAAGAATGGTGGACTACAAAGAACAAATTTCAAAGAGCTTGGCCGTTCCTTGGATGCGTAAAAACATGGTAACAATTCGTGCCTATACTTGACTTATATCAAAAAGATACAGTTTTCCCCTTTTCAAAAGAAAAAAATAATAAAAAAAATAATAAAAAGAAATAAAATCTAGAGAAAAGTACTCAAATAGCATAGAAAAGTTGTTATATTACTAGAATAACATACATCTTTTGGAAATTACTCAAAAGTTTTTATAGCCTAGTAAATTAAAATAAACATCATTGGTTATTTTTTTTTAATTGAGGTTATTTATAATTAAAAAATGATTAACTAATCCACGTCACTAATCACTGTTCTACGTCACTAATAAGATTAACCGTGTTAACAAGTCGGAAAAGAAAACTCAAAGGACGGAAAAATAAAAACTTCGTGTGTTGACGTCGAAACTTCCAGTGTTTTCTCTCTAGTCGATTTCTGAGAAACATTCACCGCCGTTGTCGTCAAAACGTCTGCTCTGCATTTTCACAGTCGGATTTTAGTCGAAGGTGAGTATAAACAGAGGAGTGGGGATTCTTCATTTTCCTTCGTTTTATTTTGAGTATAATCTGAGGAATCGAAGGTGTTTGTCGCTTATTAACGGTATTGTGGCTGATTTATTATTCTGTGGCGGCTTGTTTATCGTTGCTAGTGGTTGTTTAAGTTATTTATTGCGGCTGATTTATTGTTTTGTTGTGGCTGATTTATATGTACAATTGTGGCTTAGTTTGTGTTATGTTAAGGTTGATTTATATGTTCAATTGTGGCTGAGTTTGTGTTGTGTTGCGGTTGATTTATATGTACAATTGCAATTGTGGCTATTGTGGCTGAGTTTGTGTTTGGTTGCGGCTGGTTTATTTGTTTGTTGTGACTGAGTTTGAATTTTGTTGCGGCTGATTTATTAGTAATATGTTATGTCTTTTATATTCAGATGGCTATTTCTGAAGATCAAGCAAGGGATTACCCTCCAAGACTATACGCTGAAGGGGCTTCTAATCTGGAAAATAAAAAAATTAATCACAATGTCCATTTGGGAGACTTTCCTCAACTCAGAGACGCAATAGGACATGATGTGTGGGAACACATGAAGCAGTTTCCTCTTGGAGTAGTTGCTAAGCTAGCTGATAGCCAATTCGTGTGGTCTGGGAAGACTGTACACTATCTACTATGTAGACAGCTGCGAGTACATAAGAAGGAGATTTGGTCTCTCGTTGTTGATCAACCTCTCAGGTTTAGCTTAATCGAATTTGGTGCGCTCACGGGTCTAAACACAGGTCCACTGCCAACAGAAAGTTTTGAACCTGAGCAATACAAAACGTTCTGGGGGGAGTTGAATGTGCCGCTTGGGGTAGGACCCAAGTTAGATGAACTGAGGCCATCATTAGAGGTCTGTCGATGCTGGAGTTTTGAAAAGCGGAAATGGTTAGGGCTGTTGCTTCTTCAAGCCATGGGACTTTATGGCTTGCATCATAATTCTAGAATACCCTTTGAAAGTGCAAAAAGAGTATTCGACGATGAAGCCTTGAGGACTTATCCGTGGGGTCGAACTGCATTCGAAGTTCTGGTTGGTTCAATTAAGATGTTGAATCCACAAGGAAAGTCGTACACCGTTAGCGGCATGAAGGACGTGTTGCTGGTTTGGGCGTACGAAGCTGTCACTTGCTTCGGAGAGTGTTTTGGAAGAGTAGTCAATGAGAACGAAATTCCTCTTTTGCGATGGGGTGGAACCCGTACACGTAAAAGTCTTACTACAGCCATATCTGAGGAGATCAGAGATCATGGTGAGGTAAGAAGGTTGACTTGGCTGAGTTATGAATCATTTGATGTCTGACTTATGAGTTACTTGATGGTTGAATTATGAATCATTTGATGTCTGGCTTATGAGTTACTTGATGGCTGAGTTATGAATCATTTGATGTCTGACTTATGAGTTACTTGATGGCTGATTTACTGTGCAAGTGCGTGTGAAGAAAATGGTTATGAAGGAGGCTGTAGAAGAGTTGTTTCCGCAGTGGTCGAGTGAATAAAATGACCCACAACATGTAAATCTGATAACAGACATACATGCAGATAGGTTTGTTAGAGGTTTTTGGGATGTGAAGAGCAATGAGAACAAGAAAAAACTGAAGGCTGCAGTTTCGTTAGATTCCGAGCAACCCCCCGCAATAAAGCAGAAGAAAGCTAAGAAAAACCAGGAAGTAAGCAACAGTGAGATTGTGTTGCAACATGTTAGTGAGGAGGATATGGGGAAAGAGACGGATTTGACGACTGTAGTGAATATCCTGGGAAATCTGGTCAGAAGATTTGACAACTTTGACAACTTTGCTAGTAGAATAGAGAGTGTTGAGTCGCAGTTAACCACCTACAACACAAAATTTGGAGAGTTGTCAGATTTGAAGAAGATTATTGGTGATACAGTCTAAGCTGTTGTGGAAGAAAGAGTTGCATCTATTGAGAATGATCGGATGCAAATGAGAGAGCGTCTAAATGCTCTCGAGGCACGGAACAGTTCCCAAAAGGATGATAACGTCTCAAAAGTCATCAACATCCTGCAGAAATCCGTTAATAGTCCAAAGGTACGTTACAGCTGAGTTATGTTTATTTTTGACGACTGAGTTATGGTTACATGACGACTGATTTATTCTTATTAGTCTCAGCTGAGTTGTGTTTATATGTTAATACAGCCGAAGAAAGACGAGTTTAAAAGTCCTGAACCAGTCAACAAAAGCCTCCTGACAGCCTCAAAGGTACGTTACAGCTGAGTTATGGTTAGTTTTGACGGCTGAGTTATGGTTAGTTTTGACGGCTGAGTTATAGTTACATAACGACAGATTTATTCTTATTATTCTGGCTGAGTTATGTTTATATGTTAATACATGAGGCTAGTCCTGAACCAGTTAATATCAAAGTGAAATTGAATATCAAAGATCCTAAGGCCACTGATTTGCAAAAGAAATTGGTTGAGGAGTTTGGTAATGACGAAGAAACAGTTGATTTCATTACTGTTTCTCCTGCTAAGACAAATAAATTGGCTAAGGCAAAAAAGCAGGAGCCTGAGGTTAAAAAGCAGAAGGAGGCCGCTGCTTTAAAGAAGAAGGAGGCCGCTGCTTTAAAGAAGGAGGCAGCTGCTTTAAAGAAGAAGAAGGCCGCTGCTTTAAAAAAACAGGAACCTTTAAGAAAGACAACGAGGCGTCGTAAGGGCGACGACGATCCGAAACCTACGGAAGTGACTATCCCAGAATCGAACATAAGAACACCTTTGACAAAGAATAAACAGATTGGAAACGATAGTGAGATTGAGGATGTCACCGACAAAATTGTCGCGCAAAATAACGAACTTTTGCCGGAGTCTGATGAGGAAGAAGAGGAAAAGATTAGGTCTGAGAGAATTAAGGCTTATCGGGAGTCAAATGTTCAATTATCTCCTAATGGGTTTTCAGCGAGGCTACAAAATGATCTTCAAGCACGAGTTTTTCCTTATATTGGAGACAATGGAACGACGTACATGAGGAAAAATTATGAACCTTCACCGGCAATCTATGATCCTCTCTCACCTGCTGATCCGGTTAAAGTGGATAAACTTTTGGATCACCTAAAGCCATTCAAGTATGACCATTTAGAGCATGTGTTAATACAGCTTAGCAATATTTGCCTAAACTAACTTGTGTTTAATTGTTTTAGGGACGTTCCACTTAAAGAGGCTGTTGAGGATATCGAGTTCTACAGAATTTTCATAACTGAGAGAAAGTATTGGCCAAATCCAAGTTATGGATGGCTGTATGATAATGTAAGTATACTGTTCTGGCTGAGTTAAATATACTTAATGTCTGAGTTATTTATTATATGTCTGAGTTATGTAGGCTTAAGTATGCTTTATGTCTGAGTTATATATTATATGGGGCTGAGTTAAGTTTAATTTTGGGCTGACTTGATTCTCTTTGTACAGCATATTTCTGCGTATATGAGACTCCTCATAAAAAAATCCTAGCTAGATCCCTCCCCCATTCTACTCCAAGTGAATTGGATTTTTGGACCTTTGCTTTACTTCAGGATGGTGTATTGATCATCCACAGTTCAAGATCAAACCAAAGATGTTTAAGTTCAAAGGTGTTGGGTATGAGGAGTTAGTAAACGGCAAAATTCCCGCAGAGATGCCAACAAAGAAGAAGTGGTTAGAAGATGTCGATCACTTGTACGGAGTTCTACAGACTGGAGGAGATCATTGGGTGGCATTTCACGTGGACCTTCTTAAGGAGAAGATCGATGCTTACGATTCCATCATTGGACAGGTAACACCCGAAAGTGAACAGAAAATCCTAGATGAACTTAGGCCGTTTACGCAAATGATCCCTGCAATGATGAACGAATTAGTTCCTGCCAATCTCCGACAACCTAGATTCAAGCAGTTTCCGTTCCGAAGGAGGAAAGGCAAATACATCCCACAAAACGTCCAAGTTGGCGACTGTGAGGTGTATGCATTGAAGTTTGTCGAGTGTCTAGCGCTTGGTCTAACTTTCGATGGAATTAATGATGCGAATATTCAAGGTATACGGGTAAAGATGGCATCAGAGATCCTCCATGAAGGAACTTATAATTTGTTTGGGCAGTTCGAAACATGAACCTGTTTATTGTATTGTATTTGACTTATGCATGATAAGCTTTCATTAAAAGTGTAAATTAAATAGAGTTCCAATTAAGACTATCTAAACAAATCCTAAACATACCCTAAACATACCCTAAACATACCCTAACATACCCTAAACATACCCTAATCATACCCTAAACATAAGTTTTCTTACAACTATCTAAACCCTAAACCCTAGTTCATAAACCCTAAACCCTAAATCCTAACATACCTAAACATACACATTGTTCTTATAAAACCCTAAACCCTAAACCCTAAACCGTAACCCCTAAACCCTAACATACCCTAAACATACCCAATTGAGGTATAGGTTCTCTTACAACTATCTAAACATACCCTAACATCATGTGTATATAACTGAGTACTTTAAACCTATACAATATGAATGGTACTAATTGGTGAGATAAACAATGTTGAGGTATAGGTTCTCTTACAACTATCTAAACATACCCTAACATCGTGTGTATATAACTCAGTACTTTAAACCTATACAATATGAATGGTATCTAATTGGTGAGATAAATAATGTTGAGGTATATGTTCTCTTTCAACTACCTAAACATACCCTAATATCGTGTGTACATAACTCAGTACTTTATAAAGTTACGTTGAAGCTCTTATAACCTAAACCTAGACTATCTAAATGGTATCTAATTGTTAAGATATATGTTATTTTTGAATTTGCGAGTGGTCACTCCAAAGAACTCGATACGTAAACCCTAAACCCAAATTTATGACATTCCCAAACCATGCCATAAGTCAGCCATTAGGTGCATATAAGTCAGCCGAAACGAGTAATTTATCTCACGATGTTTCGTATTTCGGCGGGAAAAAAAAAACATTATTTATTCAATTTTATCTCGCGACGTTTCATATTTCTATATATCTGTATATATCTACCTTCTTGTAAACCTTAGTCTCCCCCCATCACATTCTATCCTACATTTTTTTCTCTCTTCTCTGTAATCTATCTGTTTCTTATTCCTTTTCGACATGTCAGTTGTCCCACACTGTAGTTTAAAGTTAATCAGCAGTGTCGATGCCATATTATACTCTGCTGATCGGGATCACCTCCCCGTTCTAAACCCTGGTATTGGTATTATTGATAAAACAACCATCACGTGGTTCAAATTTTTACATGAGCTCTCGAAGGCGATCCCGGAGATTCTTCGAGAAGGATGGGTTCATGAGTGCCCGACTTGCCTCTTCATTCCTGATTATTTTAAGGAACGATGGTTTCTTAAACTCGCTGTAAGCCAACACTAATATCTTTCTTTCCCGATCATTTTATCAACAACAATAATATTTCTCTTTTTTTTTTGGGTATCGGAAATACAGATGGAAACCGAGACACACTTTGACGATTTGGACACATTTTAATCTGGTGGCTAGAACGCTATTTTGTACTCAAATGCGCACGTTAAGGAGGATATGTGCGCATGGTGGCGAGAACCAAATTGGATAAACACTATAGTTTGGAGGAATCTGGTCGATATGTTTGAAGAGTTTGGCCCTGATAATTTTGGTTTTTGAATGTAATTTAGTTATGATACCCTTTAGTTATTTGTGTTTCATCTCTTTAAACCAGCCGTATCTTTTGTGTTTTGCATGAATAAATCAGCCGTATCTTTTGAGTTTTGAATGTATAAATCAGCCGTATAGATAAGCTTAACTGATGAGTTATTTGTGTTTTGAATATTGAAATCAATAAGTCAGCCGCTTCTTTTCCACAAAGCAGTCATAACTCAGCCGAAACACGAATTCGTCACTCTTAAGTCAGCCGCTTCTCTTGTAGACATCTGTTTCGGTACATGAGTCTTCTTTATCTGAACAAAAACCGCCAATAATTCCTTTATCTGAAAACCCTAGGTTGCAAAACAACGTGGATCCTCTCTTTCTCCTCTCTTGCGAAACCAAAACTTAAAATCTCAATCCATCACTTATCATGGTATCTCCGTCACAATCCCCAAATCCTTCACTGGATTCTTCCTCTGCTACCTCTGAAACTCGGTTCCCTAGAATACCTAGGGAAGGATATACGATTGACTTCTACAATGATCCATGTAAGTCTCTTCGACTTCCTCGGTTCAAGATCTTTCCTTTCTGACTTCTAACTTACTATCTGACCCCTTTTTCTCTTTCCCTTTCTCTATGAACCAACGACAACCACTGAAACTCCTCAGGAGGTCGCTGACTACACGATAATTGGAGGAAATCTCTTGTAAGTTTCATAAACCAACCCTATTTATCTTGAACCCTGTAGATCATTGTTACAAACCTACATACTTCTAACTGCGTACATGTCGATTCAAACACCAATCTCAAAATTTGCAGCGCTAATCTGAAATCTGTTTCTCTGTTGCGACATGACCAATTGACAAGGCCATCGACTACTATGCCCGAAAACATTCACGAAACGGAGAGAGCTTTTTGTTCTATGAGGCCATTCTCGACAGAATTTCCAAGTAAACTCTTAGTCAACATGTCTGCTGGGTTTAGAGTAGCGTGTACCTTTACAATTTTGAAAATGCCTAAATCAAGAATGTCGAATTCTGTCAATATGTGTATTGCTCTGACATGAAATGTCGAATTCTTTGCAAGACAAATTTTCCTTGTTTTCAACCTGGTGAAATTCAAACTGTCAACCTGTGATGTTTCTTGTATTTTGTTTGTTTCTTGTTGTGCAGGTACTACTGGGACTTCCTCGCACAAAAGAACAGAGCTTGGTTCGAAGAGGAGACGCCGAAAACTGGAGATGAAGGCGAATCATCTCGCCGGAGTCCAAATCAACCACCAAATCCGAAGAAACACAGAGCCGATACCTTGCCGTATCAGACCGAGAAGAAACCACAAGATTGCAGTTTGAAGTTTTTATGTTCAAGTTTTTTTTCTGTTCAAGTTTTTAAGTTTGAATTTCTGCGTTTGAAGTTTCTCTCTCTGTAAAAGATTGAAGTTTTTAAGTTTTGATGTTCAAGTCTGCTAGTATATTTCCTGTTTGAAGATTGAAGTTTTTAAGTTTTGTATGAGAAGTCTTCTACTATATCTCACAAAGAAGTCTGCTAGTAGACTTCTCTAGTAGACTTCTCGTGCAGAATTCTCGTGTAAATTAAATCTGTAGACTTCTCAATGAAGTCTACTAGTAGAGAAGGTAGAGTATTCAATCTCTAACATGCAAATTTTTTTAAACTGACGAGTTATTTGTGTTTTGAATATTTAAACCAATAAGTCAGCCGCTTCTTTTCCACAAAGCAGTCATAACTCAGCCGAAACACAAATTTGTCACTCTTAAGTCAGCCGCTTCTTTGCACAATCAGTCTGAATTAATTGATTTACAAGTCCGAATTTACTATGGCTTCATTTATTATGCGATGGGATTATGTACATAATCAGACATACTTTTTGGTAATATCCGAACAGTTGCTTTTCGTAACTACTCAGTATCCGAAGAGTCGCTATTTAATTTTTTTTTGAATCTATAAATACCATTTAAACACTCATTAACCTTATATCTTTAGAGAAAGACGACAAAAAAAATAAAAATAAATAAATATCTCTAGAGAAATTTACTCAAATTTATAGTGAAATCATAACTCAGCCGTACTATATTCACTTTGTAATGGAAGTATTCCCTCTTACCGCCCTACCTGAAGAAATCCAAGCCTTAGTGGCCGAACGTGTGGCCGCTAACTCCGTTGCAGATCTATATAGATTGAGAGCAACATGCAAGTCTATGAAGGAACTAACAGACCGGCCCGGAGTTTACGCATCTATAGATGTGTTTACCTTCCCTTCGTACATACATCTATCTTACTTGGTGATGCAAGTTTGCTACGCTAATGGAAACCCGAGTACACTGTTCTTAAAGGGGGTACAGATGTTCTTCACGTTCGACCTCCAAGATGAAGGAATTGCTTTGATTAAGAGAGCAGCATATGCAGGATTCGAGCGTGCTTTGTACACATATGCAATGACGGGCAAGGTATTTTGGAATACTATGGAGTATTTCTCTCTTTTCACAAGGGAATCTGTTCAGAGGATAGACAAGATTGTTAGATCTCTAGACTGGGGTTAGGGAACGTCTCACACTGATGCGTTTGTAATGAAGAAGTATGAGTTCATGTCAAAGGAAATAACCTTGTTCTATAATTGCACATGTACTCCATTGATGGACCGAGATTGGGATCTTTGATACATTGAAGACAGTAAGGAGAACAATTTGTGTGAACGCTGCTTTTGGATCAGAGAGTTAGGTCTTTTTTACCGTGATTTTAAGTCGATTATATATTGGCCGGACACTAGGCTTTGGGTATTGTAATATAGACTACTGTTTCCTCCTTTATAATGTAATTCAGATCAGTTATGTATTTTTAGTACCTAATGCTTTGTTTCTTCGTTTTTAACTTCAGTTTTGACACGCATGAGATAAGTCAGACTTCTGTTAAATATAAGTCAGCCGTGTATTAAATATAAGTCAGCCGTGTTAAATATAATTCAGCCGTGTAGTAAATATAAGTCAGCCGCAACGTGTAAATATAAGTCAGCCGTGTATTAAATATAAGTCAGCTTTTTCTTCCAATTACTCCGACTTTCCACGATTTCGTCACTGGTAAGTCAGACAATCTACTCACGTGATAATTTGAATTTACTATAAGTCATCCGTGTAGTACTCATAGGTCAGCCATGAAGTTAACCTCAAATTACACTTTTTAAATTTACAATTTAATTGAATAAATATGGCGTGTGAATATATGTACGTGATCATATTACGCACGCGTTTGGTATTCTAGAGACGCTATAGTGACGAGTTATATGTATTTTTATAGTATTTTTGGCAACTACTCAGTAACCGAACAGTTTCAGTAACCGAACAGTTTCGTTTTTTTCTATAAATACCAAGTGAACACTTAGAAACCGAACATTCGTTTTTCTTATTTTTGAACTTGTTTTATCCTTTTGAAATCTCAAATACAAGTTAGTTTCTCCTTGTTCTCCTAGTATATGTAATTCATGTTTTTGCAACTTGATTTGTTTATATGTTTACATTATATATTAACATAACATCCTATTTTCGATATACATGCAGCATCAATGGCAGAATCGAAGAAGATGATGAAGCGTCCAATGGAGGATAACCACGGACCAAATGCTGTTAAAAAGGCCAGAAGGGAAACCGAGGACCATTACAAGACGTTGATCCTCTCGCTCAAAGAACAGATGAAATCAAAAGCTAAATTGCATGATGCTTTAGTGGAAGTGAAATATATTTCTGCGAAAATGGATTTGCTTGAAGAATTTACCGGGAAGGAAAATGTTTACTTCTTTGCTGAGTTGGACAAACTTGCAGCAGAACTCGTTGAAGCCGAAGAAAAGATGTTCAACACCAGCGTTCAAGAACTTGATTGGATGAAGTTTCTTGCAAAACATATTGCTGACTAAATGTTTATCTAATGCTTATGTTTATGTAATGCTTATGTTTTAGTAGTCTTATGTTTATGTATTTTTAGTACTCTAATGCTTATCAATTAAAGCTACTGATGCGAGTCGAGTTTTACCTCTCAACTAACTACATGCAAGTGCACAACAATCACGGCTAGTATATATAAGGGATCGTATCCACAAGGACTTCTTAACCACACTTCAAATTGTAATGAATAAAACAAGGCTAGAACTAGATATTTTTGTCGTTTTTGTGATTGAAAATAAAGTAAGCAAGCAACGAATGTGAATTGTAATGAAAATCAATAAAATAAAAGTGTTAGGACTTAGGTATTTCGCAGAGAATCATGCAACAATAAAGATTGATTGATTTTAGGGATTTAGGAATTATGAACCGTCAAGAACACAAAGCACTGATTTAAGGTTATCTCACTATCGTGACGTAACTAACCATCTACGTTTTAACACCCTAATAGACTCAACTGTCGCAGGTTATTACAAGGTGAAAACATGCATTAAAAGTTCAAGTTTGATAAAGTTCACCGCACTCCTTAACTAACCTTTCGAATTGTTAAGGCTTTTGGCTCATCAAATACTAGTTCAGGCAATATAACAAGCTTTTGAAGAGTATATGATATAATGCATTTTTGGCACGTTTTGACCCTTGTTTTGTAGGTCTTTATCGAGTCTTTCGTTCTCTTTTGAGTCTTTCTAGGTACAAAAGTGGCTGGAAACAAAGATTGGAGTCTTGCAAATGGACTTGGCGAAAAAAAAGGAAAATGGAATCTTTTTGAAAGATTCTGCCCAAAAGAAGCA